>JADILM010000004.1:1800000-2126566 GCA_016617785.1 Sporobolomyces roseus | reverse complement strand
CCCTAACCCTAACCCTAACCCTAACCCTAACCCTAACCCTAACCCTGAAAGGAAGGAGAGGGGCTAGTCGAAGGTGATGACGATGTGGGAGGAGGAATTGAGAGTGCTGCCAACGAGGAAAAGTGTCAGCATCTGCGAAGAAAGAAAGAATGAGCGAAATTTGCACTTACTCTTCCGAAAGATTCGGCCATTCAACATCGTTCTCCGTCAATCCCCACTCTCAAGATCATCATACATCTTCCTATCCTCGCCCTCATCGCTTTCCCTAACCCTGGAATCCAATTTCGAATCCATCTCTGCGGATGATTTCGAACGATTTCAACCTCTCTCCATCTTCCCGCTTTCGCTCACGCTCTCCAATCCATCTTTGGAGGCGTCATGGGTAGCCTCGAGTACAGCTGCGAAAGGAAGAGATCAATCAGTTTCTCTTTCGGATAAAGCGAAATCGAATGAAACGCACTATCACTCGCAACCCAATCACCCTAGATTCTGCCAAATATCCCCATCATTCACGTCGCAATACTTAGGGTTACAACCATTCCAATCCCGGTAGCGATTGAATCAAAACTCCCCCTCAAAGTTGAGCGATCCTCACTTCCCGAGTCTCACCTCCTTCGAAGTAATTTCTCTTGTACCATGATGTAAGGGATCGGTTCTTTCGCCTGTGAGGTGAATCTTGAATGCTGGAAGAGAGGTTGGATGAGAGGGAGAAAAGGTGAAAGAGATTGAGGTGGGAAAGGAGAGGAACGGCTAGAGGAGTGCTGAGGGAGATAGGGAAGGGGGAGTAAGCCTGTAGGATCGGTACTGTAAGATCGAAACTGATCTGGTGAATGGTCAAGAGGAGAGGGAAGCAGAGTTTGTCTCTTGTTCTCTTCCACTTCACTTTCAGCTCGCTGCTCTGGCTCACCAACCTAGAACGACCTCTAGAAGCCTCACAAGATCACTTTCAAGTACTTTGAACGTGCTCACAGCCCAAGGTGAATTCTTGATCGATCTCCTCCCCCACTTTTCCCTCTCGATTCATTCGCTCATCCCTCTCGTCTTCACGCTAGATCTACCGTTCAAGAAGTCGCACCCGACACACTACTCTCATCTACTGGTCAATCGCTCAAACAGCAGTCGAATTCGGGATCGTATCCAACTTCGAATCTCTCTCTCGTTCGTTCAAGGATGGATTGTTCAGTGAAGCGAAGCACGATTCAGAGTCTCATCTCCGGTCGATTCAATCACACTACGCTCAGGAAGACACTCAAGCTTAAGTACTTCGGAGGAATGCACTCAGCTCGCTCGAACAGCGGAAATCGTCGTTCTCGAGAAACTGGCGGTTTCTTGTCTTTCACCGCTTCAAAACTCACCAATTTTGGCGACAACGCTTCCAACGAACACCTCGAACAAGAGCGACATACGAACAGGAACGGGAACAAGAAAGGAGGATCGTTTTCGTCTCGTTTCGACAGGTCAACTTTGGAATACGTCGCTCAATCACCTTCAAGATTCGCTGAAAGCAGAGGTCAACGATGGATTGGATAACTAGGAGGTACCAAATAAGATCAGAGTCGCAACAAACAAAGGGAAGATTCGTGACAAGAGAAACTTCGAAATCAAGTGCGTTTTCATCTTTCCCTTCCCGTTCTTTCGGATATCGGGCTCAGCCGTTCTCTGTCGAGACTCTACAGTGATGTCCCTCTCATACCATCTCCCTCAACTATCCCTATCGACATTCTCCTGTACCATCTCCCGATATCTTTGTTCGAATCAACTTCTCTTCTGATCAAATCACGACTTGAATGGAAGATGCCGGAGCGAGCGAGGAGATGAGTGATACAGTTGCAGGGAGCGGTACAAGGGCCGACGAAACGGCGGGATCGAGTTGCGGTTCAGACGGACTTGCGAAATAGATGAAAAGTTGGATCGATAAAGTTGCGGTATGTCTCCCTGTCTTGCACTCTGCACACAGACGAGTGAGAGCACTCTCTACCTCTTGTTAGTCAAGTCTTATCAGTGAGCGGAAACAGACAATTTCAGTATCATTTCGAACGGACTTTTCACTCTACTCCACATCCAGATCCTTCATTCCCTCCTCACTCCTCTTTCCGCTCTCTTACACAAATCCGACACACTTCGACACCTTCTCCCGACCATTCCCAAAGTTATCGCCGCTCATATCGTGCGAAACTTCTTCGCGATTTCGCTTTTACAATTCTTCGCAACGACT
The DNA here is from genome assembly GCA_016617785.1 of Sporobolomyces roseus. Lineage (NCBI taxonomy): Eukaryota > Fungi > Basidiomycota > Microbotryomycetes > Sporidiobolales > Sporidiobolaceae > Sporobolomyces > Sporobolomyces roseus. The sequence goes on along the minus strand of JADILM010000004.1, from coordinate 2,124,351 downwards.
CACAACCCTCTCTGTCTCGCGTCGCCCTACTCTCTCAATCTTGTCCGTCTCATCTCTTACCTTGAGGATTCTTGCACGCTGTCGATCTCCTGTCTTTTCGATCCGAGGAGGTTTGACGGACTTTCGATCTCGACATTTTCTCGATCTTCTCTTACCGCTTCCCTTCTCTTTCCCTTCACTTCACTCTCAGCGATCAAGAGGCGTCCCAAATAGATGGTTAGTGAAGGTCAGCGTCAAGAATGGTTCGAACAGCTCGACAATGCGGTTCAAGCAGTTCTAGCAGAACCTCGAGCTCGTCAACTACAATACGTATTCCAGCACTGGCTTGAGAGAATGTTTGACAAGTTTGGGATTGGGAAAGGAGTTGAGGATCACAGTCCGCCCAACTGGCTTCAGAGCGAAGCGTCCTTTCAATTCGTCTTGAATAGATTGAGGGATTTGCGAATCACGGTAAGCGGTCCCACGAAGGTGAGTCTCTCACTCATTCCATATCTGCTTCTTCCACTCTCACTGACTGAGAAGAGCATCAAATGTAGCCCTTGCTCGCTGGAGTCTCTGAAGGACGTTACGACCACGGAAAGAATCAACGCACTGAAAAAGACAGGTCTCGTAAACACTCAACACGAGGTGATGACGAAACAAAAACTCATCTCATCAACGAATATGAAGCTGCTGGTATCGAACAAGCATTGTCGAATCATCTGAATTCCATTCTTCAAAGTCACCTCACGCAGCATTCACTTTCCAAGTCTCGTATGACTGATAGGAAGAGGTCTATCTATCAGCTGTAGAGGAATGATAAAGCGTTTGTTCTCTTCCCTCTTCGCGACCGTTTCCCTTCGTGAACTGATTTTACTCTCCGTTCTCCTCCAGTCGTTCGTTCCTCTTTCTCGTCTCGAAGCTACCCTGTTCTCTTTGCTCTGACCTGATTGCCTCTGCTCCCGTCATTTAGCCTTGTTTTCTTTTGAGCTTGATCTAATTTCTTCGCAACTTCGGGTTTCCTCCTTCTGTTTCTTTCGAGAGTGACGGCCAACGGTCCCATAAGACGAGAACACTTGTGAGATATTCAAATTGATACGAGGAGAATGTTCGGTAGTAAATTCACTGATCATTGCAAGTCTCGTTCATTCGCGATTCCTACTACTTCATCCGTCAAGCGTTTCTCCTCCCCGTCCCTTCCTTCCAAGCAAGCGATTCAATCCTTCCCGTCGACTCATACCTTGAGGAGTAAGTACCGTTCTTTCGATCTGTTATTCTCGTCGTTTCCTGATTCGGTGAGTCGAGAAAGTCCGTAAAGGTGTTCGAGACGCTTGAATCTTTTCGTGATATCTTCTGGTACGTCGGCGAGGAGAGCTCCGTCGATGTTGGGTTGCGTGAGAGTCGATGGTGAGGTATCGCGTTGAACGGCAGTAGTAAAGTCGGAAAACATGAGGATAGTAGGGATGAGAGCGCGAGGATTCGAGGGGAAAGGAACAGGAGTTCGACTTTCTGCAATATCAATCGGAGTCGAAGGGTTCTTGTAAGCGTCAGGAGGGAAGGGCAAAGCGATAGGAAGGAGAAGAGGCTTGGATTTGCCGGATTCGGATTTGAAAGTTTGAGTTGAAGGGAGTAAGAGACCGAAGGCGTTGAGGAGAGTACGGATATCCTATAGAGAAAGAAGTGATCAGTGTACCAGAGAACGAGAGAAAAGGAATAGGAGCTACCTCGACGTGATTCTTGACAGTTACGACAGCACCTTTCGCTTCTTTGAAAGTACCCAAAGCACCACCAGTCTCTTCCACGAACTTCTCCCAATCGTAATCGTCCGAATGCATCTCTTCTGACCACTCGAATGGCTCACCCTTCCCAACGAAATCGAGAAGCGTTCCCTCCCTCAATTCAACTGCTGCTTCGTTCGAAAGAGTGATTTCCGCTTCTTCCAGCCCAACTCGAACCAAATCCGACTTGATCATTTCCCATACATCTTCTGGAAGTTTCGAAACGCTCACAGCGTCCGTATCGAATGAGAGAGAATGATTCGAGATTCGAAGTTTGAGGAGTTTGAAAAAGTCGAGTTGAGGCTGGACTCCGATGAACGCTTCGGCCGCAATTCAGAGCTGTATAGCTCCTACGAAGATACCGTAGTAGAACGTGGCATCGTTGGAAGTCATCTTGTGGTAATTGAAGTTGAGGAGAGAAGCGAGATGAACGACGAGGAGGAGCTGGAGCTGTTCAGTCTTGATGTAGGGTCAATCAAGTAGTATTCTTGAGTTTATTGCGAGTACTCGAGTGGTTTGGTGAGGTCGTAGTGAAGTGTAGGAGAGCAAGTAACGATTCAAAATTCGCTCGACCAAGAGCTGCTTCCTACACTTCACTAACATGCTCTGGACCCGCTCTCTAGCGCTCGATAGTACCTTACATAACTCCAGACTGTCCTGGGCTAGCTTTCAGCTCGCTATCGTGAGTGCTCGCTCCTTGCTTTCCCCGTTTCTCCCGAAGCTTCCGAAGCTGATCTGCTCGCTACACACCCTTCTAGGCTCACTGACGACTTGCATAGTGTATCAGCGACTTCACAATCATACTAGCCGTTGTCCTTCAGGATCGATAAGGTATTCCTGGAGAAATACGAACTCGGATCAGGAACTGGATTCTCCAGATCGGAAGGATTCTACCGGTCATCTGAGCGATAGCAAGGCTTGAGAGGGACAAGTTTATCAAGCTGTAGGGAGGAGGCGGTCATTCAGTACGCTTCTGCCGTGTTTCGCATTCTTTTTGTGGACTCCTCGAGCTGATTCTATTCCTATTCTCCGCAGACCTCAAGCAAAAGCAGCTGAAAGACGCTCTCTACCTCTCTATCTCACCACTACCCTGCTTGCTCTGATTCTCTCGCGCTCTTCAACTCTCGCAGAGTCCTTTCTCGTCGATTTCTCCCTTTTCGCAAATTTTTCGTACTTCGTCGATTCCGCTCCTCCGCCATCAACTTCGCTGCTTCTTCGTCAGCAGTTCAAGCTGCACTCCCTCACTCACGCTCTGACGTCATGATCAATGCCCAGCTTCGATTCTCCGCGGCGTTCTCTTCGGGTTTAGATTGAGAGGTATTTCTCGCTCGTTTCGCTGTTTCTCTCTCTCTTCTTCCTCTTTCCTCCTCACGCCAGCACAGTCAACTATTCATCCCCTCACAAATGGCTCACAATCTTCAACAAGAGATCTCCCTGCGTCAAAACCAGGTCTCGAAGGTACTCGAGGGAGTAGTCACGGCTGTCCTTTCTCACATCAATGTCAGGGATCTCAATTACGCTAACGACACAAGGAAGATGGCAGAATGGGAGAAGGAGATGCATGAGTTGATTGGAGGTTATCGAGCCAATTACGCAAACGAAGACAATTTCAACGCTATTCTTGCCGAGATCGAGCAACTCAGGGATCATGACTCAAGTCACTTCGTGAGTCATCAGCGATCGGACAGATCTACACTGTCAGCAACCCTCACTGACAAGTCGAGCCCACAGTTTGCACCTCATTTCGACAAAGCGACGGGTCGAATGACACACGAAATATAGGTGATCTTCGAGCCGCTCAAGGTGTTGAAAAAGGTTGAGGAGGCCAGTAGAAAGAACATTTACGGAAGTGGACTCAATGTGAGTAGTTCTTACATCAGAATGAAAAGCGAAACTCATCGCTATCCGTTCTTTCTCAGCTCGGATTGCCCGAAACCTCAAATTCTCTCAGCCAACGTCGCAGGATTGGATACAGGCAAGCTTCAATGAGGAAGATCAGGACGTTCGGACCTGCTAGAGATGGAGGACTTCACATCTAAATCGATCGTTCTTCTTCGTTTCGAGCTTGCGTACCCTTTTTTACACTTTCACTTTGCTACCCAAGTCTTCTTCTCTTCCATCGGACATTATCCACTGCTTTTCTCTCTTGTGATGCGGCGAGCTCGAGAAGCGAGAGAGCAGCATTCGACTTGCGAATCAGACTCGCGTTTTCGTTTTCGTTTTCGCAAGTCTCGTTCTCTCGCGCAGAAAGATCGTGATAGTCGAGAAGACCACAAGAAGCAAAGCGTAAATCAAAGTTGCAAATCATGTACAATCAACAAATCGAAAGCAAAACAGAAAACAGAAAGCGAACGAACGACTAACTCCAATCAATCCAAAATCTCGACGATTCCGAGCAGACTCTCAACTCCTCCGTACCACACTCCCGCTCACTTACCCTCACCTTTCCCTCTCGCCCTGATCTTCCTAGCCCTACTCTCCAATCCCTCAATCCTCTCATTCGATCCTTTCAATCCCCTCGATTTCTTACTAACACTACTGACAACTTTCTTCTCCCCCTTCTCTACTTTCTTTCCAATGGGAGGTACGCTGGAGTTTGTGAGAGGTGTAAAAGGAGTTTTGGGAGCTGGAGGAAGAGAGGCAAGTTTCGATTGGTTTGATTGGGAGGAATGTGAAGTGGGAAGTGGGAGTCGAGAGGTCGCTGTGGTGAGGAGAGAGGGGTTCGTAGCTCTTGAGGAGGTGGAGGTTTGACGAGTGAGGGAGGAATTGGATTGAGGAAAGGAGGGAGGTTTCGCTAAAGTCGGATTCGAGGTCGATGTCAAAGTCGGAGTGGGAGCGAGCAAAGGAGCTGTAAGCAAGGAAGTGCAAGCAGGCCAGTCAGTTAAATCTGATAGGGCTGATTAGGTTCCAATACTCACCTTTCCCACCACTCGAAGAACCCAATGAATTCTTCCAACTCATTCCCCTCCTCAAACTCTCCTGTAAATCAAACTTCTTCCAACCCGGTTCCTTCTTCGGACTCGCTCTCAACGGCACAATTGATCTAGATGAGTGAGCTGAAACGAGACCAGCTCGATTCGAGGAAGATGCGGTCGAAGAGGCGAAACGAGGGATTTGCGAAATCGACGATGAAGCGGGAAGAGGAGCGGGAAGATGGGAGGCGGTTGAAGTGGAAGTGGGATGAGTGAGTTTGCGGAAAGTGGATTTGAGGAATTGACTAGCAGTTGAAGTAGAATTCGAAGGAATCGGAGGTTTCGCTGTGAGACGGTCTTCATCCGAGATCAGCTCCTGTTCGAGAGCAAAGATCCGAGCCAGAAGTCAACTCACCTGCCGTACCCTCCATGGATCTCCCTCTCTTCTTGATCGGAGTAGCACCGCTCTTTCTCCTAGCTTTAGCCAACTCCAACTTCCTCTTCCTCTCGTCTCTCTCCTTCTCCCTCTCCATCTGTCTCTCCCTTACGTTATCACTCAGGCTCATCGACCCCATCGTTCCCCTCGAAGCAATCGAAGAACCCAACTTCTGATCAGATTTCTTCGTATTCGAGGTTGAAGTCCATCCTTCCTCCTTCAACGCCGAAACAAGCTGAGCCGATGATGCAGAAGGTTTGATTCGTTTGACTGGACGATCAAGTTGATTGAGTGTCGAATTCGAGGTTGAAGTCGGAAGAGGTTTCTTTGGGGAATTTCTCGAAGTCGGAGCGAGTTGAGCGAGATTGGATGAAGAAGGAAGAGGTCGTTTAGCCGCATAGTGATTCGTGATAGAATCCATACTGTCCGATTCTGCCCTTCCTATCAGTCACCATATCACGAGCGAGCTAGGAGAAAGTGAATGAAAACGCACGCTTCGAAAACCCTCTTATGCCTCTCCCCAAACATCCCTCCCTCCTCTTTCCTCTTCCCGCTCCCATTACCACCTTCACTCACTCCCAGTCGGACTCCTTCCCTCTCAGCTTTCAATCTCGTCTCCAAAGCTCTGCGATTCATTTCCTCGACAATCAATTCACTTGCCGTTTTCCCACTTCTCTTCTCCTTCTCTTCCTTCTCAGTAATCGACACGTTCGTCGAGTTCGAAGTGGTTGACAAGGAGAGTAGTGAACCCGGCATGATTGAGAATTCGAATGGTGAATTCGAGGGAATCGGAGAACCAAACACGAAAGGATTTCTGATTGAAGTCGGTGGAGCAGGAGTGGAAGTCATCGGCATCGGAGGAGGAAGAGGTGCGTTGTCGTCGTGATGAATGGAAAGTGAAGGAGCGTAAGAAGTACGAGTGGGAACGAGTCGAATACCTCCTTCTACTGAATGATCGAATTCTAGAGTCTTTTCCTCGTCATGATCGAGTTGAGCGATTTCGTGAGTGAGGGATGGGTAAATCGATTCGATAGTCGGTCTAGTAGTCGTAGTCGTCGAGTTCGAGTTTGCAGAAGTTGAGTGATTCGAAAAAGTGTTCCTCAACTTGTTCCCAGCGCTCCTGATCGTACTAGCTAAGCTCCCTTGACTCCCACTAGAACTCATACTACCCTGCGTAGCCCCTATCTCATCCCCCAACGAAAAAATCAGCAAACCCCCCTCCTCTCTCAGTGTTCAAAAGGATAGTGAGTGAAACTCACGTTGTACCAATCCAAACTCTTCCAAGCTCTCTTCAGTGGGTACTAGATCTCCTCCAATCAAACTCCAACTCTCTTCCACTCCCTCCACCGTAGTAGCGAGTTGTTTACCTTTCCCTTGCAACCTCTCAACCAACTCGGTATTCTAACTCTTGATCCCATCCCAATCAGCTCACGTTCACAACTAGAGACTAAAGAGAGAAATATAGAGCGTACCTTTCCTTTAGCGGAGAGAGAGAAAAGTTTACATAATTTGATTAATTGTTGTCGTTTGAGAGAATTGAGAGCTGCTGAATTCGAGAGGATCGCTATTTGAGGATCACAAGTCGAAGAGGAGTATAAATCTAGTGAGTCTGGGTCGAGAGGGGTTGACATCGCTTTGAAAAAGAGAGAGTGGAAGAGGAAGAGAGAGATTTCTCACTCAACCTTGACCGAGAAGAGCGAATTCATCCCACTTGTCGCTGTGAGAATCTAACGATAGAACGAGTACGGCTATCTGAAGCGTGAGAATTCACGACTCTTTCGAATAATTATCAATTCAAAACCTTTTCTCTTTCGCAAGATTCTCTCGAAACCCCTTCTTGCTACCTCTCCACTGCCTCACCAATGTTGTAGACATCTCTGAGAAAGGATCAGGTCAAAGAGGAACTACTTGTTCATTGTTGAATGTTATTGAGAAAAGCGAAGAAGCGATGAAAGGTATACGAAAGCGAAAGCGAAGGGAGGGACAAACGAAAGATTGAAACAAGCAGGAAGAAAGGGGAGTATGTCGTAACGTGTCTAGTGTGATTGCGTTTGAGTGAAGATAGGGAAAGCGAGGCGTTGAAGAGAGAGATCTAACTAGAAAGAAGCACCTTCTGCAGGTTGAGGTAATTTCCTATTCGTAGGACTCGCCATATCCCTGTACGACCCGTGCGACTTCTGATCAGCCTTCTTCATGGGAACGCTGATCAAGGGGAGTAGCGAAAAGACGTACCTTCTAAGTTCAACGAGAATAGTTTCGAGAGTATAAGAATGTTTCCAATTCGACAAGATTGGTAACTTGTTCGTCACGATCTAATTGAACACTCACTCTATCAGTACCATCTCACTGTCCACTAGAGGGAGAGGGAGAGAGGTGTTTACCTTTCCAGAAGATTGATCGACGCAAGGCAAGTTTATTTTAGTCAAGAAAGTGATTTCTGGAGGTGAATCTGGATAATTCGGTCCACAATTGATTGATAACGAGTAAATCCTATTCTCATGTACCGTCTGCTCTCAGGGTTTCAGCTCTTGAATCCCTCCAAGTTGAGAGAGAGTAAAGAGATTTACGTGACCTGGACCAATGATAGTACCATTCCAACGTTGCATAGACATTTCTTCACCATCTTGTAAGCCATACGAACAAGTACCATCTCCGATTCCTTTCTCTCCCTTTTCGAGTTCTTCAAGTAAACGGAATGAACGAGGAACTGCAACTTGATCGGGTCAGCGCATACTAGATAGGAGAAGAGAGAGAGAGAGAGAGAGAGTATGAACTCACCTTTGGCCATAGTAGGGGTGAGGTTCAAGTGGGTGAGGAGGAAGGAGAGAGAGAGAGAAGCGACCGTCCGTCATTCGAAACGAGGTTTCATCTCTACCATTCAACACTCCTCACCTAGTCTATCAAACTCGATATCACACTACTCAATCCGATTCAGCAAGATCCAGCAGTCAGTGAACCGAACAAGATCCATTCCCTTCCCTCGTCTCTCTTTCCTCCCCGCGTTTATTCAATCTCTCTCTCTCTCTCTCTCTCAGCACGCTCTCGAAAAGTAGAGTCAAACGTTAGATCGTAAGCTCTATTCTCACTCGAATCGAATAAAGCGGGGCAGGTCAGGAATGAGAGGGAAGGGAGGCGAGGAATCTCGTGTCAATCAACAACCTCCCTCGATCTCATTACGCTTAATTCGGGAGCTAGCTCTAGTATATCGAGGCGGAACAGAAGCTATAGACTGGGCTGAAAGCGAGAAGGAAGCTCTCATTCGAGGGTTTCGCTGATTTCGCAACCTCCTCGATTCAAATTCGCTGTTTCGCAACACTTACTGAACCTCCCACTTCTCTTCCCACAGAATACAGATACGATGGCCGATCCACCGCCAACTCTCACAAGTGATCCTTTCCCCGGTCCCCCTCCGCCACCTCCCGTTTCTTCCTCATCAATCTCCCCTCCCCTACTCCGAAACCCCTCCTCTTCTTCATTCGACGCTTCACCTCTACCTTACGATTCCAATTCCTTACCTCACCCCTCCGCGATCCCTCTTACCTCCAACCACCTCCCTCCCGCTCCTCAAACCTCGAACCCCTCTCTCTCAGCCCCGACACACGAACAATCAGAACTACTCTCTTCACCTTCCTCTGCATACACCGCTGAACTCTCCTCAGCACAAGAGCAAATACCAATCTCAGCAAGAGTATCTCCCATTCCTTCTCCCGATCCAAACTCGGTTCCGAATTTAGAGAATGATTATTCGAACCCTCTACCGTCCACTTCATCAGTTCAACCTCCTCCACCATTAGCTCATCATTCATCTTCCTCGAATTCCTATACTTCTCAATCGAACGGTCAATCAGGGATTGGGATCGGAATCACCGGAACCGGAGCTGGAAATTCAACTCATTCCACTCAAACTCAACCTCCCATTCATCCGAATCAGATTCACTCTTACCGATCAGAACGACTCAGCGAAGATCAACAAGCTCCAGTAGTTCCCATTGAATTCGACGAAGGAGTTTTACGAGCTTTATGCGATTTAGACGTACGCTCCTTTCCTTTCCCTATCTCTCTCTTATTTTTGGGAGCGAGTACTGATAAGGCCAGAAAATCGAGATGTACAGTGTGGAATGCCATTATTATTAGATCGTCTCAAACAATCTTCCGCATCATGTCGCGTACGTCTCTTCCTCATCCCTTTCTCCCTTTCTCAGAGCTGATGAAGTAGGAGAGATATGATGTAAGTAGGAAACTTCACAATTCTTGAAGAAACGAGCAGTGATCGAAGAAGAGTATGCGAGGTCAATGAGTAAATTAGTTAAAACTTCAATCGAATCTTATGGACTCTCTGATGGAAAAGCTGGGTACGTTACATCTTCTTCCCCTCTCCCTCTCACTCCCTCCCTTTACTCCATGCTGACACGAGTTTTCGAGAGAGTTTGTATAGGAGTTTCGTCAATTCTTATTTATCGTTATTAAAATCGCATGATTTACTTTCTGATAACCGATTGAAATTCTCTCAACAACTCGGAGAGATGTCGGAGGAATTGAACGTGTTGGGGAAAGAAGTTGACAAGAGTAGGAAGAGTGGGAAGGAGTTGGGAGCTAGATTAGAGAGAGGTTTGAACGAACAAGAGGGTTTAGTCGAAAAGGTAAACCCCTGAGTTCTTCCTCCTCTTTCCCCTTCCCTCTTCAAGATTGATTGCTGATAGAGTAAGAAAGGTAATTCAAAACCGTTAGGCTAGAGTTAGGTTCGATCAATCCGCAGAAGAACTCGAAAGACTTCTCCTCGTAAAATCCGGTGAATCCCTCTCGACCACTTCTATCCCACACGCTTCTCCACCCCCTTCCTCTTCCTCTACCTCGTCTGCAAGTGGTTCGAAAGGTAGAAGTTTGATGTCTAAATTGAAAGGACCGAAGAATCCAGCTGCGGTTGCGAGACAAGAAGAAGAGTTGAGAGTTAGGATGGGTCAGACTTCGGATAGTTATAGAGCTGCGACAGAAGGGTTGAGGGGATTCAAACAAGAGTATTTCAATCTTCAATTACCGAAATTATTGAGAGTGAGTCACTTTCTTTCGTCGACTGATTTGGAAGAACGGGAGCTGACTTTGATTTTCGGTTCCCTCTTCCCTCTCTGTCCCTCGTCGTTGCAGAGCTTGAAAGAAGGTTCAGATGAATTGGATTTAGGTACTCAATACCACCTATCCCGTTACGCGTACTTATTCGAATCCCTTCTCGTAACCGACGGACTCACTCTCTCTCCCGTTTCAATCGAAGATGGTCAGTCTTCCCCCGCCCCCTTCTTCCCACTCCTCACCCATCTCACTGACAGCATGAGCGTAAATTAGGTCCAGGAGTCAAGAGTGTGATTGAAAGTATCGATGCTCAAGAAGATTTCAAAACCTATATGCAACAATACGCTCTGAACTGGCAGATGTCTGGACAACGAGGTCCTCGTCGAGATGTACCAAACGATTCAACCTCTACCTACGTACGTCTCTCTAAATCTCCTCACTAACTTTCCCCTTTCGAAACTCACACTTTCGTCTTTCTTCCTCAAAAGCACGCACGCCCTCAAATTTCTCCTCGCGCCTCTTCCTCGACTCTCGGAATGAGACCATCTCTCCCTTCCCCTACCGGTCCAATCGTGAACCCAACTTTCGGAGTAGATTTAGGAGATCAAATGTTACGAGATTCAGTTGAAGTTCCTCTAGTTCTTACGAAATGCGCCGAAGCGATTGAACGGGAAGGATTGGATTCTATGGGGATTTATAGGTTGAGTGGAACTACTTCGAGAGTACAGCGGTTAAAGGCTTGTTTGGATAGAGGTACGCATTTTCTTTCTCTTAAAGTTGAGTGTCGGAGTCGAGCTGATGGAGAGCGGGAGAAACAGATCTCGACGGAACGGATCTCATGAGTGAAGACAACTTGAGTGATATTAACGACATTGCCGCCGTACTCAAACTATGGTTCAGAGAATTACCCGAACCTCTCTTGACTTGGGAATTGTATCATCAATTCATCGATGTTTCCAGTGCGTTCCCTTTCCTCTTCTCTCGCATAGTATGACTGACGAGTCGAGTGCTTGCACAGAGATTGAAAATGATCGATTACGACACATTCGACTACATGAACGAGTGAACGAATTACCAGATCCAAACTATGCGACTCTGAAATACTTAATGGGACATCTCGACAAGTACGTTCTTATTTCTCCTCTCCCTTCTCACCTAATCCTTAATAACGTCCCGCCTCGTTCGAATAGAGTCGCACAACGAGAATCATCGAATCAAATGTCGGTTTCAAATCTCGCAATAGTTTTCGGTCCCAACCTTCTCTCCCCTCCTCCTCCTCACCTAGCACACCATTTCCCACCTCCTCCAAACTCCTCCTCAAATGGAGAAGCTAACGGAGAGAATGGAGGAGGTGGGAGTTTGGCCGATACTCAATTCAAGTGTAAATGCGTCGAAACGATTTTGAGTCATTACAAAGAGATCTTTGTTGAATAAAGTTTTCGAATACCCTTTTTTGCGTTTGTTGGAACGCTGGTCGTTAACGTAGAACGTAGTAGTTCTTTTTTTGTTCTCACTCGTAATTCTTGTTTCGTCTCCTCTCTCTTTCTTTCGACGTAGCTTTGAAACGCTTTTCCTTGCACGACGATCCATGTGAAAAGAAGCTACCAATGAGTTGATGAGAAAGAACAATGAGAAGATGAATGAAAAGTCACGAAATGATCAAAGCAAACCGAAAAGCCTCAAAGGTATGCAACTTCTATCATCTCCCATATCTCGTATCACCTCTCTCCCACCACTCCGCCTCATTCCGAGACCCCAGTCTTGGTCCTGGATCGGGTCTCCTCGCAAATCGATCATCATTCGCTAGAGAACGACGAGGCGGGGGTGACCTGGATCTTGGTATCGCTCTCCTCCTGATTACTTCAGGTGAATCGAAATTAGGTGATCTTGATCTTCTTCTTGGACGTGGTGAGGAGGACAATGGACTTCTCGAGATGGATCTTGAGCGTCGACGAGGTGAATAGGATCTTCGGAACCGAGGTGAAGGAGAACGACGAAGAGGGAGTGGTGAACGAGATCTTCTTGTTGAAGGAGGACGAGAGCGGTTGAGAGGAATTGAAGGATAGGAGTGAAACGGTCGGGAAGGAGGTGAAGACGATCGGGACATGTTCATGGGAGAGAAACTTCGGGATCTTGATCTCGATCTGCCTCGAATGGGGAGACCGAGTTGACGACGAACTTCTTCGGGGGATTGAGGAGATGGAGAGCGAGGTCGATGAACTCCTGAGGTTGAGGGAACTGGAGTAGGTCGGGCGATGGGAACGGAGGGAACGGGAACGGGTTTTGATTGAGTTGAGGTCGAAGATGAGGTTTGAGATTCTGCTTGAGCTTGAGTCTGAGTCTCTAGGGAAGGTTTCAAAGGTAGATTTGATCGTTGAGAGGAAAGAGAAGGAGGATTCTGACTGCGAAGGGAAGTGGAGGAAGTCGAGGGAACGGGTTGATTCGTTTGAGAATTTGATTGATTAGGGTGAGAAGACGAGCTGGCGGCGGCGGTAGAGTTTTGAGTGTATGTAGAGAAAGGGAAAGTGACGGGTTCGGTAGGGATTGGAAGATTGGGTTGAGGAGGAGGAGGATTGATTGCTTTTTGAGCCTTGAACTTGTCTTGTTGAGGAGTGAGCGAGTTGATTTGGACATTTGCGTAGAGGCTAGACTTCGATGCTTCTGTTTGAGTTGGAGCGGGGGCGAGGGCCGAAGAAGGTTTGGCGTTTCGAGGGTGAAGCGGAACGGGTTGGGATTGAACTGAAAGTTGTTTCGCTTTCGACACGTTTTGCTGATCCGCAGCCTTCTGCGAAGCGTTCATCCATGACGACGGACCAATTGGGACTGTCGATGCCTTCGCGACGTTCGAAGCGGACAATAAGGAAGGAGCTGTCGAAACAGTCGCGTTAGCTTGATTCTTCGAAAGTCCATTCGAACCCGCTCCATTCGCTCCATCCGACATCTTCCCGTTCGCCGTCGTTCCATTCCCGGCTCCACCATTCGTACTAGCTGACTTCTGCGCTTCCGGAGTGAATCCCATCGATCCAACTTTTGATTTCGCCGGAGTAAACTGAACTTGATTGAGAACTTTCGGGAGTTCCTTCTTCTGCTGAATCACTGGTAATAGTTTCGGCACGACCTCAGTTCGAGCTGGGACGGGAGCGACATTGACCGAAACAGGGGAGGAATTAAGATTGATCGCCGAAGGAGATGGACGATTCTGAGCTGGGAGTGAGAACGAGAGTGCTGGTTTCGATGCTGGCGCATTCGAGGTCGAGGGAGAGGGTCGTAACTGGGTAGAAGGTACAGTGAGGGAAGAAGCGGGATGATGTGTGGGAGGTCGTTGAATCGTTTGAGGTGCAGAAGAGGAGGGTTCTGCATCGTCACTCGCAGGGAAAATGGTGTGAGTCGGTTTCGGAGGAAGGGTCGAGCGAGGATTGTAGCGAGGTTGTCGATTCGTAGCGGAGGGAGGAAGGGAACTATCGTAAGTTGTTGTCGAGAGAGGAAGTTTGGTCGAAGTGACGGATTGAATATTGTTCTTGGGTAGAGGAGGCTGACTCAATCAACGAGAGAGTCAGCATACAATGATCACTCCCGAAAAGAAAGGTGAGCTTTACCGTTCCCGCTTGTCCCACCGCATTCGGATTCTGAACTTTTCCTTTCCCCTTTTCCTTCGCTAATCTCGCTTTCAATTCCTCACTCCTCTTCCTCGCCAGCTCACCCTTGATCCATTCCTGTTCATTCTTGATCCTCTCCTGTTCCCTCTTCTCAACCTCCTTCTTCTGTCTCTCCGCTTCACTCTGAACTACTCCGACCTCCTCCTCCTCAAAGGTACCACTCCGTAACCTCGCAATCAATCCTCCCGCACCGTCCACTCTCTTCACCCCAAGCTCTACATCCGGTAATCTCTTCTTCCCTTTCTCCGCAGAACTATTTCCCGAATTCACAAATTCATCCAATTCATCATCCAACAAACTAATCACTTCTCGTTGTTGTTTCGTTTGTTTCTTGACAGGGGTTTGAGAAGAAGAGGGAGAGATCCTTTCGTTGAGAGAGAGTGAAGAAGCGGGAATAGGAGGTTCGAGTCGAGCTTTTTTGGCGGGAGGGACAACGAGCGAAGAAGTGGATTGTGAAAGTGGATGAGATTGTTTCGAGCTGATAGGTTGAGTAGGAATCTGTTGAGTTGAAGCTGAAGCCGGTGTGAGTGAAGAGGAAGCCAAAGAAGTGGGAGGAGGAAAGTTTTGTCGAATGATGGGTTTCGTTGGAGTTGCTAGAGTCGTCGAAATCGTCGGGTTCACCGCTGGTCGAGCTTGAGTAGTCACCACTGCTGCTGCTGCTGGTGCGGGAGGTTCAGCTCGAACAATGATCGGTTTAACATCCTCCATTTCTTGATCTTCTCCTTCTCCCTCAATCGCAACTGAACGATCCCTCATTAATTCTGGACTACTCTCCCTCGTCGTCGAAATCTCTCCTCCGAGATTCTGACCCACCGGTTGAGTCGACCTCTCCCTTCTCGGTTCGCTCGTTTGATCATCCCTCTCAATCCGATTCTCCTCGTTTCTCTCCTTTTCCCCCCCACCGACTCCTCCACCTCCCTCGATCACTCTCGCTTTCCCTTTATCCTTGTTCTTCGGTGGCAACCTAGCCAACAACTCTCTCTCCAAACTCTCGACTTTCTCCAATACTTTCCCAAACCTCTCCGGTAACCTCTCCAATTCCTCCCTATACCTCCTCTCCAATCCTCCTCCCCCTTCCTCTCTCCTCCCACCCTGATCCCCTGTAGCTACTCTCAAAGCTCGTTGAACTTCGCCCAAGTCGAACTCTAATTCTTGCCTTTTCTTCTGTTCTGCATCACGTTCTTCCACGAGTTGTGAACAGAGTTCTTGTAACCTCGAACTCTCATCCTGACATTTCCCTAGTCTCGTCAACAAGCCACCGAGAGTAGTAGGAGGTAATTGAGAATGCTTGAGAGTGTTGATCGAGTGAGAGAGATTTGCATAGAGTACCGAGGTTTGAGAGTTGGCAGGTGGAGGAAGGATGGGTTGTGCACGGATTGGTGAGGATAGTAAAGCGGCGGGAGCAGTGGGAGGCATAGAAAGAGGTGAGAAAGGAAAAGGTTTGTTCGTTTTACTTGATCGGTGGGGAGGAGAGCTTCGAGGAGAGGTGTAGGGTTGATCTAGCGCATGTAGCTATAGTTGTGAGTTGATCGCTAGAGTTTGGAGAGTGAAAATTGGAGTGAGGAGAAGAAAGCGAGAAAGTCCAAATGAGCGACACTTTTACAGTAAGGATGGAGATTTTCGCAGAGTCGTTTTCGGTGAAATTTGTCGCACGCCGCTCTTCTCTCACTCGTCAAAGTCGGCAGCAAAGCGTGAATAAGAAGCAACAAGACTGCATTGTAATAAATGAAACGACTTTGTTCTACTGATATCCCTCGTCTTCTGTTCCCTTTTCGCTTCCTCCGCTTTTCCCCGAGTCTCTCCTTCTCCCCAGTCTCTTCATACTAGTCTAAGCTATATCTGAGATGGTCCGACTCGAAGAAGTCCTTACCAAGGTAATTCGGATCCATCGTAAACCATGAATCTACCATTATCTTCTGGCTTCGCAGCAAGGAAGACGTTCTTCGTACTGTACGTCCATGAAGGCTCTGATCAGTATCTTCCCTCGGAAATCGCAGAGATCGAGAGTAGGAAAAGGGAGCGTACGCTAATTGACAAGCTTCTTCGGTTTCGAGCTCTCCTCCTCCATCAGCAGCGTTCATGTCGGTCTTGACGTATCCAGGGTGGAAAGCTACACACTCAGTCGTACTCTGAGTCAGTCTTGATGCGAGGAAAGAGAAGGGAGAAGGGAGAAGGGAGAAGCGAGAAGCAAGAGGAGGGAAAAGGCGAAGGAAATGAGAGAGACTCACGAACGACAGTGAAACCTTCTTCAGCCAACTCACGAGCGAGCTTGACAGTGTACATATTGACAGCAGCTTTCGAAATTGAATCTACTCCAATCGAATGCGCGGAGAGTGAGTGAGTAATCATTCTTCGAAACTCGAGAAAAAGATGAAAGCATTGAACACGTACAAGCACTGGCTACAGGCATTTTACCATAAGGACCACCAATCGATCCCAACGTAGAAGAAGTAACAAAGATTTGTTTCTTTCCTTGTTTGTTCTCTTTCAATAACGGTAAGAAAGCGTTAACCGTGTTGACGACTCCATACAAGTTTGTCTTCAAGTTGTAACTCAAATCGTCCTCGGAGCTACTCATTCATACTTATCATCAGTCTCGAGAGGAGAAGGGAGGAGAGAGGGGAAAGGAAGGGAACCCGTACAATTGTGAAGAAGATTTCCAACCACCTCCCAAGACTCCCGCGTTCGCTAACATTGCATCTAAACCTTTTCCTTCACTCAAGAATCCTGATTCCTTCAATTCCTTTGCCGCTTTCTATTCACTCCCCCCAATCAATCAACTCTCTTGTAAAATCCTTGCGAAGATTGAGAATCGAAAACTTACTTGAGTTGATTCAGCCTCATTCACATCACACTCCAATACGAGTACTCTCTCCTTCCCGAATTCCTTGATCAAAGGTTCGAGTTGATCTGATTTTGAAGGGTTTCTCACTGCTGCGATTACACGAGTGGAGCTGGAAGATTTGAGGAGTTGGGAAGCGTATCCGAGACCTAAGGAACGGGATGAACCGGTGATTAGATAAGTGGTTGTGTTGGACATTGTGAGATCGTAGGGTGGAAGTGAAGTGAAGGGAGAGAGAGAGAGAAAGGGAAAGGAGGGGAAAACGAAACGATGATGAATAATTATTCGGCTATCGACAGTCAGCAAATTTCGGATCTCTCACTTGAGATGCTAGATAAGCGGTTTGTCGGATTCTTGACCATCTGCTATCTCCCTTGAGAGCAGAACGGAGCAAATGTCTCAGTAATTATCAGACTCTCGCCGAGAGTCGAAAGTCGTGTTTTCCCCTTTTCCTCTCTCACAAACCACTACACAACATGTCGACTGGATCCGTCACTATCTCTTACACGACTCTGGCCGAACTATTCGTAGCAGCCGCTTTAATCGGTGGAGTTTCTTACGTATTCGCTTCAAATTCCTCCTCATCCTCCTCTTCTTCACCCAACGCACCCCATTCAGCTCAATCAGGAGTAGGAGCAAGTGGGAAGAATAAGAAAAAGAAACGTTCGACTGGAGTAGCGGGGGCGGTTGAGGACGTCAAAGAGAAATTGGAACACGTTGCATCAACGAGCACAAAAGTCGTACAAGACAAGTTAGAGGAGGTACAGAAGAACCCTCAGGTTAAACAAGTGGTCAAGCAGGTTGGAGAGGTTGCTGCTGGAGTTCAGAACAAGGTCGAGCAAGTTAGTGAGGAGGTTTCGGATCAAGTGAATGGAGCGGGAGCTACTGGAGGAGGGAAGAACAAGAAGAAGAATAAAAAGGGTACCAAGACTCCACCTTCTCAACAACAAGATCAGAAAAAGGAAGAGAAGAAGCGGGATGATATGAGGGATTACGAAGTTGAACCTGAACACGAATCAAAGAGGGTCATGAAGATTGTTGGGGGAGATATTGGAGCTCAACCCTCATCTAGTACTTCTGAAGAGTGGGAGAAAGTACCAGATGATGAAGAAGGTGAATGGGATACAGTCGTTTCGAAAAGTACGTTTTCACTTCCCCCTCTTCCTCTCCCTCTCTTTCCCAATTGACTCGATGTTGAGTTGAGTATTTAGAACCTTCTCGACCTGCTACACCATCGATGAATACGAGTAGTGTACCCAAAGCTTCAATCGTTGGAATGCCTCAACCCGCGGCGGTCGGAGTTCAAACAAAGAAACAACGAGAGAACGCTTTGAAGAAAGCGAAAGAGGATGCGTTGAAGAGGGAACAACAAGAAGAACAAGAGAGACGATTGAAAGCTCATAGAGATCAATTGGCTCGTGCGAGGTATAGCGTCTCCCTCTTTTTCCCTTATTCGAAGTTGACTTGAGGAGCTGATTGCGCATTGGGAGGGTGAGAATAGGGCGAACGAGGAGAAGAGTAAAAAGATGGCGAAACCTACTAGTCAAAACTTCTTTGGATCAGATTCTTCGACGAATGCGAATGGTGCGAACGGAGGAGGAAAAGGGAATTTACATGCGGGTTTGGATCCATCTAGTGGGAGCCTCGTTTGGGATTAAAAGTAAAGACAGTGAATCGTTCCCTTGGGAGTGGGAATATGAGAGGCAGAGGAGGAGGAAAGAAGGAGTGGTCTGAATGAAGCGATCCAAAAATTAGTTTGAGTTACTCTCGCATTTTCATTTTTTCGTAGTTTTGCGTTTTCTAGCAATCTTCAACTACAGAAATCGTTTCGCACTATCGTATCGCAAGCAAATGATTCTCGAAAAGTGTAAATCGTCATTGTCGGGTCGAGAGCGCGAATCGAGTCGATCTTTCTGCTTCTTTCCCTCTCCCACTTGACTTGCTTCTCTTTCACTCGATACAACTACAAAGTATGGTAGCTACTCTAGCAGCGCAATTAGCTCCCCTGATAGGACTCGGTACGTTCATTCTCTCATCTCTTTTTGATCTCTCATTTGTCCCCCTCTTCCTCTCCCTCTCGTTCTCCGCTGATTATCCGAGTATCCCGATCTTATAGATGAGCAAACTGTATCCGAACAAATCCTACCTCACTTGGAATCGATCAAGTCTCAAAATGAAATCAAGAATTACCTTCAAGTACGCTCCCTACTCTCTCTCTCTCCCACTCCCAGCTACTCAACGCTAACGAGTGGGACGACGTCATCGGAGTGTACAGACCCTGTTGGCACCAGGAACTAAATCCCAATCATTCATTCAACAATACCTTTCCCACCGATTCTCTCCTCCCTCTCAACCTCCTCCCTCTCAGCACACGAAAGGATGGGCAACTCCCATAAGTTCAAACTCGAGAGCTCCTTCGCAAGTGAGAGGTACAAGAGGTGAAGGGATTTATGATAGGGAAAAGAGGAAAGAAGAATTGGAAGCTGCTTTCGAAGGTGCTGGTGGAAGCGTTTATAGGAAAGGACAAGGAGATCACTTAGAGGGATGGGGAGGAGGTTCTTCATCGAAAAGTGCAGCGGGAAGTAGAGCGACGAGTTCTTCAAGAGCACCACCAACAGCAACATCAAATTCCAACTCGATTCCCAATTCCTCTGCTACTACTACTCAATCGAAGTCGGCAGTGAAAGGCAAAGCGAAACAATCTACGCCAACGACTGTCATTCTACCCTCCTCTAGCTCGTCGTCTTCGGCACAAGGATTGGAATTATCTGAATCTGCGACTCTGGAATTAATCCAACTCGATCGAGCACTCAAATCATTCCAACCTCTACCTCCTAACAAATCTCCTCGAGTTTGTTTCTGTGCCGGTACGCTTTCTCTCTCTCTCCTTCCAAATCTCTCCCATCTTTCTTCCCATCTCTCCAATCAACTAACCTCTTCTCGATGAATCTACTTTTTCTTTTTTTATTAGCTCGTCAACACCCTTTATCCCTTTACACCCCCCTCTGTAAATCCTGCGGTCTAATCCTCTGCACCCTCAATTCTCCCTCTCAAAACCGCTGCCCCTCATGCTCTTCAACTCCCTTAATCCCTCCCAAACTCGTCGAATCTTACATCGCAGACCTCACTTCTCGTCGTTCAACTCTCCTTTCGAACGCAAGGATTCAAAGTGAACAGAAGAAAGAGAGAGAAGAGGCTGAAAGGAAAGCAGTGAGGTTTCCTGAATTGGGAAGTGATTATCGACCTCAACCGAGTGGGATGGGAGGGGGTTACGCGGGACATGCTGGAGGAGGTATGGGATTACAGGAGAGGATCTCGAGGGCTTATGAAACGGGAGTTAGTTTGAATGGGAGGAGTTTGGACAAGAAAGTTGAGAGTGGAGGGAAGGTTTTGAGGTTGGATGGGAAAGGGAAAGTTAGGGTACAGGTCAAGAAGAAGATTGAGAGTCAGAAGGAGAGGAGGAAAGAGGAGGGAGTAGTCGAGGTAGAGGAGAGTGAGTTGGAGGATTTAGAGGAAGAAGATGGGATGGTAGCTTGGATCGATCCGAATGATGATGGGATTAGCTCGAACTTGTCGACGTCGAATTCGAATTCGAGTGGGAAGGGAAAGGCAAAGGAGGGAGAACGAGTCTTTAGGAATACTAGTAGGGAGGAAGAGTTGAAGTGGGTCGAGAGGGAGGAATTGAGTCATTCTTTACTCGATCAGGATGGGGAGGAACGAGTGGAGAGCGTACCGGACAGTACGAGGGCAGAGAGGATGAGGAGAGTAGTAGGAGCTGGAGAAGCGGTGGACGGAACGGGAAAGGGAGGGAAAGGAGTCGGAGCGAAGGGTGCGAAGAAGTAGTCGCATTTCAGCTTATTGACAAACCTTCACGAGTGCGTGTGCATCAACGATCGACTTGCCTTGCGATAGTCTGGATGCTAGTATGCTCGTGAGTGGATAAGCGCAAGAGCGTTGGCTCCCATCTAGCTCCGAGATCGTTCCAGAAGATGCGCACTTCGAGTCGTCGAATTGCCCACAGAACTCACATCAGGTGTATCCCTTTGCTCTCGCTTCGCGGCTTTGTCTGGGTCTGCCGCAGCTTGCTTCTCCGGCTCGGAAGCTATGGATTGACGGACGAGATTGAAATAGTATCGAAAGCGAAAAGTAATGCACTTCCCTCGTTTCGAGGAATTGTTGCGTTTTCGTCTTTGCTTTACTGCGAATCCACACCAAAAGAACGCGCAGGCTTAGGTTTAACATAACGATCCCGTTACTATCCGTGAATTGATCAAAGCGAATCCGTTCCGCTGTTCGCTTCGCATTCTTCGCTTTTCTCGCGATCAAAGGGTAAGAAGCAGATTACGATAGGAAAGCTCGCGATTCCAGCTCTACACATCTTCAAGCGCTACATTTCCTTTCCTTCTCCACCTATTGAAGTCTGCATACTTCTCCAACTTCTCTCCTCATTTCTTCCTTCTTTCGTTACTTCCCAATGCTAGTGACGCGATCCGCACGGACAGACCTGGACGTGAGGACGACACGCTACCCATTTCACCTCAATCCCGCGACTTTCCAACTCTATAAGAAGCTCGTCATAAGTACCGGTATATCGAGTTGGAAGGAACCCGAAATGAACAAAGCGTAGGGATTCGAATCGAGCGAGAGTCTCGGTTATGTCGGAGACGGGGAAGATCGACTTGGCTTTGGGTGCGCGGGATGAGTTTGAGGGGCGACTCCAGTAGGAATTGGAGAAGTTGAAACCGATCAAGGTAGGGGAGGAAGTAGCGAGAGTCTGTAGGATTTGAGGAAAGAGAGTTTGGAACCCATTGAGATCGAGATATTGAAGCGAAGTGAATCGGGAGATGTCAGAGAAGCGAGTTTGTGAAAGCATCTCATCTCGAACGTATTTCGTGAGGGAGGGTCGGAAGTCTGAAGCTTCGATCTCGCAGATGCAAGTGATAGAGAGGCGTAACAAGGTGGAAGGAAGTGAGTTGAGGATGTAGTTGATGTCGGAGTTCTTGAAGGCCTCGAGTTGAATGGCGAATTCGGTGAGCGAAGAAGAATCGACGAGAAAGAATTGCTTGACTTGTTCGAGTGAACCGAACTCCTCCCGGATCTTCAACGAATTCAGCGGTAGCAGAACCGAAGGGAGCGAGACAGCACAGCTTCGAGGGAAGACGTCGTTTACAGTCCATTCGAGCGTTTCGATTTGCCTGAAGATTGGCGAACGAAGACCCTCCGTGAAGTAGTTCGATAGGCGGTACCCTTCGACACTCTTGAAGTGTACAAACTTCAAAGTGGAGGAACAGCCTTCGAGTGCCTGCTGAATGAGGGTGAACTCGCGAGCGGTGGAAAAGGTGAGATCGACCGAGTGCAGATTGACAGTGCCTTCGATCATCTTGATGAGAAATACAAAGCTAGATACGATACCTTCGATATAGGGTGAGACGGAGTGAAGCTGGCCAAATCCATCAAGCTTGAGCTGTTGGATGTAATCGACGAGACCTTCGAGCGATCGAACGAGTTGTGCCTGGATTGAGCTCGGGGCTGCGACGGTACAAAGAAGAGCGATAGCGGGTCCCCTATAGGCGTTTCTGATGCGAATCGGGCGATAGTAGAGGTATTCGCGAGCGAGGGGAAGGAAATGTTTCGAAGTGAGGCAGAGTGACGAGAAGGTAGCTTGTGATACGGCTAGACCATTTGTGTCTGTCAGCTCTAAGTGCGAGAGAATAGATAGAAGAGCTAGACTCACAAGTAGGAGCAGCAGTTTTGAGGTGAATCTGAGCAAAGACGAGATCGAGAATTTCAGTTGGAAGCATCATCTTCTTGTTGTTTCGATCTGTGGGATTGTACAAGGTCAGCACTCGTACACTGGAAGCGGTTTGATTGGTATAGCGGAAATACTCGAATGGAAACCGAATTTGAGCAGAATCAAGGAGAGAGATCACTCGATACCTTCAGTCTGACTGTCCCCAAAGCCATTCAATGGTGTCCGGTACATAGATATGAGCTGCTCCCCCCCTCTTCCCCGCTCGTAGAGGCTCCCTCGCTCTTCCCTGATCTTCCTCTTCATCTCATCTCTAATCCAGCTTTCCTCCCTTGCCAGCCCTCGGAGACCGCTGAGACCAAAACTATACTCACCTTGAGGGTTATATCGAGTGATTGGGGTATTCGAGTCGACCAAAGCGAGAGATGAAGTGAAAAGTTGAGGTCAAGTTTCGTTTCGAACGAATTTCGCAAAGTCGAATGATCTCAAAATCTCTTTTCGCTTCTCTGTTCGCAAGCAGACAGTACAGTGGTGATTAGGATCATGGCAGGAGCGGCGGCAGAGTACGCGAAGAACTTTGTGAGCCTTTCACTTCTTCGAAGCAGAAAGCAGCGAAGATGTTTCGAAGGGATGCTCCGTTGAACTTGAGCTGACGTGCATGACAAAGCCTAGCTCCGATAGCTACAAGGAGATGCAGCACAAGCGCTTTGCGAGCGAAAGAAAGAGAGAAAGATTGATCATCGACCAACTCTCGCGTTTTTTGCAATCTCTCGCAATCCTGCACTTACCCGATCTCACTTGAACGAAGACGGTGAAGATTGACAAGCTCCTGGCATTTGTAGATGAACAGCATACTTCCAGCAAAACTTTGACCAGAGTTACCTCCTTTCCAATCTCGTTACTTTCCCTTCTTCCTCACTCCATTATTGAAAACCTTCAAACGTGAGCATCTTCACAGATTGGACAAGGCTCATCCTCTCGACAGTAATCCCATACGACCGTCACTCCCCTTCTCTTCAGCTCACCACCCAATCCTACATACTCTCCGGGTTCAGTCGTAGGAAGAATGCCGAGATCGATAAAGCGGAGGGAGGCGAGGCTCTGCAGCACAGGTTCGAGCTCTGATTTAGGGGCCGTAATGTAGCGTCCTTGATAGGTGAGACGTCGTGGTTCTGGAAGAAGGGTTTCACCGTCCGTCTGAATCCAATTCGAACCGTGAAGGTCGATTGACTTGAGCTGGAGCGACGAGGATGAAAGGGTTCTGAGAGTTGTAAGGAAAGCGCCTCGAGCATGAAGAATCCTGATCGAAGTGAGATTGGCAAGGGTTCGGAGCGATTCGAGGTCGATCCCAAACTCGAATAGTCGAGCGTATCTCGTTGGAGGCACGCAGCAGTTGGTGAAGGGGATAGGCGGACTGTAGACCAGTTTGCGAAGAGCAGGAGCAAGTGAAGCGAGGAGTGCCGGGAGTCCACGATAGGTTGAAGTTTCGCTTAGAAGTGCGAGAGTGTGGAATTGCGACAAGTCGATGATCTGTAGAGCTGAAACCTTCATGTATCTCAAGTAGGTGGACTTCAAGCGAAGAGTGTGAATGGGATGATCGACTGATGCAGGGCTCAAGGTTTGGTGCCTTTGAGAGTAGGTTGAAACATCGTCAATCGAAACTGTTTCGACAAATTGGAAAGCTGGCGCTCCAAGGGCGGAGGTCACGAGAGCCATGTTCAACTCGGTCCTCCAAAATAAGAAACCGGGTATGTCGACGAAGTTGACGATTCGAAGTGACCAGGTAGCGGTTTCCAAAATCGATTCGATTGTCTTGATTTCGTGAGAACTCCTGCCGTAGATCTCGACTTCAACCAATCGAGGAAAAGCCCTGAGAGCCGCCCAGTACCAGATGAGGGCCTTGGTCGACTCGTCTAATTGGCTAATTCCGGGTTTGGAAGGGGACAGGAGGGCGATGAGATTCACCATGCACGAGCAGATGCCTTCGACGCTCTTGACGAGTCGACCGAGATATCTGTTATTCGTGTTCAAGGTGTCGAGGAGAGTTGTGGCTGTCTCCCAGGTGAACGAGGAAGCTCTGAGGAAGGGACGGGAGTAGAGATGAATTCGAGCGGGAGAGAGGAATTGTTTCGAGATGAGAGCGAGGGAAGCGAGAGACCGTTGCGACGAGGCTATCCAAGAGATCATATTTTGAGCATCTTGACCTCCAAAGAAGAGTAAGGGAACTTACCAGTAGGAAGAGAAGATTTCGGTTGAATGAGATCGAAAATCAAGTCGAGAATTTCAGCGGGAAGAGTAGGAGCTGACATGTCTGTGGGATAGAAAGGAGTACAAGGGTCAGCATAAGAGCTACCGTCGAGCTCAGCTGAGTCGGGAGAGAGAGTTCTTGTCGAGGTTGAGAGGGGAGGAAGTACTTAAGTATCGATCACTATTCCGCTCGTCCGAGTCTCTGAGACCTTCAATAGTCTCCTTCGAGGTGGACTGGACTGTGACGATCTCCCCTGTGCTCCAGCTAGACCTCCTCGTCGCTCATTGTTCCCATCTCTTTGCTCATCTCCTATTCTGAATTCTCCCTGACTATATCTCGTGGATCCCTGAGAGCTGTAGTAGACTCACCTTGAAAGCTATATCGAGTGCTTGAGGTATTCGAGTCGACCAAAGCGAGAGATAGAGTGATAAAGGAGAGCAAGCGCGTTTCTTCGCTTCAAGAAATAGAGGTTCAGTTTTCCGCTTGACCTTCGCGCAACTCTTCTCCGTCGGTACTGGTCGTCAAGTTAGTAGTCAATCTTCGCACCCGAAGTCGAGCAGAAGGGTTCGAAAAGTTCGAGGCGAACGAGTTGAAATTGTGTATTCAGAACCTCTCTCGGCGACAGGTGAAAGAGTGATCGTTGCAAGTTTGCAGAGAGAAAGTAGAGCCAAGTAGCTGAAAGGTATAGTGAGCAGATTCAGGTAGTCAAACATGCAAAATAGTTGCGAAAGACAAAAGAATCGACAAACGAGAGTACAGATAAAGAACGCGAGAGAAGGGTTCTCGTGAGTTATAGTAGAGATGTGACTATCAGCCGTTATCCGAGTGGCAGCGGTTGAGACTCCCACTCGAGCTCGAAGCCAACCTTCGTCTTTGCCTCTTCCAACCCTTCCATAATCTCCTTCGTGGCTGGAACATGTCCGAGGTGGACTCGTCGAAGGTATTTGAACTTCTCAAGGATTGCAATGATCTCTGGGAGGATAAAGACGGCTTCGCAGTGGTCGACCCAGGCAACTCGATTGTTGTGAGGAACGTCAAGAACCCAGACGGATCTAGAGAAGTCGAGGTAGACGATGAAAGGACTCGACCGAGAGAGTATGTCAAGGAGAGGAGGAGACAAGGTGGGGAATCGGAAGAGTCTGAGCGAGTGGAGGTCAGGGAAGGAAGAAAGGGCCTCGTGAGGAATTCTGGGGTCGTTTGGGGGTCGGCTGGTGTAGTCGAAGAAAGTTTTGATCTCATGGTCGTCTCTGATATTGAGTGAGATGTCGCCGATAGTTGGAGGAAGCGAGGTAAGGTAGGTGACGATGTGCTCGTAGCGAACCCATGTTGTGAGCCTGAATTGCACGAGGTTCGAGCAGTCGACAGGCATGAGTTGCTGGGCTCTTGCATGTTCTCGATAGTTGTCGTCTAGTTTGAGTGACTTGATGGGTTGAATGATGATTGAGGTCGAGTCCTCGAGGTCGACAAGGAGTCGATGAAGCGAGATCTTCTCGACATTTCGGAAAGCAGGATGTTGTAAAGCTTTGCGAGCGAGGTGATCGTTAGTTGAGAGTGGACCTGATAAGCCTCCAAATCTGCCAAAGTTGACCGAGACGAGTTTCGTGCTTCGAATTGCTTGCAGGGTTTGCTCCAGCTCCTCCTCCGTATCGGCAGCTACATCCACTTCGTCGAGATTTGGGCATGCTCGAATGATGGCGATGTACCAAGCGAAATGCTTTAGGGCCTTGTACGGGATCTGTGGCTTGATGTCGCGGTAAAGTCGAATAGTGTAGCTGAGGATACCGTAGACAGAGCGGACGAGCGATCCGAGGGTACCTTTTCGTTTGACCAGCGATGAAAGGAGAGCTGAAGCAGTGGCCCAATCGGCGGAGAGAGAAGCGGGAAATGGGCGAGAGTAGAGGCGCAACCTTGCGAGACGAAGGAATCCGGTCGAGACGAGACAAAGCATGGCGAAGGTATGTTGAGGGCTCGCTGTTCCCCCAAAGGTTCAGCACATCTTACTCGATCGAGAGAAGCTCGTTGACGACTTACGAGTCAGTGTTTGCTCGCTGGAATCGGTTTTGCGAACTTTCGAAAAAGCGGGATCGTTCTCCAGGAAGTCGAGAATCATGTCGATCACGTCCTCCGGCAGCTTCGGAATAGGCATCAAGACTATAAATGGGTACTGAAAGCGTTAGCGGGCTAGTTCCTTCGCTGTAAGACGGCTTTCTCCGCCAAGAGCGAAGATTGACCATATCTCCTGCTCTTAGTACACTGAAGCCCATGACATCCTCGCGGGATCTTCTCAGCCACTCGTCTCCCACTCGGACCATCCCTTCGAGAGCAACGCGTCCTCTCTTACCGCAAGTTCCGCTTCATCTCCCTGCTCTTCCCCTGACTTCGGTAGACCTTGAGAACTCTTGAGACCGGTTTCGGACGTACCCTGGAGTTTTCCTTGACCTTGACAATCTTGGTGCGTGAGCTAATGAGTTGACGTGTGAAGAGGAGGGAGCAAACCCTCTCATCTGCATTCTTCAGTTTCTGCTCGCCTCTCAAACTTTGCACACAAAGCATCTACGACTCGCGAGAAGACAAAGAGCGAAGTATATGATCGATCTAAAGAAGTATTTCCAGTTGAGTGAGAAACGAAATCTAAAGAAAGTTCTAAAGCGACGAAGAAATCTAGTCTAGTGCAGTGCGATGCGAGTGTGTAAGTAAGAGAGAGGGGGTATAGTATATGATAGGGAACTATGGATACAAGCAATGGGTGAGAACGGATGAACGAACTCTTATCAACAAAACAAAACGAGAGGGAAAAAACACGAAAATAAAACCCTTCTAAATCCAAGATCCAACCGAGAAGGGGAAAAGACTAGCAGAGCCATTCGATAACTTTGCCGTACCAGGTAGTTGGTGCGGGTTCGGGAGGTCCAGCGAATGCAGGATCGAATCGACCAGAGTAAAGATCCATCGTCGCTGCTCGGACGAAAGTAGTTCGCTTCCAGATCTTCCAGACGACGGCGGGGACAATGAAGATGATGATTCCGATGTAGGAAGCGATGAAGTCTTGAATCGCCCAGTTACCCTTGAGGAAGACAGCGTAACCTTGAGCGAGAGTGATGACTGAAAAATGCGGAATGTTTCGTCACTTTCGTCGTTCGTCCTACATCGATAGAAAGCAAGTGGTACTCACCAAGGGATCCGATGGTTCCGAACCAAGCTGCGTAAGGTTGGAAACGACCTTTGAAGGGGAACTCGTTTCGGTCGAGACCTTGAACCTTGCAAGCCTTGTGGAATCGGATGTAGGCGAATGAGAGAGTACCCCAGGCGAGAAGACCAGCGACGGTGGACTGAAAAGTAGACGAGTAGAGCGTGAGTTCGAAGTGCAATCATGAAGCGAGACAAGAAAAAGTGTATACTCACAAGGTTGAGAAGCCATGAGAAAGCTTGAGCGGCTCCACCGGTACCGAGAGAGAGGTAAGCGAGAGGACCGAAGAGCCACGAAGTGATGACAGCGTAGTAAGGAACACCCCATCTGTTGGTTTTGGCGAAAGCTTTCGGGAGTTGCTTGTCGATAGCCATGGCGACGATGATTCGAGATCCAACGTAGCAGTAGGCGTTTCCGGCTGACCAGGCAGAAATGAGGATACAGGCGTTGACGATTGAGCCGAGAGCGGGGATACCGGCATCCTTGATTGCGATAACCCAGGGAGAAGAGTTGGCATTTCCAGTTCCGGATGTGAGATTAGGGTTGTTGTGAGGAACGATCATTCCGATAATGACGGCACCGAGAATGTCTGTGCAAAGAAGAACGAGATGAGTACCTGCACAGGGTTCCGAGAGGAGAAACCGGAGACTTACAGAAGAATGAGATTCGGTAAGTGACACGCTTGACAGCCTTGGGGATCGACTTGTGAGGGTTGGCGGCTTCTCCAGCAGCGATAACGACAGTCTCTACACCGATGAACGAGAAAGCGGCGTTGACGAAAGCTGAAACGAATCCAGCAAAGTTTCCCGTGTGTCCCGTCAATCCGTAAGGTTCCGCGAAAGCTCCGGGATCGTTCCAGTATCTGAATCCTCGACGATCACCATCGGGAGCTCCTCCAAGGGCGATAACGAGACCGACGATGACCTATGAAAAAGGATACCGAGGTGAGTTTCGAAAGGTGCGAGACGAAAAGGAGGCTTGAGAACGAAGAACTTACGAGTCCGAGGAAGCACAGAACTTTGATGATCGAAGTAACGAACTCTGACTCTCCGTAGAAGCGAACGGTCGACATGTTGATTGCGAGGATAAGAACGAGTGAGACGGTGATGACAACTGCTGGTGTGATGTCGCTCCAATAGGATACGAGGATAGCAGCGGCGGAACATTCAGATGCGATAGCGATAGTGTAGCCTGTGGAGGAAGCTGATGAGTCTTCTGAAATTCGAAGCTCCGGAGAGAGGGAATTCGACTCGCAGTAACCGTAAGAAATAGCGAGAGTGAAACCGATCGCGGGATCGATTGTTCGGTTGCAGAAGTTGACGAAAGTACCGGCCATAGGGAGCTAATGGAGTGAAAACGAAAAATGTGGTTGAGTCAAGATTCGAGAATGGGGTGGAGTTGCGAGAAGTGACTTACGAGAGTCGCGAGTTCTCCGATCGATTCCATAACACACCATAAGATAGCTCCGACGAAGCAGTACGCGCTGTATGAAGTAATCTGAGTCAATCTCCGAAGAAAAAGAAAGTCGGTCAAAACAACAGGAAAACTTACAGCAAAAGACCAGCTGGACCAGCATTAGCTAAAGCTGCTCCAGTACCGATGAATAAACCCTACGAGTACAAGATAACGGTCAGTATTCGTTGGCTTCGGCAAGTTGAGGATGAGGTAGAGAAAAGTGAAACTAACTGTTCCAATACCTCCTCCAATACCGATGAAAGTGATATGCCTTGAAGTGAGACCACGGTGAGTAGTTCCTACACCTGAACCATCATGCATAACTCTGACATCTTTGTCTCCCAATGCATCTCCCTTTTCTGCGTTTGAAGTTGTTCCCTTGTAATCTGATGAATCCCGACGGTTCTCTGGTGTTGTCGCTCTAGAGT
Source organism: Sporobolomyces roseus (assembly GCA_016617785.1). NCBI lineage: Eukaryota > Fungi > Basidiomycota > Microbotryomycetes > Sporidiobolales > Sporidiobolaceae > Sporobolomyces > Sporobolomyces roseus. The sequence goes on along the minus strand of JADILM010000004.1, from coordinate 2,094,617 downwards.
CGAATACTGGTGGTGACCCTGACATGGCTGAGTAGCTGATCTGAAGATGGTGAAGAGAAGGAAGGGAACAAGCTAAAAATTCTTCTCCGTTTTTTTTCGTTGAAGTCGAGACCCAAAGTGCAAAAACTGAAAATCACGCCACAGATGCTAAAGTTGGGGTAATCCCGTCTCGCGCCGGGCTGATACACCTCAACCGTTAGCGAGGCTCCGCTTTTTCCTTCCTCTTGTTTGATCGAGACGAACCAGCAGAGATTTCGCAAGGCGTGAAAATTGCGCAATCCAACGCCAAGCTGTTACCATCTCGTCTTGAACGGTAGGCCGTCTTCGCTATTGTAGATGGTCGTAAGTCGTCGAGAGTGCGGTAGAGTTGACAGTTCGAAAATAGATCGAATGCGACGAAGGAAGGTCGGCCGAGTGAAGCTTCGTGAGCGGTCGTCGACGACGAAGAACGAAGAAAGCGACATCCAGAGACTCGTTCCTAAGGAAAACGGTTGATCCGATGTCGTGGAAAGCGATGGAAGACTGCAAGCTGCACACGAAGCTCGTTTCCGAAATTTCCTTTAGAGAGTGCGAAAGAACCAATCGACGAATCCAACTTCTCATATTCCAGGGACTATATACTAAGCGACTTCTCCGTCGACTACACCCGTCATCAGGGTAGAGGAGCTGAACGTTCAACCGAGAAAGGAATTCCACAATCTTCGTAAACTTGTATGACCGTCGTGTCCCTCAAGAATTCCCGAATGTCGAGCTTCTCCGTCGATCTATCACTTGAAGAGTCGACGAGATCCCCCGTTGCGCTGTGAATCATTGGAGCTAATCAACATTTTAAGCTAAAAATGTTTATCAGATCCAGAGACTCACCTTCGGATCAACAACGCTTGCGCACACACTGTACCCGCGAGGACGTCAATATCCCTCGACGACAACGTCGAAATGGACGAGAGGAGAGTGACTCACGAGTCGTGACAGCTAAATCAAGCTTCAGCCAAAGAGTCTGTTCTCGAACGACGAACGCTACAATCGCCCAAATTCCAGCGCAACATACTGTACGGCGCCTGCCTATCTCAGCATACGTCAACGCCAGCTGATAAAGAAGATTGGACATACGGATGAACCCGAGGAACACCTCAATCTTCCCGAACATCGACTTTTCCTCCCTTTGACATGGCGCTTCTTCACCGTCTCCGATCATAGCTTTCGCTCCAGCTATCATTCCGAGCCCTAGAGGAATCGATACGAGTGCAAGCAAGATGTAGATGAATTCCATTCGAGGTCGAAGGAATTCGTTCGTGACCGGATCGATTTGAGGGAAGAGATAAAGGTATCCGAGGCAGAAGGCGTTCCAGACTGAGGCACTGTAAGTAGCCTGGCATAGAGTCAGCTGCCAAGCGTGGTCGGGTCTGAGGGAGGAAGCGAACTTACAGCACACATTCGAAAAGGAGTCGTGCATCTGCCTCAACGGAATGAGTCAGCTAAGCTCAACCTTACCGTACGCTCAACTCACCAGTATACTGATCCTCCTCTATGAAAGCTTCCTCGTCATTCTGATAAAACGGTAGATCCTCTTTCTCTGTCCAACTCTCATCCTCCTCTAGCCGAATCGCTCCTTCTCGAGTCCACCAACGAGCTAGAGTTATGAATCTGGGTGAAGGCATACTTGAGATTGACTTGAAGCTTGAAGCGAAAATGTGAGAAGTGAAGAGGAAGAGAAAGAAAGAGAACGAAAGAGAAAGGGGACAATTGAAATCGCGAGGACTGAGCTGAGGGTCTGTGCGGATTTACAAAAGTGGGCAAACACCCTCAACGACGGCGCTGACTCAAATAAATAGCTTCGAAGAGGACAAAGAGACTTGATCTTGGACGAAAACGACTGTCATGCTGAGTAGGCGAGAGGAAGGAGAAACCTGCGAAGCGGAATTCCATACTCGCATTGTCCTGTGCGCCGACCAAGCCTCTCTCGACACTTCGCACATTCACAGAGCATCCGAGAGACTGCTGTACTACATGCGATTGCGACGATATCGGAGTAACCAAGACAAAACCCTCTAAAGACCCTTGAAAATATGTTCCTCAATCTCCTTCTTCTGTGCCTCAAAGTAACTCTTGACTCCCGGAGCGACGGTAGCCATCGCTTCTCTTCCCGCATACTCGAGCTCCATTCCTTTCGGAAGAACCTGTTGAAGTCGAGGGAGGATGAAGCTGAAAGCGCCTGCGTTCTCAGGTTCATCTTGAGCCCAAACAATCGATTTCGCTGATGTGAAAGGCTTGAGTGCTTCAGAGACGGCAGCGTAAGGGAATGGCGAGATTTCCTATTGAAGTCAAGAAGGTTTGAGATCAGCTCTGCGAAAGTCGAAGTATGAGGAAAACGAGAGACTCACTTCGATTCGAATGAAAGTGATCTTGCCTTCGAGAGCTCGATCTGCTCGTTGCTTGATAAGATCGTAGTACATCTTGCCAGAAAGGAACACGACCTTTTCGACTTTCGAACGATCCTCTACTTCCTCCGACAAGACAGGTTTGAAACAGGTTCCTTCGCTCATCTCGGCAAGTGACGAAGAAGCGGCGGGGAGACGAAGGATTCCTTTCGGTGAAAATACGACGAGGGGTTTGCGATAAGGTCGAAGCATTTGTCGTCGGAGAAGATGGAAATATTGAGCAGGAGTGGTAACGTTGACGGCGTGAAGGTTGGGAGTGAAGGGTTTTCGTCGAATAGGTTCGTTTGTGAGCTGAAGGAATCGCTCAATGCGAGCGCTAGCGACAAGGAGGTTTGTCAGCTTGTTACGCGTGAATGCAGAAGCTTGTGTCTCACCTCGAATGTTCAGGACCAGCTCCGTCTGTTCGCAGCAAAACAATCAGCTGAGCACTTGCAAGCCGAGAAGGGAAGGAATGCTCACCGAATCCATGAGGGAGAAGAAGCGTGAGTGCGCTCTGCATTCCCCATTTCGTTTCGCTCGATCCGAAGAAAGTATCCAAAGTCACTTGAGCAGTATTGTGGAACTACACCACGCGAAGAAAATCAGCCGTGCTCGAGGATGCGATGACAGAGGTACTCACATCTCCGAATTGTGCTTCCCATATCGGCAAGAGAGCTGGAGAAACCCATGCGACTCCTTGTTCGAAACCAACGACAGCGTATTCTGACAAAGGAGAGTTGACCACTTCGAACGTTCCGATCTTGCTTACATCCTTCGCACTCGAGGGAGGATCGCTCGCGAGAGTTTGCAGGGGTACAGCGGTTTGTTCGGAGTTTTGATCGGCGAAGATTGCATGTCGTTGCGAGAAAGTACCCTACGAAACGACGAGATCAGTGGGAGTTCGACGTGAAACAGAGACGAAGCTCACTCGTCCGCTGTCTTGACCACAAAGTCGAACGTTGTATCCATCGAGGAGGAGAGATCCGAAAGCCATAGCTTCAGCAGTTGCGAAATCGATTCCTACCCCCTTCTCTACACTCTGAAGTCGTTTCGCAATATGCATCTTTGTCAATCGAGGGTGAACAGTCTATCGAGAACGAACGCATTCAGTGAGCTCATTGATCGAAATGGAGAAGAGATGACTCGACTCACGATATCATCCGGAGTTTGAACGCTTCGTTTTCCGACTTCCTTCAAAGTTTGTTCTCCTACACCAGTCTCGATAGGCTTCTCCCAATCACCTCTTGCAGGCCAAGTCATCTCGTTCCATCCCCTCGGCATCTCCAATTCTGGTACCTCAAAGTTCTTCGGTTCAGCCGCGACGAGTGAAGTGTCGAGTTTCGCAAAGTGTTCTTTCTTGAATGATGCGGCGTCGGATGAGTCGAGAGTTCCGGATTCGATGAGTGATTTCTCGTAGATGCTTGCGACGGAGGGTAGATCTTTGATTCGTCGATACATGATAGGAGAGGTGAAGGAGGGTTCGTCGAGTTCGTTGTGACCTAGTCGACGGTAGACGACGAGATCGACAATGACATCCTTTCGGAATTTGCGTTGATAGGCGAGAGCGAGTTTGAGGCAGCGGGCGACGTCGTCAATTCGATCTCCGTTGACGTGAAGGACGGGTGCTGAGATGGATTTGGCGAGGTCCGTAGCGTAGAATGAAGTTCGACCTTGGATAGCGGGAGTAGTGTACCCAAGTTGATTGCTGGAAAAATCGATTAACGTCAATTCGAATCTTTCAGAATGAAGTGAACGACGAGAGTGCACTCACTTGACGACGATCCTCACGGTACCTCCGACATTGAAATGAGGAAGAGAAGCCATGTTGAAAGTCTCAGCGACGATACCTTGACCTCCGAAAGCTGAATCTCCGTGAAGACTAATATTGAGCACTTTATCTCCCAATTCAGCGTCATCTTTCGCAGCTGAACCGAAAGGAAGTTGAAGAGCTCGAGCAAATCCTTGCGCAACGGGCGTGATCGTTTCGAGGTGAGAGGGATTCGGCAAGAGGTGAACTTTGAGAGAATCGGAGGAAGCAGTCGAGTAATCGGTGGACAGGAAGAGATGGGAGAGAACGTCGTCGCTGAACTCGGGAGAGCTGAGAGAAGGAGGAAGAGTGGGAAGTCCGCGCATCTTGCGAACGAGGAGTCGCATGTCGAGGTCGAGCAGTTGAGTCAGGAGATTCAATCGACCTCGATGAGGCATACCACTATCAAGGTTGCGTCAGTTCACTCGCTCAAGTCGAAGTCGACCCCAGACTTACATGACGACGTCGTCAACACCCTCCTTGCCAGCTTCTTCAAACAATGCGGATAAAGCAACCATCATTCCTTCTCCTCCTTGCAAACCGTAACGCTTGACATTCGGGAATCGTTTCGCACACCACGCATCGAAGCCTTCGGAAGCAGCTAAGAGCTTCCAGTGAGCGAGTTGTTGAGACGTCGGTATCGGTACGGCGTGAGATTGTTCCAACATCTTCTCGAGGAATCGTCGTTCGTGTTTCGAGGGAAGGTGCATGAACTGTGGAACGGAAGCAAATCAATTCTAGTTCCTGCGTCAGAATTGACTGTTCGGCTCACCTCGTATCCAACTCCACCAGTATAAACCTCTTCTAATCGTTGCGAAATTTCTCCAATCGTTTTCAATTTCCCTCCATCTGGGAAATCCAGAATTCCAGTCACATCGAACTTCTTCTCTCCTTCTCCCTTCCCTTCAGGCAATACTTCCGAAACGAAATCCTCTCTGACTTTGGCTTCGTCGAGTTGGAATCCGTACCTCCTGGGATCGAGCGCTGGAACATTCGAACGATCTGCGAGACCTAATGGATCTACTCGAGCTGCTCGATGGGCATGTTTGCGATATGATTCGACCAGACGTAGGAGGGAAGCGTTCTCGACTCGATTGGAGAGCTCTGAGGAGGTAAAGTCGGGAAGAGTGAATGTTGAGGGAGGGCGATAACCGAATGGTTTCGAGTGGAGTGATCGTTGTAGTAGAGGTACTCTTGATCTCAACTTGAGTCGATGCATCGCTGCTGTGTGAAGGAAAGGGAGAAGAGGAGAGGAAGGGGGAAGAGCGGAGAGGGGGAAACCTTGTGGGGGGGACGATAAGGAGGCATCCCGTGAGATTTTTCTAGCTCTCCTACAGACCAGGCGAGTGCACTGGGTAGATAGCGAGGAAAAAGATAGGCATGAACCGAGAGAGAGGAGAAAATAGTGAAGAAGACGACCGGAAAACTTCGCAAAGACCAAAGATTCAACAAAGATTCGCAAGTTCTTCGTTCTCTTCTTTTCCGGTGAAGGGAGGTAGCGAGGGGGAGTCAGTCCTCTCGTATAGACGATGAAGAAGAGTGTAAGTGGTGAAAGCGTTTCATTTCCGTTCATTTCCTTCCTTACTCTGCGAAGTCCTTCATCGACCATTCAAGCTTCCAATGACTCTCCCCTCCACGTTCAAACCTCGACCTCTCAGCAAAGGCAATAACTTCGCGACCAACGATCCACTCAAAGTAACCTCACTTTCCTTCATTCTCTCCAACAACACTTTGAAATTCTCATCCTCAACGATTTCGTTCCAATTCTTGACGAGGTATTCAACGAGGACTTGACAGACTTGTTCATAGTCGTCGATGATAGGATCCATCATTTCGAAAGCGACGATACTTGGTGAAAGCTGACTCGAATAGTTTGAAAGAGCGAGCTTCGAAAGTGAGGACAAATCGAGCGAGTGAGCCAAGCGATAGATTGATTTAGGTGAAGCAGGATAAGGGAGGAGAGGATCTTCGAGTGTATGCTTTGAGAGGTAGTCGAGTCGAGCGAGATGGCGTATATCTTCGGGAAGTGGTTCGAAAGAGGAAGTGAGAGGAGCGAAACGGATATGATTGAGTTGGAGGTAGGTTCAGACTGCTTTGTAAGTCGTACATGCGGCGTCACTGATCTGGAGACGGTAGTAAGGGAAGGTGGAAATGGGTTCGTGGGAGGGAAAGGGAGCTTCGAAAGTCATTTCATCGACTCCTGCGTCCGAGTCGTTGTCCGAGATCAAACTTTCGAGAGTAGAACTCATGTCGGAGTCTCCACCATTCATGTTCTCGTCCAAGTTGCGTTGATCATCGCTCTTCTTGACGAGTGAGCTGAGTTCGGGGTTGAAAAGGTTTTCAAAGAAAGTCGAAGAACGCTTGAGTAGTTCAGATGAAGTCCAGAGGCTTTGATCTCTCTTGCCGTCGTTTGTGATGAAGACTAAGCGAACGTCGAAAGGATAAGGAGTCGAATTGAGAGCTTTTCACGAACAAGCAAGTTAGAATGACTCGAGTTTCGAAAGGAAACACTATTCAAACTTGCCAAACCCTTCCCGAACGGAGTCTTTGGCTTGAACATCATCGATAGTGAAAGGTTGAGGAGCGTTAGCTCGGGCTAGGAATGAGAGATGGACGACGTAGTCTGAATGAGTCGAAAACTTGAATAATCCGTTACTCGTTTTCTCTGCTTTCTCAATCTCGTGGTTTGACACTGCAAAGGTAATCTTGTCGTCGGATGAGGGCATCATTGGCAAATCGCTGGAGATCTCGCTTTGTATGTCTTGAGAATCGACATAGAGAAAAACGGTGTAGAAGAGGAACGCTTTGAGGCGAGGGACCCCTTCTTGGTGCTTCAAATCCCATTCGAACACAAGTTGACGATCTGATGAATTGACAGACGTAGCGTAGAGAGTCATTGAGATTGAAGGAAAGGGTGAGAAAGTTGCGATGGGCAATTGAAGCGAGGGAGCGATGAACGAGAGATTGTCGTTCATTCGAGTGATGCATCGGGTTCTCTGTACTGACATGGGATCCTTCGTAATTTCTGTCTTGTTCCCCTTTGCTGATTCCGTTCCTTCATCTTCCGATGCTTCTGCACTCGAGGGATAGTGTGGACGATCCTCCCACATTTCCCCTTGCATTTGTTGCTCCATCAAGCGGCACTTTGCGATACCCATTGCTGATTCGAGGTGAGGTGGAGAGGTAGAAGTGAAAGAAGGAAAAGTTCAGATTCGCTCCTCACCTATCTCGCCTCAAAGGTCGGGAGCTCTTCTGTGCCTCTCGAGAGCTCAAGAGAACGTAGGCAGACATCAGAGAAAGACAGAAAGGACACAAAAAATCGAGTTTTCAATTTCGCACAGCGACTCAGAAGAATTTTCCTCGATTCCACTACTTTCACTTCCCTCGCTTCCTTCATAGCTTCCTCATCCCACAAATAGAGGCAGCAAGTCCGCTACGACAGCCCCTGATCGGTCCAATTCATTCCTCCTGAGTCTCTCCATAACCGTTTTGAATCCCTCAGTCTCAATAACCTCTTTCTTATGCTTCACGGCATACTCCACCATCACTTTCCTCACCTCATCATAGACAGATGGAAGACCGTCGAATAGCTCGATGAAAACGTTCTCGATCGAAAGTTGTCAAGAGATCTCTTGGAGTGCGAGCGATTGGAGTGAGGGAAGGGAGAGGTAGTGCGCGAGTTTATAGACTGATTTGGGGGAGGCTGGAGGAGGGAGCTTAGGTTCGAGTTTGTGTTGAGCTGAGATGGCGTCGAGGCGGGCTTTGGAACGAGCTTCGAGGGGGAGATGGGAGAAGGAAGAGGTGAGGGGTGCGAACCAAACGTGTCCAGTTTGAAGGTACATGAGGACGACTCGGTAGGTGGAATAAGCGGCGTTGCGGATTTGGATCTGATAGTAGTGTAGATTCTGGCTCGGAGGTGAAGTGTCATTCGAAGTCATCGATTCGATAAGACTCTCGTCGAGATCGGCGTCCGAATCGTTGTCGTCCATTTCATCGCCTATCGCCTCCTCGGTCGTAGTGACAGCGTTGTCGAGTTTCCGCTTCTTGCTTCGGTCTTTGTCGCTGATGTAACGAGCTTCGACGAAATCGGAATTGAACAGGGTTTCGAAGTAGGGACAGTTGTCTCGAAGAATCGCTGCTGTCGTCCAGAGGTGCGACTCCTCCTCTCCTCGTTTGAAGACGAACTTGACGTCTTGAGGCTCAAGTTCAAGATGATGAGCTGTGCAAGGTCGATAATCGCGTGAAATGTCAGTGCCTTGCCCTTCTTGCGTTCTCACATGGTTCAACCCGTTGTTTCATCACTCACAAGAGAAGTTTCGAGCAGCGAGAAGGCACCCAGATTCGGTAGTTGTAGGAGCGTTGTCCTTGACCGAAAGAGTGATGGGATAGAACGAAAGTCGTGCAAGGAACGAATGTTCCACTGTCCAATCGAGCGGCTTTCCGGTGGGCAAGTCGATCTTGTTCAGTTCGTGATGGTGGATGGTAAGGCACAGACTTCGACTTGAAGAGTTTGGCCACTTGTGATGGAATTGTCCAACAAGCGAGTCAATGCGAGTGGGACGCTCTGAATCCGGATCGAGCCAGTAGAGGTCGGCAGCACTCAGAGCACCTTTTGCAAGGACGCCAATCGAGTGATGAGGGGCGTCCCAGCTCAAAGTAGAGTCGGTCGAGCTGTCGCGTGAGATGGTGAAGACGAGATGTGGGTAGGAAGTCGCGACGTCTGGAGAGTAATTGACAGACGGCATGGAGAAGTTGTACTTGAACCGATTCGTGACATGTATAGCATCGCTGATCTCGAAAGAATGGAGGAGGGAAGAGATCTATAATGCGAAGCTGAATCTAGTGAGCGATCGAAGCGCCGAGAACGGAGCTAAAGGGTACGTACAGGAGGAGGTACAGTGTCAACTCGTTCTTCAGCCATCACTAAGGCTTCAACGGGTATCGCAGAGCCAACGGAGGCCTCAAAGTTGAAGAAGAGATCAAAGTCGATTGAAGCGGCAAATTGGCCTGCAAGTGGAAAGGTTTGGCCTTAGCTGAGAGGCAGCTATCTCTGAACGCTTCTTCGAGGTCGATCTAGAGTTGTGATGAATGGTAAGAAGCAAGTCATGACGAATCGAATTCTCTCTCTTTTCCTTCTTACCCTCACTCGCTTTCAACTCGATCCACTCGCCAGATCGCCAGATAGCTACAAAGAAGAGTCGGAAACTCGTCCAATCAAGATTAACCTCCTCCCTCGTCGATCTCACACTTGATCTCTCGGCTCATCTATTTCCTCCCTCCATCGCCCATCGTCCACCTCATCTACCTCCTCTCCCCCATCAGACTGAACAACAATGTCACTTCCCTCTTCCTCCGAAGAGGAGCGTACAGCTCTCGTAGTAGGAGCTGGATTAGTCGGTACACTTTGTTCAGCGATGCTCGCATCCCGCGGCTGGACCGTCACACTCCTCGAAGGACGCAGCGATCCACGACACGCATCTTCTGCCGAACGCGCACGTTCGATCAATCTCGCCCTCTCTCCTCGAGGAATCGAAGCACTCCGATCCGTCTCTGAAGAACTCACTGAAAAAGTCTTGAAAGAAGGGATTGAAATGAGGGGTAGAATGGTACATAAGAATTTGGGCAAAGGGAAAGGGGTAGAGAGGATGGGACAAGATTATGGAGTGGTTGAGGAAGGGGAGGTTATTAGATCAATTTCGAGAACTCAGTTGGGGATTGAATTGTTGGATCATGTAGATGGGTTACCTAAGAGTGGTAGAGGGAGCGTGAGGACTAGGTTTGAGACGAAATTAGTCGAGATGGATATGAGGGGTGGGGATGGAGAGAAAGTCAAAGTTACGTTGAGGACTAAAGGGGAGGAGGAGAAGAAAGAAGAGTATGATTTCGTGGTCGGTGGTGATGGGGCTTATAGCAAGGTTAGGAGGGAAATGATGAGGGGTCCTCTCGCGAGGTGAGTCGCAGAAGTTCCGAGAATCAGTTGGTTTCGTACTGATTCACGCAATTCTCGCATCCCAGATTCGATTACAAGCAATTCTATGCTCCTCACGCTTATCTCGAATTATCGATTCCTCCTGGTCCTGACAACACTTTCTCAATCGAACCGAATTATCTTCATATCTGGCCTCGAGGAGAATTCATGTTGATCGCACTCGCAAACCTTGTACGTCCATCGACTTCCCTTCATGTATGCTACACTCTCGCTGACATCTCGGGATTGTTGAAAAACGTAGGACAAATCGTTCACTTTGACTTTATTCGCTCACGAAACAACCTTCAAATCTCTCGATTCTCAATACGACTTCAAAGCTGCCGATGGGGAGTACAACCCGATCATCGAATTGTTCAAGAAAGAGTTCCCGGATGCGTTGGAGCTGATGGGTGAGGAGGCATTGATGAAGAGTTGGAAAGAGAATCCTAAAGATGGATTGATCACGGTCGAGGTGAGTCGAAATCTCTTCGTCCAGCTCAGAGCCTTCAGGTTGATTACTGACGCTTGAAGAGGTTTCCTCCACAGTGCTCACCTTATCATTACAAGAACAAAGTACTTTTGATCGGAGATTCGGCTCACGCAATGGTTCCTTTCTATGGTGAGTCCTTCATCTTGACATGAGCATATTTGACCTTTCCCATACTCATGCCTTTTGATGCGTCCCACAGGACAAGGAATGAACTGTGGTTTCGAAGATGTTCGAGTACTCTCCTCGATTCTCGACCATTTCTCGGCCTCTCCCTCTCCACTAATCCCATCTCCCCTTCCCTACTCCACCGTCACTCCCACTCTTCCTCCTGCCCCCTCCTCTTCCTCTTCTTCCCTCTCTGACAACCTCACCCTCGCTCTCGAATCCTACACTACGATCCGCGCTCCCTCCTTGAACGCAATCCAACAATTAGCACATCAAAACTATACCGAAATGGCTTCATCAGTCTTATCTCCCCTCTACCTCCTACGCTTATCGCTCGATTCACTCCTCTCGAAACTTTTCGAATTTAGGTTTTTGCGAAACGAGAGGGATTTGAGTGGGAATGGCGTGAGGGATCGGGGAGGGAGGTGGGAGAGTTTGTATAGGATGACTACGTTCAGATGTGGGGTCGCTTATGAGGAGGTTATCAAACGGAGGGAACAGCAAGGAAGGGTACTCAAGAGATTGGTGGAGGGTGGAATTGCGAGTTTGGGTTTGGGCATTGCCGTTGCTAGTTGGTGGAAATGGGGGAGGGGATTGAGATTGGTTAGAGTGCAGTAGAAGCGAGTGAGTGGAATGAATGGGTTTTGGTGCGAATGGTTTGCGAAAGTTTGATTGCGAGACAAAAATTCGACAAAGGGAACTTGAATTTTTTTTCGAACCTTTTGTTCGACGGGAGCATTCGAGCTTGAACCGTGAGAGAGTTAGAGATAGTATAGAGTAGCAAAGTCATCGAAGCAAGCGAATGAAGTCGTCTCGGGAATGACACTGTAAAATTAAAATGAGGGAGGCGAGAGAGAAGAGAGAGGGAAAGAGGTAGGCTGCGGTTCATCAACGACGACACTCACTCCGGTTCACATCTACTCTACTCTCCACCTCAAGCACTACTAGGATAGACCGAGAACTGCCGGATTCGATCCCTCTTCGTTGCGGCTCTGACTACTCTTGATCACTCTTTCACTTGCAAGAGAGATACAACACGACTATGCCTCCAGTACCGCCACCTAAACCTACCATCAGACATCATCAAGAATCATTCACAGGTTAGTCCTCGTTCGCCGTTCGTTGAGTCAGAGGGGAGCAAGGGAAACGTACCATTACACGCTCCCCCCTCCTCGACTCCTCCTCGATCGAAACGTACACACCGCTAAACGGACAGGAGGTTACTCCAATGGAAATTGAATGAGATGGATTCGAGATTCAGATGCATCGAACAAGAAGCGGACGGGATGGATTCATGAACAAACCGCTCTCTCTCTCTTTCTTCTACCACACTCTGCTCTACGGCAAGATGAACGATACGATCATGATGGACGCTGACGATCTATTTGCTCCCCCTCTTCCTCCTCGCTCTTCACTCTACTCTCGACGTCGCAACTCTCGATCAATCTCAATCATCAAACTCCCCGAACGCTCAACTTCTCCCTCGATCTATTCATCCGGACCTCATTCTGCATTCGATGATGTCACTCCATCCCCTCCTTCCACTTACCGCGCTTCTTTCCTCCTCTTGTCCTCCCCTCTACGAAACAATCGATTCTCAACTCGACAATCTCGCAAACCTTCGCTCTCACCTCGCTCGAACCCACATTCTCCGAACGATGCTACTGCTACTCCACACTCATTACGCTCCTTACTACGAACTGCGAAATCTCTCCCTTCCCTTCGACCTCACAAACGATCGAAACTCGACTTGTCCCATCTCTTTCACCTCGAACCTCCCATCACTTCGTCACTTGCACACTCGGCTCATACAGGTGCGCAACCTGTCTCAACCGGTGGAGCACCTAGTAGGAGACCTGGATCAGGCGGAACTTCTTCACCCTCGACTTATTCTCCCGGTTTGAACCCGATGAACAACAATATTGGAGCATCTTCGTCCAACTCACCATCACCGATTCATGCTGCATACACCGCGGGAGGTCCTTCACGAAACATCGGAGCACCTCTGCCCGTTTCGACTCCGAATTCGCAAGGATACTATCAGTCAACTTCTCCATCTGCGTCCTCCTCAACTGGCGCTACTTCTTATCGACCAGGACGAGTCGCCCCTGCACCTCCAACCTCTCAACCTCTCCCTTCACAGCACGTACTCGATCCCTCGAATCCTCAACTCAGTAGACAAGCTTCGAACCCTGGAGCAGCTCGATCTTCTTACCACCCAACATCAGGTCGACCACCTTACTCTTCGAACCCTTCGACTTCCTCCTCGATCCAGATTCGACCTCAAGCTCCTCCTCCAGTCCCCTCCTCTGCCGCTTCTTCCCTACACGCTCCTTCAGCACCTACTAGTCCAGCTAGACGACCTTCTCCCAACCTCGCTCATCCACCTGGTCCGAACAGCTCATTGGCGGGAGGTAATTGGGAAATGATCGATGGAGGTGAAAGTAACATCAAGAAATCACAAATCCCTCATACCGGATCGACCTCACTTCGAGACTTGAACGATGCTTTACCCTCTCATCAACCTCACTCTACGAATTCTTCGACTTCTTCATTAATCGTCAATCCTCCCATCGCGACTACAACGAATTACAACCATCATCCAAATCAGAGAAGTCATTATCATCCTCACCATCAACAGTCCTCCTCGATCTCTCAATCAAACTATTCACTCCTCCACGATCCTGCAACATCAGCAGCTACAAACTATTCCGCCTCTCTCCAACAACAACAAGATTCCACTTCCCACCGTCTCTCTCAATCCGGAGGGATGCTTTCACCTTCTGCACTCCCCGCGAACGGAGGAGGAGGATCAGGAGGGGAAGGGGATTATTTCGGATCGATTTCGCAAGGGGGTGGACAAGCTGGAACTCCTGGATTGGAGAGAAGTTTAGGAGGAGGAGGAGGAGCAGGGTTAGGGAGTCAAAGGAACAGTGCGGAGAAAGTACCGGAGACTCCTGGAGGTAGTACGATTAATGGGACGACGAAAGAGAAGAAGAGTAAAGGGTTTAGTTCATTCTTGGGTGCGTTCAAACTCTCGTTCGTATCGATCCTATTCCGAGGAAGTTGGAACTGATTCAGCGAGAGTTTTGCCGTACAGCCGATGTATTCTCTGGACCAAACAAGAAAGTCGAGATCTCTACCCCTTACGATCCAGTTCATCTTACTCATGTTGGATTCAATTCTGACACGGGAGAATTCACCGTATGTTTTCCCTTTCTCACTTCTCCCCATTCTTCCTCGGCTGATCACAAGGTATGAGTTTCGTAGGGTCTACCAAAAGAATGGCAACAACTTCTACAAAACGCCGGAGTATCTCGAGAAGAACAAGCGGCTCATCCTCAAGCTGTTGCCGAGATTGTCGCGTTCTATCAGGATGCGACGAAGGGAATGGGAATGGCGAGTGGGGACGAGAAGGACGACGTTTGGATGAAGTTTGGACATGGGGATGAAGAGGGAGAGGAGGGACAAGGTCAGAATGGAGCGGTTGTTGGGAATTTCGAACAACCTGTACGTGAGATCTGTCTCTCTATCTCACTAGACATCTTGTCTGATGGCGTTGATCCTCGCGTACAGCGGTCTGCACCACCACCACCTGGAGGAGGACTTCGAAAAGCTCCTGCACCTCCTTCTCGACCTCCTCCTCCATCTCAACAAAACTCGATCGATCGAGCTCGCGACATGCGTTACGAGAAAGAACGAGAGCAGCTTCACCAACAGCAACAACAGCAATATCATCAACGAGAACGTTCCGGAACTTTACCTCTCCCTTCTTCACCCGATCGTCGCGGCCCCTCTCCCACTCCCTCTTCCCTCGATCGCTCACAATCCGTTCGAACTCCCGCTTCTTCCTCTTCTGGTCCTTCGAGTCCCCTCGTGCTCAAGAACAAGACTTCGACCCCTCAACTCTATCAACACCAGAATCAACCCATGTCAGATCTCGCTAGAGCGCAAAGCGTCAAGAATTCTTCGGTTCAACCCGTTGCGCTACCTCATCGACCTGCTCCTCCCAAGCCTATACCCGTATCTTCTCAGCAACAGTTGGCAAAGAAGCCTAGTGTTGCGCCTGGAGGTCCCGGTAATCAACCGAGAAGGAGGGAACCGAAGCATAAGAAGGAGGCGGCGGATGTCGTTGAGCGATTGAAGGCGATTTGTACGGATGCGGATCCGACGAAACTGTATCGAAACTTGGTCAAGATTGGTCAAGGGTTAGTTTTCGTCTCTCGTTTTCAATTCTCTCTGTTTCTTTACTGATCTAGACTCCTTCGATAGTGCTTCGGGAGGTGTGTACACTGCTTATCAAGTAGGAACAAATCTATCAGTAGCGATCAAGCAGATGAATCTCGAACAACAACCGAAACAAGATCTAATCATTAACGAAATCCTAGTCATGAAAGAATCTCGACATCAAAACATTGTCAACTTTATCGATTCCTTCTTGCTGAAAGGAGATCTGTGGGTCGTCATGGAGTACATGGAGGGAGGAAGTTTGACGGATGTCGTTACTTGTAACATCATGTCGGAAGGTCAGATTGCGGCGGTTTCGAGGGAAACTCTACAAGGGTTGAAACATCTTCATGAACATGGAGTCATTCATAGGGATATCAAGAGTGATAATATCCTTCTATCGTTACAAGGTGATATCAAACTCAGTAAGCTATCTCTTCGCTCTTTCTCGGATTCGATTTGAACTGATGAATTCGTTTCTTCTCCTTCTCTAGCCGATTTCGGTTTCTGCGCCCAAATCAAGGGGGATGATGCGAAGCGAACAACGATGGTCGGTACACCTTATTGGATGGCTCCCGAGGTTGTTACTCGAAAAGAGTACGGTCCAAAAGTCGACGTTTGGTCTCTCGGTATCATGGCGATCGGTGAGTTGGCGTTATTCTTGAATCGCGCTGATTGCTCGTACTGATTCGAGACGTTCACTTCTCGCAGAAATGGTCGAAGGAGAACCACCTTACCTCAACGAGAATCCTCTGCGAGCGCTTTACTTGATCGCCACGAATGGTTCACCAACGATCAACAACCCTGAGCAACTGAGTGTAGTCTTCCGAGATTTCCTCAAGCAATCTCTCGAAGTCGATGCGGACAAACGACCGAATGCTGCTCAACTGCTGCAACATCCTTTCTTCGAGAAAGCTCAGGTGCGTTTCTCAGTCTCTTGTCAGTCTCGTCTCATTCATTCAGACTGATGACTTGGAGTTCCCGCAGCCTTTGACGACACTCGCACCTCTGATCGCTGCCGCCCGACAACAGTCAAAAGGAAAATCAACATAGACCCTTTCTTGCCTCACCCTCTTTCTTACGTTCTTACCCCATCCTAGCATATTCTCCCCTCTTTTCCTACGCCTTACTTCGACTCTTCTTTGCTTACATATCTCTCTGTCTATCGATGTTCAGCCGTAGTTTCCTTCTTTTAGTTTTCGTTTATCGTCGTTCTCGTTTGTTCTTCTCTTGTCCCTCTCTCGCTCTCTTGTCACTGCAAAATAGTCTCGCTATGTCTTGCTATAATCGAACGTTCGCAGCGATCTCAAACAATTATTGTTCTATCAATCCCACTCGACTTCTTTCCCTTCGTAGATCTGCCCAGCTCTTTCTCTTTCTCCAACCCTGACGTCTTCTTCTCCTTTCGCATCGAGTCGGAATCGCTGTCGTCGTCTGAAGATACTGACCGAATCCAATCTTGCATCGCCGGTCCTTTTCGCCTCGGGTCTTGCGGATCCAGAGGAGCGAGAGCTCGGAAACGTCGGTAACGAGCTTCTCTCTATGGGAGATGAGTAAACGGATGCCGTCAGTAAGCAAGAGAAGTAGCATCGGATGGGAAGGAGCAGAGGAAGAAGAGAACAAACGCTCATGCAGATGTACCTGCGAATAATAGTTAGCCTCTCGCTCTCTTCGGGGTGAGAAGTCAAAAGGGACTCACAGAGCGTAGATGAGACCTGGAACGTATCCGATCAACGTCAAGCAGATACTCAGGATAAGCGGACCTCCTGTCAATCGTCGACGACAATCAACGAAAGCGGTTAAGCTATGATCGATTCCATTTCTCGAGTAGACGACTCACCGCATCCACATTCGAGAAAGACAGCGAAAGGAGGGCAGAAGATGCAAAGGAGCAAGACGAGAACTTCGAAAGCATCCGTATTCTGCGAAAGCGAGTTGAAGTAACCAGAAATGTGAGTCCCAAGCAAAGAAAAGGAGACAGCTCACACTCATCCAATACGTCGCTCTACGGGTACCAGAGTGTTCCGCTTCGAGTTGCGCTTGACGGTGAACGTAGCTTGAGATAGCCATCTTGCATCGAATGAGACTGTTCGAGACGGGTATCGGGATAGGGACGTGCTCCGTCTTGGAGATTGGCAGAGGAGGTGAACTTGGAAGTGAATGGGAGAGGAAGAAGAGGCAGAAGCGAATTGGGAGATGTGAAGAAGTCCGAAAGCTCCCGCGGAGCGATCAATCATTTCGCTATTCTCCTTTACCTCGTTCACGACGAGGCAGAGTAAGCAACTGAGGCTGCTTCAGTTGCTTGGCAAGAACGGGGAGATGAGGAAGAGAAAGGGTATTTCAAAAAACTTGAGGTGGAATCGGCGGGACAGCTAAGAATGAAGGGGAATGCAGTCGATAATAGGGTATAGATAATGATACTGCAGAGGAGAATCGACGACGTCAGCCACAGTCGGAGGAGAGAAGTGAGATGTGAACGAGATGGGAAACTCACGAAATAAAGATAAGGTATTCAAGCAAGTCCAAGATCTTTACAAGCGTGGGCGGCGGCTCTGTGAAGAGAAGGAGTATCAGCTCGCGAAGTGTCTTCACAGGAAGAAGGAGGTAGTTGAAGTAGATGTAGTGAGAAAACAAGGAGATTAGGGAAACTCACTCGTTCTTCGCCCTCTGTACAGTCGACTGAGCACCAGTTGTTGTCCGAGATGCCGTGAGATCTTCCACCGTGTCGTCCGAGTACTGACAGTAGACAGTCCAAGTCGCCTCATCCTTTCCCGTGTTCCTTTCCTGCGAGAAATCTACCATTCGACTCCCCGCAAACCCTTTCTGCATCTTCCATTCCATCAACAATCCGACATAATTGATCGTAGCTTCCATCGCCAATTGATTCGTATGAAATGGCTTGAATCCCTCGACGACTGCAGGTAGGATTGGATCATAAATCGCTCGAAGGAACTTTCGGAGAACTACGGGACCGTGTTCGTCGTGAAGAGAGGCGAGGTAGGATTCGAAGATGCAGGCTTGAATGTGTGGGTTCTTTCGGAGGTTGAAGGATTGCGCTGAGGCGGCTAGGAGACGGGGAGGGAATCCGAGTGCGACGGAAATGAGGGAAAGAGTAGAATTTGAAACGAGCGAAGCTTTGATGAGCTGCATAAAGATCGACTGTATCAGCACCACATCTCAGTAGAACAACAGCGTTTGAGGAGTGCGACTGAAGCCTTCAGAGGAGGGGGAAGATGAGGGGAAGAGAGGGAGTGAGCATACCGATCTAACGCCAACGACTAGCCTTGGATACCGTTCATGAGTAAGTAAGGTAACTTCTGATCCCAATAGAGCGTCTCCAACGTGCTGTACGACCGATTTCCTGATCAATCAACTTTGGATCAAGCGGATTCACCAAGAGCTGAACGTACCTCTAGCCTTTCATAATCTACATGACCCTCACCTTCTGGAGCTTCAAACGGATAGTGAGTAGCTCCGACATACGAAGTGTGAGTCCTCCAAGTTGTGTCGTCTTCGAGAGGAACGAGTTCAGGTAGAGGAGTCGTCGGGAGGATTCGCTGGAGGATCAGGCGGACTGCATTGGCTCCTGTATTGACTAGAGGCATAAATACAGTCGGAATAAATAGTCGAGGAAAATCAAGTGAGATCGGAGAAACGAAAGAAGCAGAATTTTGAGGGGAAGGAGAGGCATTATCGAGCTCTCTGAGCTGTTTCTGTCACATGAGACAGAGAACCGAAGACGAGAGAGTCCTACAGACGCAGAGTGAGAGAGCAGGAGAAGACGAGCAGAAATCGTCAAATTCGAAGTTTGCGACGACTTCGCAATCCGGAATCGCTCTTCTCTCCATTCTGAAGCTAGAGGTACAGCAAAGTATAGTTCTCAGAAGTCATCATCGAACGGTAGTAACTACTGAAAATCTCATCTCCAGCCTGAGTCTTCCGCTATAACATTTTCCCTCGCAACTCCCACTCGTTTCCGCTTCAGATCTACCGAACCTTCAGATTCAGTATGCCTATTATTTGTGATGTCTTGATTCCGCCTTTATACGATGGTGCGAGGTTGTCGTGGTTCGATAAGGTAGGGACAGGCTCAAGAATTCGACATCGAACCGCGATTCAGATCGTCACAAACGCATCTGCAGACGTAAGACTCGCGGCCCGGTACGAATAATTGAGCCTTTCGCCCATCTTATCAACACACAACAACTTTGAACCTGCAGACAAAGTCGAGAGAGTCAGAAGCTGAGCGGAAAAAAAGACCCACCTGTGATTCGTTGACAAGCTCAAGCAGAGGCGTCGATTGCTATATGGCACAGCACACTTCAGTGACGAGTAGAATAATATGTAGACGAAGTCGCTCACGTGCGGGAACCAATCCCAAAGCGATGCAAGCTTCACGAGCGGCACTATTGAGATTCGAGTTTCATTTTAGCTCAAAGCACACAGTACAGAGGCTCATGACACACCGATTTTTAGCGTCCTTCTTAGTACTCCCTACTCCTACGTAGGTCAAGCTTTTGCCGCGATAACTTACGGTGAGGGTACAAGTCCAAATCCTTAAATGATCCATTCCGACCGAGGTATAGGTGTCTTGAATGCTACTTCCGCGGGCGACCTGACAGAGCTCGTGGAGAATACCGATATGGTTGATGCGAGTGGGGTAAGTAGCGCGGGCGAGCATCGTTGTTCAGGGAAAGGTTGAGTGGATTGCGAACAAGGAAGAGAGAGAGAAAGGACGCTCTCTCAAGCTTCAAAGAGAGTAGCTCACTTTGTCCTCCCAGACAAAAACACAAAGCAGCACAAGCTAGAGCGTCGAAACAAGTGAAGACGAAACAAGAGCAGAAGCGAACAAACAAGTCAAGCAGAATCGAGTCGTTTGTCGAGTATGAAAGGTTAAACTCCTAGCCGGATTCGAAGCTGGCCATACCCGCTTGAGAGCAATCTGAAGCGGTTTAGAGGTCAGGCAATGAACGATCGAAGGAAGAAAGGTAGATTCCTTCTAAATTTACTACTAATACTCCTTCCTGCTCTCAGTCTGACTCTCGCTTTGGTCGACTCGATTACTTAAAGCATACAAGATAACTCTCAAGGTGAGTCTGCCATTACTCTCACTGGTCTTTGAGGTGTGTCAGGAGTGGAAATGGAGATCGAAGATGAGGTGACGAGGAGGGTCAGGGAAGAGCGAGGGAGACTCTAGTAATAGTGGGAAGGGTATAAACAACTTATAGCTAGGTACTGGAGACTATCGAAGGGCTCTAGAGGTCGACAGCGTGGAGTAGAAGAGTGATCTCTTCGTTTGGTCCCCTCGAAACTGGTTTGCATTCGAGCGTTTCTGCTATACCAATCAAACTGCTTTAGATACTCGAGTGCTGACCTACCTTGATCTCGTAGACTCGAACGCTATCTGGATGCTGCTTCCAACTGAAATTCTCGATCTCGTCTTTTCGCAAATTCGCAAAAGGAACGCTCCTCCTACTTGTGAGTCCAGTACACTTGTTCACCTCTCGAGCGTATGAGCTGACATTGGAATACTTCAGTCGAATCTCAAGCCACCTTCTCTGCACTCTGCCTCACCTCGAAACATTTCCTCCCGCTCGCTCGAGAACACCTCTACTATCGTCCCCTCGTCATCGAGGGCCAGTCCTGGAGGATCGGACTCGAGCTCGTAGAATCGCTGACAATGAATGGTCGTCACTTGGGCAAGATGGTTCGCTCGTTGAGGGGTCTCGCCAGCTGGATGAGCATCCTCCGCCAAAACTGTCCCGCTTCTCCGCTACCTTACCAAGCCCGCGACTGTACTCCAGCATTCTCCTGGTACCTACAACTCTTACGGGTCTGTCCCCGCCTCGTCGACGTCAACATGTTCTTCACCTCGAGTCAAGAACTCGCCAAAGTGCTCAAGTGCATCGATCCGTCGGCATCGACACTTTGACGAGTCAGGATCCTGACACTCCAACGCACCAGAATCGGGCAAGCAAAGATCTACACATATCTTCACCTCGCCCACATGGCGTTCAGAAGCGATCGAATGCGCGGCGTCAAAGACCTACGACTAGAATACCTTCGTGCCGATCCCACCATACCGCTCGTCCCCTTCGAGCTTGGAGGACTTACATCTCTCGAGATCTACGAATCGGTCAAAGGTCCAGAGATGCTGCAGCTTCTTCCCACTGATCTATCGAAACTCAGAAACCTTCGCCTCACTTTCAGAAGTAAACGCGTCAACCTCGACGCCATTCTCAGTCGACTCTCAGACAGTGTTGAGCACTTCACTGTTGTCCAAACTTCGATCGTGCCTTGTCCACTTCGACTGGAGGAGTATTTCATTCCTTCCTCGATCCCCAATGTTCCTCTCGATCAAATTGCTCGCTTCTCCAGCCTTCGTTCCCTCGAACTCCGCGCTTTCCTCGGTCCTTCCCTCACTCTTCTCCAGCACCTCGCCTCCTCTTGCCCGCTTCTCACCGTCATCGACTTCACCAATTCTTTCTGGATTTCCCATGATCCCCATCTCGCCCTATCTCGTTCGGATCTCTACTTCGAAACGGTATTCCCCGAGGGTGATATCATCAAAGAGTTACGCAAGATGACGTCACTTCGATGTCTGCATCTCGGAAATCTTCCCTCGGAAGATCCTGAGGATTACGAGGATTTGAGGAGTGAGATGAAGAAGAGGGGCATAAAATGTGAATGGGAAGTATGCTGGGATGAGGGAATCTGGTGTGACAACTGTGGAGATTATCATGAGTACTGAGAGACGCAGGAAGGATCAGTATGCGCGGAATCTGAGAGAATGGTTTGAACGCTTGTTTGTCAAGATCCGGTGAATGTAATGCTTTGTTCCTGTCCTTCTTTCTTTGTCGGTTCAGTTGGGGAGAGGGAGGTTGCAAGCGAGCGAGAATGCCATTGTGGTAGGAGTAGAACTCAATGTAAACTTTTCGCATCTGAATTCCTCGAGGAAAAGCGCCGGCTTCCTTTTCTTGCACGAGCATTCATGATCTTGGAGTGAAGGAAAGGCTCAGGAGAAGAAACGACAGCCGTGGAAATTTCGCCGAGTTTCGCTTCGGTACTGAAAATTGATCTTCTTTGCAGTTCGATCGAGTGCTCATCGCGAATCTATACAATCCCACTATTGCTGCAGTCCATCTTGCATAGACGTGCTACTCAGCTCGAATACACTAGTTCTTCTTGCCGAGAAGTGATTCGAGGAAAGCTTTGTTGGTCGGCTCTCGACCTAGGAAAGCGACCAAAGAATCCATCTCATCACTGTTCCATTCGAACGAACACCTCGAGAAGTCAGTGGAGCCGCTCACGAGCCCAAGCTAGGAAGAAGCCAAAGAAGAAAAGAGGGAGAGAGAAAACTCACCGACTTCCTCCAGGTTTGAGAATCTCCTTTCGATACGACATTCCAGCTTGAGCGTTCATCGGATCTTTCGCAAACTTGGTCGCAAACATATCTGCCGAGTAGACCTACAAGTCGAGAGCGCAACTCCCGTCAGCAAACGAGGCTCGGGTGAGAACAAGAGAGAGAGAAGTATAGTTTACCTGACTTGACAAATATCCATAATAACCACTCGAGTACCCACCCGCAATATGCGCAAACCCACTCTGACCCCCAACCAACCCATCCTCTTCATCAACCTCGACCAAACTGACCTCCTTCCTCAACTCGTTCCAAAGTTTCGTTTGTCCTTCTTCACCGAGGTTCCATTCGGTCGTATGAAGCTTCATGTCGTACAATCCAAAGAAGAGTTGACGGAGGTTGAAGAGTCCTTGATTGAGAGAACGGGATTTGAGAAGTTTGGTGACGAGGGAGGAGGGGAGAGATTCTTTGCGCTCGTAATGAGAGGAGAGAGCGGCGAGGACAGAGGGCTCCCAACACCTGAGTAGGAAGAGCGTCAGAAGAGGGAGGGAAGAGAAAGAAGTAGGGAGCAAGAAATACCAGTTCTCGAGCATTTGTGAAGGAGCTTCGACGAAATCTCGAGCTACGCTGGTACCATGGAACCGCGCAAACTGAGTTTCCGAAAGCAATCCATGGAATCCGTGACTGTACCGAAACTTCTCAGCTCAGCAAAGCCGAATAGTCGATGAGGAAAGAGAGATCGTTACCCTGCTTCATGTAAGAACCTGTCAACGACAAAACCAGCACATCAGTATCTTCCTTGATCAGAGATTCGCTCGTGTGTCGACTCACGTAACAACATCGTTGTGTTTCATCAACGCAGGTCTCGATGGAGTAGGTTTCGCCAAATTCGCCACCATCCTGTATGATGCTCCGATCTCTATTTCAGCTGCCACGTTCGACGATGCTCAATATGAAGAGAGAGGAGAAACGTACGCTACGACAGGGTATTGACGTTCTCCATCTTTCGCAGTCCAACCAGGAATCAATCCCCAAACTGCGGCGTGCCCATATCTGTACGTTGGGACACTCTTATTACAGTCAGCGACTCAACGAAAGACTGAGAAGGAGAAGTTTGAACGTACTTGTTGTTCCTAGGGAACAAGTCGAGAGTGATATAACCCTTGAAAGCGTCCTTCTTTCCAACTTGTCCATTCTCCCAAACCGCAAACATCTCGACATCTGTTCCCTCAAACCCCCTACATCAGTTCGGAAGAGAGCGTGAGAGAGAAAAGGAGAGAACGAACCAGAGTGATAAGTTTCACCGTGTTCTTTAGGAACTTTGACGAGTTCGATTCCTAATAGATCTTTGTAGAGGTCGAGAACGGCGGGTACGACGTGAGAAACTGGGAAGTACTCTTGTAAGAGATTATCATCTGTATCCATCGTCCGCTCACCGTCAGTCCCGCTCAAAAGAAAGAGATGAAGAGTGAAAGACGAAATCACCCAAGTCTAATTCCTTCTCCAAACTCAATCTCTCGTAATACCTATAATCCCACAACTTCAACACTTTATCCTTCTTATCATCCCACTCCCAACCCTTCTCCTTGAATTCCTCCCTTTTGAGTTGCACAAACTTCTCGCGTTCGTCGATTCCAAGCGGGGTGAGTTTCTCCTGTAGGTCGTTCAAGAACGCTAGGACTCTCGAAGGAGTTTTATTCATATTGACCTATCCTACCTCCCCTTCATCAGTGCCCAGTCAAGATCAGGAGTAGGAAGAAAGTGCTAACCTCGAGAACCCAATCTGAATGACAACCATATCCTAACAATTCAGCAGCTTGTTGTCTCAACTTGACAATCTCCGCCAACAGCGGTCCGTTCTGACTAGTCTTGCTCTCGTACCCTACATTCGCACGTTTGCGAGTCGAAGGGAGGACAGCTTGTTTGATCACTGGGATGTAATCGGGAGTTTTGAAAGTCATCTTGTATTTCCCATCGATTTGGTCGTATCCTGAAATGACATCTTCGGGTACTCCTTCAAGCTCCTGAATGAGAGAGATGTGAGTGTGAGAGAGGGGAGAAGGGAGGAGAAGACGTACTTCGCGGGTGAAGAGGATTGAACCGTCTTCTTCGTTACAGTTCTTTTGGAAATCGATTTCGAGAGACATGATCCTCTTCTTGAGCTGTGTGTCGAAAAGTCCAGCTAAATCAATCCCCCAATCCGAAGTTTGAATCGAGAGGAACCTTTCGAAAAACGCACCTCGAAATATTCTTTCCTCTTTTCCTCCGTCAACCCCAACCCGTTCCTCTTCCTATCCAATATCAATCTCTTCATCAATCTCTCCTCCTCGCTATTCAACTTGACCCCGTTCTCCTTCGTATGTTTCTCTGCATCGACCAATGCTTGATACACATCCAACCTCATCAAACTCTTCAAACTCCATTCGTTCAACTCTTTATCCGCCGCTACCGACGCTTCTCTCAAAGGTTTGTCCGAGGATGCGACGTATTGCATGAACAAGGAGGGCTCGATCGTACGGTCCATTTCACCCATTCGAAGAGCGAGAGGTCGGATAACGGATTCGAAAGTGCGCTCTTGAGGGGGAAGGGAGACGATAGAGTCGAGTACGGAGTTTGATTCGGAGATGCAAGAGGAGAGGGTAGTGGGAATGGAGGTGGAAGTGATCGAGGTCCAGGCAGGAGGAGGAACTGGCGCGGGGATATAGGAAGTCGAGCTAGTGGAGGGAGACATGATGGATGATTCTTGTACTTGTCTGTTGATAGGAGTTGTAGAGTAGAGGCGATTGCGAGAGGATAGAGAGGAGAGAGTAGAGGGATTCGAGCGGGGGACAACTGAAAGGTTTATTCGAGTGGCTGGTGTTATTCGGTTGAGTGTAGATCGAGTAAAGACTGATCTGATACTACGAGTGAGCATAAAGATTAGCGAAAGTGAGGAGAAGGAAAGAGAGAGAAAGAGAGAGTTTTCCCCCTCATCATCGACCACATCACCCACAACTCTAGAATAACTTCGGTATACTACAAGTGCACTCTCATAATACTCAAAGTCACTACACAAGCTAAGCGAGACTAAGTATCGTTGTCTTCGTATCACTTTCGACCTTGATCGTTGTTACATCTTGAATCAGCTCTCCTCGCTCTCAACTCACTGTGAGTGAGCCTGTCTTTCTCTGCAGTAGTCCATATCAAGCTAATACTCACCCTGTACCTTACTAGGAAACCCTTCAAGTCTCCCTTGTTCTTCCCCTTTCCCCTTCCTCCACCTCGGCTCCCTCCCCTTCACGTCCTTCTCCCTCTCTCTTCCCTTCCTCCCGGTAGCATGATCCGTTTCATTCTAGTCCAAGTGCGCTCATTCACTCCCTTCCTCTCTATCCCCGCTGACCTCCCTCGTTCCGACTTCCCAATAGAATCGTCAAGGGAAAACTCGACTCTCAAAATTCTACGTTCCTTACGAAGACGACGAGAAGATTCGAATTCGAGGAGAAGTACATCGATTAATCGCACCTCGAGATCAGAAATATCAATCAAATTTCGTTGAAGTACTCTTTCCATTTTCTCCCTCTACTCCAAAAAAAGAAGAAGAGTGCTGATAAGGGAAGAGAGGGTGTAGTTTAGGAATCATAAGATTGTTTATCGAAGATATGCTGGATTGTTCTTCACGTTTTGTGTCGACGCGAATGATAATGAATTGATTTGGTTAGAGGCTATTCACTTGTTCGTTGAAGTACTAGGTCAGTCCCCTCTTTTCTTTCTTCAAGGACCCGAGCTGATGTATGGCAGTGAGTGAGGGGGTAGATTCATTCTTTTCAAACGTTTGCGAGTTGGATTTGGTGTTTAATTTTTACAAGGTTTATGCGATTTTGGACGAAGTGTTCCTGGCGGGAGAAATCGAGGAGACTAGTAAACAGGTCATATTGGAGAGATTGGAATATCTGGAGAGATTGGATTAGGGAGGGAATGATGGAAATGAGGGTGATAGAGAAGAGAGCGAGGCGCACAATGTCTGTCCAACAGCAGTCGTGTAGCGATGAGGAGTAATGGGAATGATACCCGTAGTTGTGTATTCACGTGTGTAACTCAATAAGTCATCGTCGGTTCCCGTTTCTCTGCGAGCCCAAAGTTGCGAAAGAAAGACCGGCTCGGAGCCGGGAACTTCTCGCTCGCTAACCTTCGTCGAGAACATTGCGAGCTGAATTGTCAAGCTGTTGTGTTACACAGAGAACGAGTACAATGATCTATGAAAGGTGCAGCAGAGCGGAATCGCTCAGGAATGCAATCTTAATTTGTGCCAGAGAGTACTGTCCCCACCAAGATAAATAGGAATGGCGCGGGCTTGGAAAGCTGTCAGGCATGTAGCAATTGATCCAGTGGGATCTTCGACCTGGAATTGATCGACGAAGGGCAAGGCTTTGAGTGCAAGGAGGATGTTGTTAATGCTCGCGAAATAGAAGTAGTCGTTGCTTGTTGCAGGCAGAGCGCCTCTGACAGACTTGAACACCTGCAACCTATCGAGGCATCTAACGTGTTTGAGGGTTGCTGCGGATGTCTTCAGAGCTTCAAGCGTTTGAGAGAGTTCCGAATAGCTGAAAACGATGTCGACCTTGACGAGGGCAGAACAAGCTTGTAGAACATCGAGGAGCCATGCGTACGCTCGAGAGAGATCCCTGTGTACTGGCCCGCTAAACAGTAAACGAGCAGAGTCGTCAATTTCTTCGAGCGCGACGATCCAATGAACGAGTCCTTCGAGATTTCGAACCATTTGACCGAGGATGCCTCCATTCGCCTCGATAGCTTCCACGAAGGATGTTGCCGTCGTCCATCCGATACGTCTCGTGATCATGAGAGGTCGGCGGTAGAGGTATTCTCGAGCGAGAGGGAGGAAATGTTTCGAAGCGAGGCAGAGGGAAGAGAAGGTAGCTTGAGATTCGGCTGGAGCGCTCGTCTATCAGCCCAGAGTAGGGGAAGAGAGCTAGACGAGCTGGACTTACAAGTAGGAGCAGCACTTTTGAGGTGAATTTGCGAGAAGACAATATTGAGAATTTCAGGTGGAAGCATCATCTTGACCTTATTCGCGTCTACGCGATCGGAGGACGTCAGCACTCTCGGACTGGAAGCGGTTGGATTGGTGCAGCGGAAATAATCGAACGCAAACCAGATTCGAGTGGAATGAAAGGAAGAGATCACTCGCTTCTTTCCCGCTGTCCACCTTCAAATCCCTTTGATTGTATCCAGTGCCTAGCTATAGGCTATCCATACCCTCTCCACCATTCGTAGAGGCTCCCTTGCTCTTCCTTAGTCTCCCGCGTCACCTCATCTCCATTCCAGCATTCCTCCCTCGCTGCACCACAGAGACCGCTGAGACCATTTGTAGACTTACCTTGAGCGTTCAAGTCGAAGACTGAGGTATTCGAGTCGATCAAAGCGAGAGATGTTGTGAAGAGTGAGAAGGAAACCTTGCTCGAAACCATCGAGTCGGTCCACTCACCTAGAATTAAAAGCCAAATTCTACTAGATCAATCTCCGCATGGATCCGTCCTGACGACTGATATGCAAGACTCTTCGCGCTTTGAGGGAAAACTTCGCAAGCGAGTCGAAAACTCGACTTTTTGTCGTTTCAGCATCCTTTGCGTCGGCCGGGTCTCTCGCTCCGAGTTATGTTGAGGCTCATGAGGCGATCACCGAAGCAGGAAGCGCGCATGAGGAAGAAATCAAGAGGGAAACCTGCTCGTTGAGAAGAGGAGCTCAAGCTAGAACCAATTCCTCTCCGTTTCATTTCGACCGCTACTGAAGCTCTTCAACTCACTCCCTCATTGAATCCGGACAAGGAACGGTATCCCACTCTATCGCGAAATCAGAGTAGTCCTTGATCGCCGCCAAAGAATTCGAGATTTGATCCTCCGCCGGTACGTTTCCCAGGTGAACACGTGTCAAAGATCGGAGTGTGAGGAGTTCCCTGTAAATCTCGACGAGCGGGAAGACGGCGTGACAATAATCCTCCCAAGTCTCTCCAGCCGCCGAATCGAGATTTTCGAGAATCCACACACACCCTGTGAGATCGACTTTAATGAGTCCCGTACAAGACTTGACAATCTGTTGGAGTAGCGAGAGCGTCGGTCCCGGAAAATGACGAAGGGCGAGAGAGCGGAGGTAAGGGAAGGGAGAGAAGGCATCGACGGGGAGTCTGTTTTCTTCCGACGAGCGGGCAGCGTAGCTTGATATGTGAGGAGTCTCATGGTATCGGACGATGTTGATGACGATGTGTTCGAGTGTCGATGGGAGTGGAGTGAGGTAAAGGGAAAGACTCTCAATTGAATAAGCCGAAAGGACCAATTCGAAGTGAGTGAGAGCGGAAGAGTCGACGAGCGTGACGGGGCATGGTCGGGGACTATTTCGACAGGTTTCGTTGATGCTGAGTGAATTGAGACGAAGGTCGAGGGGAGGGTAAGAGGATGGATCGGAATCTGCACTTTCGAGACTTTGAAGGGAAAGCTTTTCGATTGAACGAAAGAGGGGATCTTGGAGTGCCGTTCGGGCGAGTCGTTCGATGGTCGTCATAGCCTGTCGAGCGCCTCCGTACGGATTCGCAAGGTTGACGATGCGAAGATTCGGATTCGGTCTTTGTAAAACTTTAAGAATTTGAGCGAGTCGATCCGGATTGTTGAAATAGAGATCGAGTTCGATGACGTCGGGGCAAGCTTGAAGGACTGCGATGTACCAACTGAAGATTGCGGGGACATCTCGGAATGAGCCTAATGGATATCTTGAAAGACGGCCAACATAGCTGATCAAACCGTTGAGCGAGCGAACTAGAGTTCCGAGATAGCCTCTTCGTTTCACGAGAGACGCGAGGAGAGCTGAAGCAGTTGGCCAGTCGGCGATGAGGGAAGCGGGGAAGGGTCGAGAGTAAAGGCGGGATCTCGCCAGATGGAGGAATCGTTTCGAGACGAGACAGATCAATGCGAAGGTATGCTGACCGCTCGCTGTTGCCCAAAAATGTGAGCCAGGCTATCACCCATACAAACGAGTCTAAGAAGCTTACAGCTGAGCTGACCAGGTTGGCGCTGGTTTGAAAAGGAGGGATCATCGAGGACATCCAAAATTGTTTCGAGGACATCGTTCGGCAGCTTCGAGATCGACATATGAGCTATCATAAGAGTACGAGACAGATTAGCACATTGATTCGAGAGAGCAGCCTCGGGTGATAACGTCGGTCTCGTCGGTTAGGACTGATTCTGTGGTCTGAATAGCTCGGAGCTCCTCGCTACAGCTTCCAGTACATAGTCTTGAGCTATCGTTATCCTCCCCATCGTTCCTAGAGTCTCCCTCGCTCTTCCCTGACCTTCCTCGTCACCTCATCTCCAGACCAGCTTTCTTCCCTTGCTAGCCCTCGGAGACCGCTGAGACCAGTAGTAGACTTACCTTGAGAGTTCAGGTCGAAGATTGAGGTATTCGAGTCGACCGAAGCGAGAGGCTGGAGTGAAAGGTGTCTATTCTCAGATTTCGAGTCTTTCGAAAGTTCGCGATTTCTTCGCAAAGTTTCGCAAGCTCACAGTTTTAATCAGATTCATCCACCGAACCGTATACTATTTCCTGGAGCTCTCTACAGTCTCTCCAATATGACCCTCTTGATTCGGTCCTTCGTCTTTTCGTCTTCGGGTCTTCGCAACTTTCGCTGAGTTTGTCTCGAGTCTGGATCTTTCGCAAGCTTGATATCCGAACTTTCGCAAGCTGACCATGTCCGAAGTTTGATCAAAGCAATATCCGAAGCTTTATCATCCTCGTCGACGAAGCTAAGCAGTCAGACTCGTTCTATTTCTTCCTCACTTCTCTCTCTTCCATCACGCACAATCTCACATTCTGACTTCCACAATCCACATCCATTCGACAATGTCTACTACAACCTACTTGATCACCGGTTCCTCTCGTTCCCTCGGATTAGGATACGCGAAAGAACTTCTCGCATCTTCACCTCAAATTCGAGTAGTTGCTGCTGTTCGAGACCCTTCAAAGGCGGATCAACTCGAGCCTCTCACGAAGGAGTTCGGCAAGAACCGTCTGTACATTCTCAAATGCGACGTTAACGAAGCTGAATCGACTCAAGTAAGTGTTTTTGCGCTCTTCTCTCTGTGGAAGCGACACAAACTGATCCGTACCTCATCGACTACCATAGACTGCCGCGACCAAGAATTGAGGGAGAGCGCATTTTTGAGTGAAGGGAAAGGATTAGATGCGGATCTAGCGAATGCGGGAGTATTGGGAGGAGGGTGGAATCCTCCCTCTCAATTGTAAGTTGCACGCTCTCTCTCGTACACTCTCCTGTACCATTGCTGATTTGTCTCATCATGAATTCAGTATTGAAGAGGATCTCACCTACAACTTGAAGACGAATCTGTTTGGAGTGATCAACACTGTCAACGCTTTCCTTCCTTTTTTGAAGGAGAACAAAGAAGGAAAGAAACAGATTTTCGTTACTACTTCAATCTTGGGAAGTATCGGAGGTCCCGTCACAAGCCAATCTCCAGCTGCTAGTGCTTGTGAGTTCGATCATCTTTTTCCAATTTTGCGAACGAAGGAAAGCTCGAACTGAACCTCGATCTGTCACGCTTGTATAGACGCAATCTCGAAGGCTGCCGTTAATATGTACACTGTCAAGCTCGCCCGTGAGCTCGCTGAAGAAGGATTCACCGTCGTTCGTAAGTTTGAGCTTTTTTCTTCTTCGTCTCAACTTTCTGTTTCTTGACTGCCGGTGAACATCTCATCATCACGAAAGCTGACTTATAACGTTCACGCTTGCTGCAGCTTTCCACCCTGGATACGTCAAGACCGACTTGAACACTGACGGAGGAGGAGATATCGAGTCTGCTGAAGCTTGTGCTCTCGCGTACGTTGACCTCTTGCTTCTCTCAAAGCTCTCGTCACGAGATACTGATGAGCTACAGCAACTGCATAGCACAAAGAACGTCTTTCTTGCTGCGAAGAGGGAGGACAACGGTCGATTCATGGTTCTCGATGAATCTGCATTGCCTTGGTAAAGCGACCGTCTCGATTTCGAGCGATCAGTGGCAGCCGAACAAGTCGACTACAGCGACGAGATTAGGAAGCGAAATACGACGGAGAAGAGGTTTCTGGTAGTTTTCAAAATAGTTATCGATTTGCATGAAAGTTCTGTGTCATTCTGTGGCTTTCCGTCTCTTTAGTGTCGACGAGCTACACATCCCGACATCGAGATCAGACACAGCTCTCTGCCGAGAAAATCCGACTGGACCTTTGCCAATTCTACATCCGATAGGCTCAATCATTTCCACGTCGACAATAGAGCTCAATCTCCCTCTCATCTTCTCGTCGCCGACATGACCGTATGTGGTCATACAGCTCGGGTCGACTCCTGCTGCTACGCGACAATTCAAGAAGTGCTCTTCCGCTCTCAAGAAAGTCGAGTTTCTCAGGTCCTCGCGCCGACTAATCTCATCCTCGACATAACCTGCTGATTGCATCAGTTCCTACGCTTCCCCCGGAGGTCACCGCTACCGTCATAGCCCCACGGTAATTCCACTTTCTTTGGTCTACACTCCATCCAATCAGCCCTGATCCCTCGTTCTCGCAACTTGTCAACTAAATCTTCGTAATCCTCTCGGCGAGAAGTAGGAAGATAACCGAAGTGGATATCATGGAGAGAAGGAAAGGTGCAGAGAGTGTCGTAAATCTCAGTTGAAGGGAACATAGATTCGGGAGTGAGGAGAGCGGTTCGATCGTGCGGGATCCAGCGAGAGTAAAGGAAGTCGATGCTTCGTAAAGAAGGTGAAGACTTTGTGAGGGTTCGCAGAATAGCAAGTGAAGGGCCTTGGAACCGGTGGAGAGTGAGAGTTGGGAGGGATGTGAAGCGGCATAGGGAATCGAGCGGAAAATTGGGATAATGTCGATCGTCGGAGTAGTTTTTCATCGACGGCCGACGGTTGACACGCTTGTCGTAGGTGACATAGGCGATTGAAAGGCGGCGAAGGGTGGTGGGTAGGCGATTCAGGAGAGGAATGAGATCGAGGGCGGAGTACGTGAGATCTTTGTTGAAGGAGAGGCTGAATTTGACGAGGGATGATGGAATAAGTGGTCGCAACCACCCAACCGTTGGTGTGTACCCTCGAACACGTACTGTCTTGAGGGGCAGCTGTGTGGGAGGGAGCTCGACAACCGAGTTTTCGAAGAGAGGATCGATTTCAGTGATAGTGAGGGCTTCGACGTGACGGAAGAGCGGGTGATTGAGGACTTCATGTACGAGTGACTGTTCCGAATTTCGTAGACGAAGAGTCTTGATCGTGGCGGCTGAAATTTGGAGTGATTGCGCGACTTTCGCGAGTTGTTCGGGTTTGCGCAAGGCGAGTGCGAGGGTTCGGAGATTGCTGCAGATTTCGAGTAGCCGGTGAAGGTAATCGTGCGAGTCACGATACTTCGAGATCAATGGAAATTGCGATCGGTTGAAATAGTTAACGTCGTGATGCCCGAAGTTGAGCCCGACGAAAATGGTGATGATATCTTCTAGAGAGCCGACGAGAAGCGAGAGAGGTGATTGTGGTTGTTGAAGGACAGAGAGAAGCCCGAGGGATTTCTCCAAAGAGCGATTGCTCTCCCGGGATCGAAAGGGGCGATAGTAGAGGTATTCTCGAGCGAGAGGGAGGAATGATTTCGAGGTGAGGCAAAGGGAAGAGAAGGCGGCGTGTGATTCGACTGTACAGCACTAGATTGCCAGCTTCAATATGGAGAACTTGGAATGAAGACGAACGCTTACAGGTAGGAGCAGAGGTTTTGTCGTGAATTTGCGAAAAGACCAGATCCAAAACCTCACGAGGCAAGTCGCGAATGCTCATATCTGCGTAGCCGAGGATTCATGGTCAGTACAGCTTGTCTGGCGTGGTAACCGAATCGATTCGCTCCAAGTTGACCCTTCCCTCAATCCGAAAAGTCGTGATCTCTTGTCGTTTCCCGCTCTGCTCGTGAACTTGAAGGATATCATTAGGTCATGATAGCGGTAGCAGGCCACTCCTACCGCTCCCTATCGACGCGAGAGCCTTGGTCCAACCCATTCCTTCGTAGAAACCTTTCCCTTGCTCTTTCTCCCTCACCTCGCCTCTGATAAGCTTTGGACATCGACCAAACTCACTTGAGAGATCTCGATTATGCTTGTGTGCTCCAAGTTGATCTTTTTGTAGTTTGATAGTTGAGAGTTTTGGTTCAACTTTTCTCCCTCTCACTTTCTCCTTCCTTCCCTTCACTTTCCTCAACCCCTAGATCTCTCTAGACTCGCACAAACGCTTGCAATGCTTCGGATATATAGATCAGATGCTGATCAATCTACTCGGGCAATCGATTATCTAGCTTCGGAGACACGAGTAATCGTGCTTTGGTTTGAACCCGAGGCCGTTTCGCTGAATCCATTTCACCGTTAGTCTCATCGGGCTCTCTCTGACTTAGCTTCGGAGACTCGCACAGATCTACAAAAGTTCACTCTGATCCAACTCCTACTCTCTCTCTCTTCTTCTCTTCATTCCTCACTCTTCACTCTTCCTCAAGAATGACTTCTCTTCCTCTCCCTTCACCTTCAAACTCTCAAACCATCGCAGACGACAAGCATTCTCTTCACTCTTCATCAACGACTGCCCTTCAATCACTCAACAACAACGATGTCCATGAACCAGCAAAGACACCCTCGAGCCCACCGAAAGACTTGAGGTTTTGGCTCGTCTTCCTCTCAATCTGTTGTTCAATGTTCCTCTCTGCTCTCGACTTGACTTCGATCTCAACCGCCTTACCTGCTAGTACGTCCTTTCTCTACTCTCAACTACTCGAACAACGATTGACTCTCCGCTCTCTCCGTTGTCAGTCTCTGCTGAATTCCAAACGAAAGAGTATTCTTGGGTCGGTTCAGCTTACTCTCTCGCTTCTACCGCTCTCATTCCCTTCAGTGAGTCACATCTACCCTCTACTCATCTTCATATGCCTTTCACTGACTCGCACCCCTCTCTCTTCAGCCGCTGGTCTCGCATCGATTTTCGGACGTCGACCTATCATGGTTGGAGCTATCCTAATCTTCGCCTTGGGATCCGCTCTTTGCGGTGCATCTCAAAACGTGACGATGCTCATCGCAGGACGAACGATTCAAGGTGCAGGAGGAGGAGCGATCTTGACAGTTTGCGAAATCCTCGTCGTCGACCTCGTCCCAATCGCTGAACGTGGTCTTTACTTTGGAATTCTCGGAGGTGTATGGGCGTTAGCTAGTGCGATTGGTCCTCCTATCGGTGGTGCTTTAGCTTCTGCCGGTCAGTGGAGATGGTTGTTCTATCGTAAGTCTCTCTCTCTGTTTCCTCTCTTTCTTCAATTCTCAAGCTGACTCTGTCTCGTCACACAGTCAATTTACCCGTCTGCGCCCTCGCGATTGTCCTCGTCATGCTCTTCCTCAACCTCAAGACTCCTAAGACTACCGCGAGGGAGAAGTTTGAACAAATCGATTGGTAGTGAGTCGACTCGCTCTTCCTCCCTACTTCGCTTATCCTGACCTCACTCTATCTACAGTAACTTGATCTTCATCGCCGCTTCGACTTCTGCCATCCTCGGATTGACTTGGGGAGGAGTCGCTTACGAATGGACTTCTTACAAAGTTCTCGTTCCTCTCATCCTCGGACTCGCGGGAATCGTCCTCTTCGTCTACCTCGAACGATTCGCGAAACACCCTACTGTTCCTTTCGACATCCTTACGACTAGAACTGCCATCGCTGGATACATTACCACTTTCTTGCATTCCGTCGTCGTTCTCGCAGTTCGTGAGTTCAGTCTCTCTCTCTCTCTTCCTTTTTCTCGATTTGATGCTGACGATCTTGAATCCAGTCTACTTCTTACCGATTTACTTTCAAGCGGATAAAGGACAAACGGCGATTCAATCTGGAGTTTCGACTTTCTCCCTCTCTTTCACGATTGCACCTCTCGCCATTATCGCTGGTATTTCAGTCGGAGTCACCGGTCACTACAAGCTACAGAATCACATTGGATGGGCATTGGCTTCAATCGGAATGGGTTTGATGACTCTGATCAAATGGGATTCAGGAAAAGCGGTTTGGGTTGGATTGTGAGTATTCTCACTCTCTCTCCCTGCATCTCTCGATCTCTGTACTGATGGAAATTGATTTGATAGCCCCGTCATTACTGGAATGGGCATCGGAATGCTTTACTCTGCAACAAACTTCCCAATCTTGGCTCCAGTCACTCCCGCTCAACAACCTTTCGCTGTGAGTCTTCCCTCTTCTGCCTTCCAACCACTCAGCCTGTGAAATACTGCCTCGTCTGCAGAGCGCCTTCTATGGATTCACTCGTTCATTCGGTCAAGTCTTTGGTATCGCGATCGGTTCTTCAATCCTTCAGAATCGACTCAATTCTCTTCTCCCCTCCGAGTTTCTCGCTCAATTCGGTAGTGGTGAAATCGCATTCGCTGCTATCCCTATCATCGAAACTCTGTACGTTCACTGTCCTTCTGACTCTGATACTCGATCTGACTCTTTCGATGATTTCACAGAGAGGAACCGCTTCGAACTGAAGTTAGGAAAGCTTTCGCTGAATCGATCAAGACTATTTGGCAGGTCATCTTGGGAGTCGCTTGTCTGGGATTCCTCGTCTCTCTCGCCATTAAGAGCATTCCTTTGACGATGGAACAAGATGAGAAATGGGGTTTGGAGGAGAAGAAGAAGGAAAGCGAAGAGGTGAAGGCTTAGGAATCGAATCTCTCTTAGTATTAGATCTCTGTACAAAACTACTACTCTTACTAGACTTAATCTTGTCAATCCATCTCACGATCAGCATCGAACTTGATCTTATCACTCCGAGACCGCTCCTTGAGCTGCTGCTCTCGTCTACGATATCCCATCCTTGGCTACATCGGCTCACTCGGGAGAAGATAGGAAGTATTTGTCGAACAAGTTGAGCAAGTTTCGGATATAGAGCGAAAAAAAATGACCAGCTTTTTCCAAAACATGGAAGTCCGCCGACGGAACCGACCCGTTTCTTTTCCTTCTCC
The DNA here is from genome assembly GCA_016617785.1 of Sporobolomyces roseus. Lineage (NCBI taxonomy): Eukaryota > Fungi > Basidiomycota > Microbotryomycetes > Sporidiobolales > Sporidiobolaceae > Sporobolomyces > Sporobolomyces roseus. The sequence goes on along the minus strand of JADILM010000004.1, from coordinate 2,058,133 downwards.
TCTTCTCTCAAGCAGCTCGAGCACTTTCACGACCCACTAGTACCCTCAGCAAGTAGCTTAAGAGCTAATCCGCGCTATTACAACCTATCACAACTTGTCAACGCTCTTCAACCCGATTGCCGCTTTCCCCTCCACTTTCGATCTTCAATTTCTCAGAATGGCACCTGGATTCGCTTGCACCAGACCGGTCAATCTTCGTAGTACGGATCTACAACTTACGGAAGCTCAGGTGTGGAAAGGGTTAGAGATGAAAGCGAGGAGACCAGATTTATTCGTACCCGCTATTACGAGTTGTGAGGTGATCAAAGACGATGGGAACAAGGTGAGTCCGACTTAGCAGACCTCGCCAGGGGTGCTATAAGCGGACGTGATTAACCCGCCAACTTCCTCTCAAATTTCGCCAAAATTCAGGTTTCGAGAATAGTCGCATTCAATGGAAGAGAGAAGCAAAGGGAGGATATCGAGTTACACGATAACGCCGTCGTGAGTCTGTCGTCGCTTTTACCCTTTCGAAGTTCCGGAATTCCTGACCGTTGGAAACATCTTCGCAAAAACAGATTTACTTCGATTTCGCCGATCTACCCTTTCGAGTCTTGAACATCCTCTCGTATGGACCTTCAGGAGAGCTATTGCTGACGTACGCATTCAGTAACGGAATTCCTGGCTACGATGAGGACGGAACGAAGAGTGTCGAAGATCGAAACGATATGGTGGGAAAGATTATTGATCATTCAGTGAGCGTGATACGAGCTCTCGCGCAAGAAGGGAGGCTGTAGAGATGTGAGCTACACACCGGAAGCTATAGATCAGTCACAATGGAAACGCACAGTATTTTGTCCTATTTGTATTTTACGCACGTTGGCACTCTCTCGAGACAGAGAGACCGGAGAGACGGAGATCAGTCATTGCAAGGGTTGCGAGGGGCGTGGGTGCATAACGAGAGAGAAGGGGGTAAAAAGAAAGAAGGGAACTAGGAATTGATATCGAGTACAAAAAAAAAGAGCACTGCGAGAGAGAAACGGTACAAGCAGGTAGAGAGAGGAAAGAAAGAGAAGCTGTATCTGAGACTAGGAGAGCTATAAACAGAGGCATTAACCTGCGGAGAGTGGAGAAACAGCAAGTCAGGATCCGGAAAAGAAAGCAGAGAAGAAGGAGAGGCAACGAACTGAGATGGAAACCTGCAGCACCTTCACGAACTGCAAACTTGAGCTTGTCTTCCAAGATCGTACGAGATGAGTAGTCGGGAAGTTTGACTGAGGGAGCGAATCATATTAGCATTGCGAAACATTGGAGAAGAGAAAGGGTTGAAACGAACCGTAGTTCGTGCAAGTCATGCAACTTGGCAAAGCTCGATCACCACCATCTTTGCGCACGATAGTGAGAGGAGGTTTGAGAGAAGCGAATCCACCGATTGGGAGACGCTGAGCACCAGTCGTGAAAGAAAGCCAGGCTCTTCGTTCATCGGGATCGAATTCTGACATGACGCTGAACAAGTCTTGTACGACTCGACTATCCATAGTGAATCCATGATCGGCTTTCGCTGCGTTGACGAGTGCGTTGACAGACCAATCTTCTCCGTCGATCGCACCAGAAAGTAGAACCATTTCGGCAGGAGTGAAGGTTTGAAGATCTCGAACGGGGAAGACTGTGATGGAGTGTCGCAACTCATCAGTAGCTTCTAGCTGATGCAATGTATTGATCCTCACTCACCAGTCGAGAAACCTTGCTTGAAAGCGAGAACTTGATCTTCGACACCACGACGGAGAGTCCAATCGATGACGAGCTCGACGTACTCCTCTACGTTGTCGATGTCGACCGAGAGATCCTTCCCACCTTCCTTGAGCTCGATATCGGTACCGGGAAGAGTAAAGTCGAGAGTGAGATCAGAAACGGTTGCACCTCGAACTTCGATCGATTCGATAGACTTCTTGCGGTCCTCGTCGTTCTGTACGATCATCACGTCTCGTCAGTATTGCCATGTTGACGTCGCTGAGCAGAGGAGAACATACTTGAGCTTCATCTGCCTCTACAGCTTCTTTCGCAGAAACGTACTCTTGTAGATGCGAAAGAGATTTGCCAAGATCGGGGTCGACGAGCTGTTTGACGGAGGAGTTCAATGAGTGAGGATCATATACGCTGACAAGCGACCTGCACACACCTTAACAGAGGCAACAGAAAGAGGAAGATCTTGCTCGAGAACGAGTCTCATGAAAGTTCGACTGAAGTTGACATCGATAATTCGAGAATCCATCATTGCTGAAGTAAGGGGAGAAGCATCAGCAACGGAACCGAATGAGAGGAAAGATGCGACGCACATTTAGCAACGAATTGTCCGAGAACTCTGAACACCTTCATGGCTTTCTTGCCCTTCTCCGAATCGCTATCTTGAACAGGTAGAGGGAAGAGACCAGTCGAAGTATGAACGTAATCTGTAGTATCGGTGTGATCTCCAGTCCTCCAAAGTTCGAGCGACTTGCGAGCGAACTCTCGAGAGACGAGAGCGTAGAATTCGAGTGTAGGACCTAATCCGCTACCGACCTCGTTGAAGAATTCGACTTCGAGACTTGCACGAGATGAGCCGTAGAGTTCAAAGACCTGACAAAAGAATCGAGCGTGAGTCAGGATTGATGCGAAGGAGAGAAAGGGAGATGTTATACCTTGAAAGCTGATTCGAGGATTCTTTCTCGAGAAATTCGAACCTTTTGACGTTGGAGTCGACCGAGGAATCCGAGGTTCTCATCTCGACGAGAAGTATCGCTTCGAGTCTGACCGATCCATTTCTGCATCAATCGGGCGTAACCGAACGACGTCGATTGGAGGAAGGTGAATCGGGTATCGAAGGGGAACAAGAAGGGGAAAGACTGCGCGAGGTCGACTGCCCAATCAGGTAGACAAGCGCTAGCGACGATCATGGGTTCTTCGAGTTGACGATTGAGTTTCGCTGTGAGTTTCGAATTGACGAAAGCGGTAGTTGCGAGTCCAGCTCCTTTACCTTGACCGGTTTCGCCGTAATCTGCTGAAACGTTTCGAAGGACGTGAAGGAGTTGCAGGATCTTGGCTTGTTGCGAATCGGTAGGGATCGAAGCTGGCATGTTCGAAAAGATTGATCCTTCCCTTCGACCTCGAGCTTCGAGAGCGTTTCCATCATCTTCATCAGGTCGAGCTTTTCCTTCGACTTTGCGGAATCGAACGTCGTAGATGCTGTGCCAGAAGTTGCGTCGTAGTCCAGCAGGTTGTTCGAGTTCGTGACGATGAATCGCTCCGAAGACTGTCGTGTCGAGTCCGACATCTCTTCCTCCGATACTGAATTGGAGATGGAAATCGGTAGGTTCAGCTTTGAGAGCGGCAGCGTAGGAAGCGCGAGGTTTCGGTGCAAGAGAAGGTCGTGGAGAAGCGGCGGCTGCACTTGTCGAGCCGAGAGTAGGAGTTGCGACACGAGTGCCGTCGGGAGTTTTCGCAATAACTTTCGAGTTTCCTCCTCCGTCATCGTTGACCTCGAGGTTGACAAGTCGATCATCTCGAGTGGTCGTAGCGGGATCGAGTGTACCGGCGTAGACCTGTTCATAGCGGGGGTTAGGTAGAGCAAGGAAAGCAGACAAAGATGAGATGCTCACCTCTCGATCAGATTCCTCTTCCTCGTCAAAAGCGTCGTCCATAGGTTGATCTTCCGCTCTGTAGAGCATCGATGGATTCCTTCCATTAGCACCAGGTAACAGTGAGTAGAGCGAACACCGAACCTACTCAGCGGCCTTCGGTAGTTCTTCCTCTTCCTCTTCTTCCACATCGACTCCTTTTCCACTCAATCTCGAACTCCTTCTTCTCTTCGGCGAGGTTGGTTTCTTCGGCGATGACGATGAAGAGGACGCTTCCGGATTTGACGAGTCGGCAGCAGCAGGAGTAGCAAGAGCAGACTCTGTTGGAGGAGTATCAGTATCAGCGTGAGCCTCTTTTTCAACCTCTGCATCTGCCTCTGCCTCAGCTTCAGCATCATCCTCGATGAAACGATCTTCATCATCTAGATCTTCATCGTCATCATCGGGATCTGCGTCGGCATCAGCAGCTGCAGCGGCAAAGGCAGCGAGCAAGCTCGAAAGCGTACCGCCTTCTCCAGGCAATCCTGATCCTCCTCCTCCTCCTCCTGATCCTCCGAAACGTTCAGCTGAAGCGATAGCAGATAGGATTCGAGGACGAAGGTAATCGTTGAAAGCTTGGAAAGTAGCGATGGCGTGAATCGAGACGACAATGTTGGTACAGGAACGAGGGATGTCTTGACCTTCTTCAGCGACGAGTCGTAGCTTGAGTTGTCGTCCAAGCATAGTCGTACCGTTTCTTCGAGAGTCGGCTGTAGGGCAAGAAGGAATCAATGAGTGTTGCATCCAATCGAGAAGAGAAAAGAGAGCGTACCATCGTTGACGTTCTGAGCAGCGACAACAACTTCGAATTCTTCCATCCTACTCAGAGATTCTTGTAGCCGTTTGACAAGGATTGAGAAAGCTGGAGAAGCATCTTTCGATTCGAGTTGAGGCATGAAAGATTTCGCAAGGAGTTCTTGACGACGAGATGAAGGGACTGTGAAGTCGGGAACGACAGCAATATCAGTTCTCTATCAGAGAACGATACTTAGGCAGTCACGACTCACGGGATCCTTCTTGACCGACAGCAAACTTGAGTAATCCATCAACCAATCCACTTTCCAACATTTCGAAACTCGAGAGCGGGTTCTTCTCATTCGCAAACAATCCAGCAATTTCATCAACGACTCCCCTCGCGTCCTTCTCGACCTTGCCGGGCTTCTCCTTCGAATGCGCAAACTCATCTAGAGATTTGACGAGGAATCGGATTCGTTCTAATACTTCTTTCGCTCGAACTGCAGGTTCAGATTCGGCTTTCCCATAATCATCTCGCAGGTGTCGAGCTCTGAGTGTGATTGCGTCTTTCGCTTGTCGATCTAGAGGAGTGAGGACGGGAGTAGAGGATTCGGAAGGATCGGAGGAAGTAGAGGTGGATTTCGATTTCTTTGAGGAAGAAGAAGAGATGAGGTCGAGAGAAGCGATCTTTTCAACTTCGTACATGACCCCCTCTCGTCGGAAAGTGTATTGATAGGCGTCGGGCATCTTGACGAGGAGTAACTCGATCAGTTGGAGAGCATTCGTGATGAGTTGGGTTTGATCGTGAGAAGACAGAATGGCGGCGATGAAAGCGGCGAAGGGAACGTTCTGTGAATCCGGAGATTATGTTCAGCTTGTATCTTCAGACACTGATGAAGGCCTCGAACTCACGTGAAGAATGTCGGCCAAAGCGTCTTCTTGACAGAACTGAACGATCTTCAACAATCCGAGAACTGCTTTCGACCTGACTTGAGGACTGACACTCGCCGAGTAGACGTCGACGAGAGTTGGTAGTAACAATGCGAAATACCTCTTGACGACGAGTTGACGTTTAGGAGGAGCGTCGGTCGAGACTAGATCCATTCGTTTCTGAGCGAGGAGATCTTTCGTCGTATTGCGAGGTTTCGAAGAGCGGGAAGAACGGTGAGATGAAGAAGTACGAGATAAGGCTGGAGTGATTCCGAGGGATTGAGGAGAGTTGTCATCGGAAGGTGCCTCCATCTTGACGTCGGAAGCGAGATCTGGCGAAAGATTCAAAGGTCCTCCTCCTCCTCCTGAACTCGAACTCGGTAGATCCGGAGTAGCTTCACCTTCTTCCTGTTTGACCGATACTTGAACTCCTTCCTCCTGCTTGACTTTGCTAGCCTTCGAAGATGATTTTCCGGGAATGAAAGCCTTTGCGTCAAAGATTCCATCTTTCGGTAAGGGAGGAAGTAACTCGACGACGAGGTTGAGAGTTTCTTGAACTTGTTCTTTAGGTCTCTGAACGAGGTTCTGCATGACCAGCATATCATCTTCTGTCGTAGTTTGACGATCCAACACTTGTTTCCCTTCGTCACTTTGCCATTCTGGAGGAGAAACTCCAGTGAGGAGATGGTAGAGAGTGTGAGCGATATCGAGTTCGACGAGGTTGATCGCGACTGCAGGAGAAGCTTTCGCTGCCGTAGTGAGAGCTTTGAGGCATTGAGTGTAGGTCGAGGGTCCAACCGTCGTCGAATCAGGGTTTAGGAGAGCTTTGATAGCGGTGAGAAGATCGGAAGTGAGGAGGAGTTCGAGTTTGTCCGGATAATGTCGGTAAGAATCGACGATCCTGACGACGGCGAGACAAGCTTGTTCGACGACTCGTTGATCCGGGTAACCCAAGATGTTCTTGAAGATAGGGATCGCTTCACGGACCATGTCGAACGAGTCGAAAGAGAGGGAACGACAGCAGTTTGCGGCGGCGGTGACGGCGGTTCGTTGAACGTGGAAAGAGAAGAAGTCGAGGTAGGTGAGGAGTGAAGAGAGTCCCTTTTCTCGAACGATTGCTGAAGGTACTTCCTCCGAGATCTTTTCGAGGGTCTGCAAGAACCTCACCAACGAATCAGTCCTCACTCGAAAGGAGATTCGTAGAGAGATTTGAAACTTACGCTGAGAGTTTGTTCCGCCAACTCGATGTATTGAATATCTTGAAGTTTCCCACAAAGGACCGGAACCGCTCCAGCGTAAACGACCGAATGTGCACTCCCCGGTAAAGCCTCCATGAGATTCGCTAAGCACCTACAAGCGAGTAACATCATTTGTACATCATTCTCCTCACTATCCGCTCCACCTCCTTCTCCCATTCCCATCCCACCACCACAAACTTCAGCAGGATCCAATCCAAACGCAATAGCTTCTTCAGGAGTCATCGCACCCTCCCCTCTCCCTCCACCTCCTGATCCCGATCCTAATCCATTCGAATCCCCTCTAACGATGGCAACCAATTCTTTCGAGAATTGTTCAGTCTGGAAGTAACCCGCTAGAGTATCTTCCGTCGAGATTGACAACAATTCGGCGAGTTCTTGTAGCGCCATCAATTTCTTCGCAGTTCCTCCTTCTCGATCCTTCAAACTCGCCAATAACCCTTTCAACCTCCCAGTCATACCACTCATCATCCCTCTCAACGCTTGGAAAGCACCACCAATTCCACCTGGTCCTCCTCCCGATCCTCCTCCTGCACCTCCAGCTCGAGCGAGTGCACCGAATAAAGCATCGGCTTCATCCATTGCGGCTTGTCGTTCTGCTTCTGTCGTATCGTGATCGGAAGAGAGGGGTTCTCCAGATGCGTTGAAAGTACGAGGTGGTCTAGGTATTCCTCCGTCCTCTGATCCTCCTCCTTCTGAACCGTATTCATCTCGTTCTTCCCCATTCATTCCCAATGAAGTTTCATACTCTTCAATTTCTTCGTCATCCTCATCATTCTCATCTTCCTCATCCTCATCATCTTCCTCATCATCTTGATCCGAATCATCCTCTTGTTCTTGATCTAGACGATCCAATTCTTCTTCTTCTCCCTTTGACTGAATCTCTTCATCTCGCACCTTCTCTTTCTCTTTGATTTGTTCCACCTCAACTAACCTCTCCTCCTTCTCTACTCTACTCTTTCTCCTCCCTCCACCACCTCCCTTCTTACTACTACTACTCCCCCCACCAAATTCCAATTCCTTGTCCTGCTCTAAATCTCGTCCAGCTTGTTCAAAAGCCATTTCATCCTCATCTTCAGAATCCATCGCTCTTTGTTTCATTTTCTGGGCTCGAGAAGCTCTGGATCTTCCCATTTTATCTTCTTTTTGAGGTGAAGAAGGTTGAGGAGGAGGAGGAGGACGAGATCGTAAATTGTAATCTTTAGTTTGATTAGTTTGATCAGTCGTAGAGAGAGATAAACGACGTTTCTTGTGAGAGGTGGAGGTGGAAGTGGATGGGGCAGGAGGTGAATTGAGAGGAGGAGTGGGGGAAATTTGTCGTTTCTTACCGAGTTGTTTCGACGAGAGGGATGAAGGAGTTGAGGCGAGTGAGGAACGACGTGATCTAATTCGTTTGAGGGTGGAGGAGGCGGAAGAAGGGCATGGAACAAGTTTGTAGATGTGGCGGAAGGGGAGTGGGAGTGGGAGGTCAGATCACTTCCGCTCAAATGTACACTAGGCAGAGAGTGATAGCGTACCTAGTGATTCTCTTTGAACCGGTCTGAGCAGTAGTATCGTTTGACTGTTCTTGAGGTTGCTCAGTAGTTTGATCTTCTTCTTCTTGTGTTGGTGATTCGAAAGCTACACTCTTCCTCTTCCTAGTATTCTGACTAGTACTAGTCGTAGTGGCTGCTGATTGAGAGGTAGAAGCGGTGGTTGATGATGATGATTCACTGAGTTGAGGTTGAGAGTGTCGGAGTGATTTCCTTGGCATCGAGTGTAAGGAGCGTATGTGAAGGGATAGCTCAGTGAGTTAGGTGCATCCGTCTGAGGGAGAAGGAATGCGAGGGGGTGAGGTGGGAGGGAGAAAAGGGAAAGGGGACTTCGGGATTCAAGGGGAGTGAGTCACTTGAGAGTCCGATAAGACGCCGAGGTAGTAGAGAGTGCTCAGTATAGCTATCAGAGCTCTGCAAACGCTTAGAACAACTCCCGTGAGCGATGAGCGGAAACGACTTCTTTTCGCAATTTCGACTCGGAGTCGAATTTCGCACAGACTGAGTGAACTGGCTCAGCGGTTGTCTGGCCTACCGCAGTATACAGACCTCGCCGCTTCGTCGAGTGCATGCAATGTTTGAGTCAAAAGAACCCTCCTAATTGTAACTCTCTCAACTGCGCAAGACCTCGTCTAATATCTGACTCTATCGAATCGTCTCGTTCTCTATACTCGGGTATCTATTCTACTTTTAATTTCCCCATCCCCCTTCCTCCCTCTCCCTATCCTCTCACTTCTCATTCCTTCCGCCACCCGACCTCGATTTCAACCACCCAATTTTCTCTCTCCCACCTCTCCTCCTTCAACCTCACAACTCCCTTCCACCCTCCCTTCTCCTCCTCGTCCTCTCGACTCAAAGAGATAGAAGGGTCCAAAGGATAATCCTCGGGACATTCGAATGAGAGTTTGAGGTCCAACGCGGCTGAACGAACGAGCGAGGATAACTCGTACTGGGTGAAGAGATGGTAGTATCTATTGAAAGTAGGTTTTGAGGGTTCCCCCTCTGTCTTTGAATCGATGATGGTAGGAGAAGGTGTTGGAGTAGGAGAGGAGGTGAAGGAAGAGGAGGAGAGATTCAAATTTGAGAATTGATTAGTTGGAGGGATGGTTTCCTCGTTCTCCTTCTCACTTCTTCCTTCCTCCAGTCTCGTCTCAGATGACAACGGGGTAGGTTTCCGTCTCCTAGGAGTAGGTTCCTTCTTTTTCCTCGGTACAACTTCTCCCTGCTTCTCCCAAGGTACAAACACGTCTTTTCCCCTCAACCCTTCCTCTCCCTCTCCCTCGTTCAGTTCAATCTCGATCGCACCTTTTTTACCACCTGTCGTACGGCGGGCTGAACGTGCTCCGAGAAGTGAAGGGTCTTGTTCAGAGGACCAAACTACTATTAATATTCTTCCGGTTTGAGGAGGGGAGGAGTTCGTCGAGGAGGAGGAGGAGGAGGGAGGGGAAAGGGGAAGGATGGAAAGGATCATTTGCTAGAGATTTCGAGAGGAGGAAGTTAGTCTGAGGCAGAGAGAGAGAGAGAAGGGAGAGGAGGGGGAAAGCAGTTTACTTTGATGGATTCTATTCGACGAGAGGGAGTCGCGAAATGGTGGATCGTTGCAATTGAGATTGCGTGGTTCTATTATATCACGTCGAATGAGTATCAACAGAACAGCAGTAGATATGCTCAGATGAAGTAGTTTTGAAAACGAGACTCACGAATGCACCTCTCCTCCAACAAGTCATATCTACACAATCGCCCCTCACCACTTCATGTCCCTTCCCACTAGCGATGCCCAATAATCCCTCACTCATATCGAATCCAATATTCAAAATATTGTTGCTCTCCTTCCCTTTCCCTTTCTCATCACTCTTTCCTTGCCACTCCAACACTGATCTGACTCCCAAATATTTACCGTTGCCCGTTCCAGCATCGAGGATGAGGGAACCTCGAGGAAGGGATTGGAGGAATTGTTCGACGAATGGCCAGCGAGAATGACGAGTCCGGGAAAAGTCAGAGGCGATCGCGTTGTAGACTGAGTGGACGTGAGAGGATTCAAAGGAGGATGGATCCATCGAAGAGAGAGAGAGGGAGACTGAGGAAAAGCGAGAGGGAAAGTTTAGCGAGACGAGGGGGAGAGGTCGAGGAGAGTTTGACCTACTGGAGGGAGATCTGAATCTATCTAATGAATGCTCCAAGTAGTCAAAGCGAGAGGAAGTGTGAACTGTAAGAGAGCTAAACGATGAAAATGCGAAACTTTGTCGAGAATCTCGCACTTCTGTTGTCAACAAGTCACTCGATCAGCTTGAACGTCGGTCACCAAAGGTACAAGAGATACAGTAAACTGGTCGGATCTCATTCATAATCTCACGAACGACGGAAAGGACGACTTCCAATCTCTCAACGTTCAACTTTAAAGTCACACCTCCACCTCGATTACACTTCAACACAGAGACTAGATCGAATACGGACAAGCCTAGTTGGTGTACAATCAGTGAGTACACACAACTCATTCATAACTTGCTTGCTTCGATGAGGGGTTTGAGGTCTCACCGAGGAACACGACCTCTCGACCCCTTGACCACCTCTGTCACCCCTCGAATCGCACCTTTGACTGACTCGTTTTTATTCAATAGCCCGCTGCGATCCCTCCAGTGTCTGTAAAGCGCGTTTGATCGATTTCGAGGGTTCATCTTTCCCTCCGCAGTTTGTCAACGAACTTTTCCCCCTGCAAGTCCCCTCGCTATCTCTCTCTCGGAATGCAGCTGATCCTCTACCTTCTTCAGACTCAAACAATATACTGCGTTCACAGCAGACGATCCATTTGTCGGGTTTTGGCTTCCTTCAACCCCTTAACTCTCTCTCTCCGCCAAGTCTACTCATCTCAAACTTCCCTTTCCTTCCCTTCCCTCCCTCCCTTGAACAATGTCAACAACAGCTTCCTACCCACGATCTCCCATCTCACCGACCCGAGCCCAAACCCTCTCAGATTCCGATCACTGCACTATAATCCCACCTCCTTCCTCCCCTTCCTCTTCCTCGAATTCGACAACAGCAGCTTCACTCGGAGTCTCACAGCAGAACCAGAGTCAAATACAGAGGGCGAGGAGTGGGAGTAGGACTTATAGCGAGGTTCAAGCCGAGGAGAGGGAATTGGCGAGGAGACGAACGAGGAGTAGGGAGAGGGGAGAGAAGGGGGATGAGGGAACTTTGCAGGAGGGAGAGACAGGTGAAGGGAGTTTGAGTTATGGTGAATTGAAAGCAGAGGTACGTTTCCCATCATTCTTTACTCGAGCGTGGATAGTAATTTGACAGCATCCGTACAGATGGAAACTCTTCTCTCTTTGAGACGTCGATCCATGTCACAACCTCTGACTGTCGATCCCGATCTCCCACCTTCCGCACCTGCCTCATCCTCTCCGATTCCCTCGACTTCCTCTCGCCCTAAACTCTCTCTAACGATCAATACCTCTCATTCCTCGCATCCTTCAGGTGGTCCCGTTTCTCCCACCGCTCCATCTCCCGCCGAAACAGGTACTCTAATCCGACGTAAATCCTCGGTAGGAGGCCGTTTACCCTCCGAACACCCCTTACCCCCACTCCCTCCAATCTCGACGACCCTTTCTCCGACCTCTGCGAATTTCCCCCAATCTTCTTTCTCCCCCTCTTCCTCCGAATCCTCTCATTCTTCTTCCCTAACTTCCCCTTCGACAGCTCCTACCGAGCCCCAACCAGCTCAAACGACGCAAAGTACAGATCTTTTCTGGTTACCTGCTTCCTTACACCCTGAACTAGCTCCTCGAGAATTCAAGGCCTTCCTACGAGACGCTACTCGTCCCGAAGCTCTCGCTCGTCGAACTTCTTTGAATCGTTCTTCATCCCTCGGTCCAAATGGTTCTTCCTCCTCCTCTCGAATTGGTCGAAGAGCTTCCATGCTTCGAGGTGAATACAAACCTAGAGATAACGATGGAGTTTCTCTAGAAAGTGATAGTATGGGAGGATTGAAGAGAACTGGAAGTAGGAGGGATCAAGTGACGGGTGGATTGGCATTTGAGGAATTAACTATTAGGGATTTACAGAGGTTGGAAGAATTGGCAAAGAAAGCCGAGAGGGAAGAAGGAGGGGAGGGGGTCGAGGGGGAGGGAGAGAGGTTGGGAAGAGTTTTGAGGAGGAGTTTGAGTTTGAATCCTCATAGAATGGCAGAAGGTGGTGAGTCCACTCATCTCAAGATTTCTACATTTCGGGGGGAAAGAAGCTGATGTAGCAGGAAATGAGGTGATTCACAGCTGCTAGAGCAGGTGCTCAAATAGAAACTACTTCTTTATCTTCCTCACTTCCTGCTTCACATGGTTCACCACTCTACCCTTCTGAGTCGTCTCGAACAATTTATGAAGATCCCTCCCATTCCACAACGACAACGGAAGATTTCGATTCACCTTTGATCGTTCCACCTCCAGGTCAAATCTTACGTCGAAACGCACGTACCAAGATTCGAAAGACTGGACCTGGAGGCGAAGTTAGTTTTGGACATCGAACGGGAGCTGGTGGAGGGAGTAGGTTGGGGTTGAGAGCGAGGAACTCGACGGATGGTAGTGGGATCAGTCTTGCGGGAGGTGAAGAGAGTTCGACGGATAGTCATGAGACGGAGGATTTGAGAGCTAGTACGAGTAGCCTCAATTCGTTAGAAGGAGGTGCTCAGAGACCCGTTTCGGCTCCTCAAGTCGAATCGCCTCCACTGGATGGGCCAGCTCAATATTTGGAGATTGCTCCTTCTGTCCCTAATGTCGAACAATCGAGTAGGAGAACTTCTTCTTCTTCGACTGAGGTTTCGATCAGTCAAGTTCCTCCACCAGTCGCTAAACCCATCTCCCCACCACCACCTCCATTTCCTCCCTCTCAGCCTGAATCAATCGTTTCACCAGCTTCAGCAGAATACGATTGGGCTTCACAACATCTTCCTCAACCCGCTCCCACTCCCTCTCCCCCTCCACCTCCTTCTCAGCAGACAGAACGACAACAATACGCAGTTCATCCTTCACATGGTCACTCTCTACCTCCTACTCCTCAAGCTGTTCCGATCCCCGTCCCTCAACCCGAACGAGAAAGGGAGAGAGAACGTTCAAACAGCGTCTCTTCGATTGGATCTAGCAAGAGTTCGATCGTTTCTCACAAGGAAGAGAAGAAAGAGACTTCGGGAGTCAAAGAGAAGAAGAGTGGTTGGGCTGCGAAATTGGGATTGGGAGGAGGAGGGGATGATAAGAAAAAGAAAGGGAAGAGTAAAGAAACGATCAATCATCATTCTCATCAGCACAACGAGAAGAATGAACAAGTCATGCATGTTGAAGATCACAAGCCCGCTCATTCGACTACGAAGGACAAAGCGAAGGAGAAAGATGGAACTTCGAATTCATTATTCGGGGGATTGTTTGGGAGACGTCGAACGGAATACGATTCGCCACCTATCCCTTCGCCCTCAACTACTCCCGCGACTCCCCTCTCGAACGCACTTGCTCCTCCTCCACCTCCAACCGCTTCCGGAGCTCTACTGCCGAATGGACGATACGCCAATTTCTATCGACTGCCGATTCACGTCGAGAGAGCGATCTATCGGTTGAGTCACATCAAACTGGCGAATCCTAGGAGACCACTCTATGAACAAGTTTTAATCTCGAATCTGATGTGTAAGCACAAAACTACTCTCTGATCGAAAAGAAGAAAGAGACTGACAATCGTTTGAGGCCGATCAGTCTGGTACCTTGGTTTGATTCAAAAACCTCAACCACCGCCACCTGCAGCTCCTCCCGTCCCCATCCCTGGCAAACGTTCTTCCAACCCTTCTTCTCCTTCCTCTTCTCAACCGAATCCAAACTCCAACTCGAACTCGGATGATTCCCCTTCTTCTTCTTCGAAAAGGGGAGGATTATCCAAACAATCACGTCAGCCCTCGTCTCCCGGTAACGCTCAGTCGGGAGGCAATGGAGGAGGAGGAAGAGTGAATGCTGAAATGCCGATCAAACAAGCGAGTTACGAACATCAAGGTCGAGAACTCAATCAAGAACAACGAGATCAACACCAACAACAACGTTATCATCGTCCTCAAGCATCTTCTGGACCACAACCAGGAGAACTATTCAATTCTCAACCTCAATACGAACCACTCCCCATCTCTTCCTCACCACCTCAACTCTCTCCCTCCCGAACAACTTACGACGCATCACCCTCTGAAGAAGAAGATGAAGATGAAGATGATGATCGACCCTTGGCCGAGACCCGTCTCCGACAAAACTCGACTTCTCCATCTCGTCGTCCAACTCCCATCTCGAATCCCCCTAAACCTCAAGATTTCGAAGTGACCTCTCGTCGGCACTCTCCACCTCTCTCAAAGTTGGATACTGGGGATGGTGGAGGGGATGATAGGAGAGTGAGCGTGATGAGTAATAAGAGTTTGAATGAGATTTATGAAGCTTATGGAGCAGCGCAGGGGAGTCCACCTTTGAAGGAATTGAGTTTACCGGAGGGCGTACCGATGAGGGGTAGTAGCTTGCAAGCGTCGGGGAATGAGGAAGGGCTCGAGGGAGGATATCGATAATTCAAGATTGGATTTCTTTGTATCACTTTGATAGTTTTTTGGTCATTCTTTTTTTCTTTCATAGCTTGTTTTGTGGTAAAGTAGTCAGTTAGTCGTACAGTACAGTAATAGGAGGATTTCAGTGTTCCGCATCTCATCATCTCTACCAAAGTTTTCGATTCCTCGACTTGCGATTGACTTGCGAAATTCGAGATTACTCATCGGTTTCGGGTTCTTTCATAACTTCACCACTTCATCTTACACCTTCACACTTAGTAGACAATGGCAGACACAACGATTAAAGGATTAGGAGCACCTCCCGAGAAGTTTGATTCATCCTCTCATCGATTCCTGATTGTACACGCACGGCAAGTCTCTCCCTCTTCTCCTCCTCTCTCCCTCACTGTCTGAGCTAACGGTTCGAACGTAAACAGATGGAACGCGGATGTTATCTCACCGTTAGTTGAAGGAACTATTGGGAAATTGGTAGAGAACGGAGCGAAGAGAGAGAATATCGTGGTTGAAACGGTTCCGGGAAGTTACGAGTTACCAATGGCTTGCTCAAGGTGAGTCTTTGATTGTTATCTCATAAGCTCTGGAGGTAGACAAGGAGGACTTCGGTTCTCGCTTGTTCCGATCCCGAGTTTCGCAAAGAGCTCTCCCTTTCGATCAGCTCTGCGCTTTGGATGTTCGAGATAGATCCCTAACGATGTATATTGAGTATGTTATAGATTGATCGCAGCATCTCAAATCCAAGCCTCCGCCAACGCCTCTGACCTAATGGGTACTTCCTCCCTCCTCGACCCGACTCCTTCTACTCCCTCTTCCTCCTCTTCACCTCTCAAAGGTCCTTTCTCAGCAGCGATCGCCATTGGAGTTTTAATCAAAGGCAGCACACAACATTTCGAATACATTTCTGAATCAGTCTCTCACGGCCTGATGCGAGTTCAATTGGATACGGGAGTGCCAGTGATTTATGGAGTGTTGAATTGTAATACGGATGAACAAGCTTTGGTGAGAGCTGGTGTAGGGAGAGGCGAGACGAAAGGTCATAATCATGGAGAGGATTGGGGGAATGCAGCGGCGGAATTGGCGGTGAAATGTAAGAGGTGGAGTGAGGGAGGTATCTAGTGCTTTGAGAGTGGGGAACAGTAGTATAGACAGACAACAAGAACGAAACATGAAAAGATACAGCAGTGCCCAAGATACGTTGCGAAGTTGCGAAAAAACGAGAGTTTTCAATTTTTGACTCGGAAAGAAATCGAAAGAGCAGGTCTTGCCCGCTCTCCCGCCTTGAATGGTATTCGGGTTTAACGAATTAGCCGAGTAAAGTTTGTCAGAGGAAGTGTACGAGATTGCGAAAGAGAGAGTCAACGGATTTTACCGAGACGGAAAAATCCGTTTCTCTCCCTCTCTCTGCGAGAAAGTCATCCGCTCATCGACTTTTCTCTTCTCTTCTTCCTCCTCACTTTCAAATCACTCACTTCAATCATGTCAGCTCATCTACGCGAGACTTTCGCACACAAAGAATCCTCCGTATGTCGCTCTTTCTCTTCCCTCTCGCTCTCCATCAGTAGCCACTGATTTCCCGCTCCCTCTCCTTTCAACCACGAATCTAGAATGATCCAGCATTCGTTACTTTCCTCACTGCTGGATTCCCCAGTGTCAACGAGACTGTACCATTAATGTTGGCGATGGAGAAAGGTGGATCAGATGTTATCGAATTAGGAGTACCATTCACCGATCCTCTAGCGGATGGTAAAGCTATTCAAGAAGCAAACAATGTATGTCTCTATGTGTCTCTCTCTCTACGCACACATCTCGTCGAATACTCATGTGTTTCGTTCGTCATGCTTCCTTTCGAATCTTTTGGGTAAACTCTTATAGATCGCTATTGAACAAGGAGTGGATTATGAAAAGTGTCTTTCATTCGTCAAGGAAGCTAGGGAACAAGGTCTCAAGACTCCCGTCATTCTCATGGGTTAGTACCTACTCTCTCCTTCTGATCTCCGAATCCCGGAACTGATGAATTCGCTCTCCTCAGGTTACTTCAACCCTCTATTGGCTCATGGCGAAGAACGAGCGGTCAAGGATGCTAAAATCGCTGGTGCAAACGGTTTCATCATTGTGGATTTACCCCCAGAGGAGGCAGTCGATTTCCGTAAAATCTGCACTGCTGAAGAGTGAGTCCTTCCGCACAGTCGTATTTCACCGTGTGCGAGGCGCTGAATACGACCATTGAGGCTCACAGGATGTCCTACGTTCCTCTGATCGCTCCTTCTACCACCGACGATCGAATTCGTTTCCTTTCTTCAATTGCTGACTCCTTCATCTACGTAAGTCTCTCTTTCCTTCCTCTGCTCCTCCTAATCATATTCTTACCCCTCACGTCTCGATAGGTCGTCTCGAAGATGGGTACCACTGGAGCTACCGACAGTGTTAACTCTGCTCTCCCTAAAATGCTCGAACGTATTCGATCCCTCCTCGTCAAGCCCCACCCTCTCGCCGTCGGTTTCGGAGTATCAACTCAAGCACACTTCGAAGAAGTCGGACGAGATGCCGATGGAGTCGTTATCGGATCCCAACTCGTCGCAGTCATCAAAGAATCCTCTCGACTCGGTACTGCCGCCTGCGCTTCCGCCGTCGAAGCCTATTGCGCCTCCGTTTCCGGCAACCGAACTCGCAAAGCACCACTTCCCAAACGCGAAATCAGCGACACCGAGAAGGCACAACCGATCGTCGAAGAGAAAGCTGCGAAAGCAGCACGATTCGGAGATTTCGGTGGTGCCTACGTTCCCGAAGCGTTGTATGATTGTTTGGAGGAGTTGACGACTGCTTATGCGGATGCGAGGGCCGATCCAAAGTTTTGGAAGGAGTGGGAGAACGAGTTTGGGTACATGAACAGACCTAGTCAACTTTATGAGGCGAAGAGGTTGACGGAACATTGTGGTGGTGCGAGGATTTGGTTCAAGAGGGAGGATTTGAATCACACTGGTTCTCACAAGGTACGCCTTCGCTCTCAAACGATCGTTCAATCGGAACGAGTACTGACCGTTTGTTGCGAGTTGCACAGATCAACAACGCTATTGGTCAGATCTTGCTCGCTCGAAGGATTGGAAAGAAACGTATCATCGCTGAAACTGGTGCCGGACAACACGGTGTTGCTACCGCTACCGTTTGCGCTAAATTCGGTATGGAGTAAGTCGACGTTTCCTTCTCCCTCTTCCTGTTTCCTCGCTGATCACGCTCGATTCGATAGGTGCATTGTCTACATGGGAGAAGAGGACGTTCGACGACAAGCTCTCAACGTATTCCGAATGCGAATGCTCGGTGCTAAGGTCGTTGCCGTTGCTTCCGGAACTCGAACTCTCAAAGATGCCATCAGTAAGCTCCCTCTCTCTCTCTCTGCATCTCTTCTGTCACTGACTCCTCGTTCGTGTTCAGACGAAGCGATGCGAGATTGGGTTACCAACCTTTCGACTACTCACTACCTCGTCGGATCCGCGATTGGTCCCGCACCTTTCCCAACCATTGTTCGAGACTTCCAATCCGTCATTGGACAAGAGATCAAGAGTCAAATGGCTGATTTGACTGGAAGGTTACCGGATGCTGTTATCGCTTGCGTTGGAGGTGGTTCGAACGCTATTGGTACTTTCCACCCTTTCATCGAGGACAAGAGTGTACGAATTGTCGGTGTTGAAGCTGCTGGAGAAGGTGAGTCGCTCTCTCTTGCTTCATCGTGCATGCAGCGTACTGATGGGAGGCCTTCCGACTCACAGGTACCGATACCGATTTCCACTCTGCAACAATCTCAAAAGGAACGAAAGGAGTATTCCACGGAGTTCGAACATACATTCTCCAATCGAAGGTCGGACAAATCATGGGTACTCACTCGATCTCTGCAGGACTCGATTACCCAGGAGTCGGACCCGAACACGCTTGGTTGCACGAAACTAAACGAGCCGATTACAGATCTGCTACGGATGAACAAGCACTACGAGGGTTCAGGGCTTGCACTCAGATGGAAGGTATCATTCCCGCGTTGGAGACGAGTCATGCGGTTTGGGCGACAATGGAATTGGCGAAAGAGATGGGAGAGGGTCAAAATATCGTCATGGTGAGTTGTATTCCCTTCTCAGCTCCTGCGGTCGTATTGTGCTGATAAGTGTTTCCATCGCACAGACTCTTTCCGGACGAGGTGACAAAGATGTACAAGAAATCTCTGAGATCCTTCCTGGAAAGTGGGCCGACAAGCTCGATTGGCGTAAGCTTACACTCTTCTTTCCGCCTACTCACTCGGCTCGTCGTACTGATCCTTCCTCTCTTTGTAATGCAGACGTGGATTCGAACGCCAACAGCGTTCAAACCTGAAAAGAGAACTCGTTGTTCTGTTGCGATTCTCTCTCCCTTGTGTATAGATCAACAACATTGTGAAAAGTATAACTCGTTATTTAGCATCACACTTTACTTTGGTCCCTGGTTTGAAGAGAGATTGCGAGAGTGAATCGAAAGAGAAACTCGCGAAATCTTGAACAGCTCTTGTTTCTTTTCTCTCTCCTTCTGGTCACCTCCTCAGTTTCTGTCGCCAGCTCCTCCAAGTACTCATCGCCAGTTGACTCTAGTGATTGCTCAATTGAATCGCTCCACTCGAGTAATATCAACTGATTAGCTCCTTCATCTCTCGATGTCTTCACCGCCTCCTCTCGTCCCTCCCTTCACTCGTGAGACCGCTCAAAAGAAAGTAAAGCTAGCTGAAAACCTCTGGAATACCGTGCGTTCCTCTTATCTCCCTTTCTCTGGTGATGTTGACTGACTCATCGGTATTCACTTTCTCCTCTTCTCCTTCTATCGAGACGTATTGGGTACATAGAAAGATGCGAAGAAAGTCTCATTAGCTTATACTGAGGATTCAGTATGGAGGAATCGTGATCAATTCTTTCAAGTTCGTTTCCCACCTTTCTCTCACTCGTTCCTACAGGTGGATTGACTGTGAAGATCGTTCGAATGAACAGGGTAGGGAAGCTATCGAAGAATTCTTGACGAAGAAATGGGAGAAAGAGAGTCAATATCGTTTGAAGAAGAGGTTGTTCGCTTTCGAAGGGAACAGGATCGCCGTACAATTCTGGTACGTTCGATTTCTATCCTACTATCTGTAACCTCAAGTGTTTGAGATTGATAGTTGTTGAGAGCTGCGCGTAGGTATGAGTACTACAAGGAGGAAGAGAAAAGTTGGAAACGAACTGTGAGTCGAGGTGTAGAGTGAGAGCTTCCGAGTCTTGGGCTGACAGCTCACCTCCCATCTCGTCTCCACAGTACGGTCTCGAGCACTGGTGAGCTTTCCTTTCTCTCGCGCCCCTCGTCCTTGCGAGAAAAGGAAAAGCGTGAAACGTTCGAGAGTTGACGTTTTTCAAATTCTTCCGCAATTACAGGACTTTCGCTTCTGATGGGTTGATGCAGAAGCGCCAGATGAGCGGGAATGAGATCGCTATCAAAGAGGAAGCGAGGTGGTTCAAGGCTGGGGTTGATGTGGATGATGTCGAAATCAGCGAGAGGGATGGTTAGAGATGAAGTATTGAGTCTGCTTTTAGCTTGTTGTAATCTGTGCATACGCTTTCATTCGTTCGATGAAAAGAAGCCTTAGTCTGTAGCTTGCAAAGAGGGAGGCTTTGTTTGCGAGCTTTCGACTTCTGTCGAACTCTGCGTATTTTCTTTTCTCCTCTTCCTTCTCCCTTCCTTCTTCTCCCTTCCTCTTCATCCCCTCTCTAACGCAATCCTCTCCTCAAAATGCTCCACTCGCTCCACGCCATCAAGTCCCTCGCCCTCTCACGTCCTCTCTTCCTCACTCGCACTTTCCGCCTCGCGCCTCATCTCTCCAATCTCCCCGGCTCTTCCTTCTCTCAACTCCTCGCAATCGAAGCCACCTCTGCCTCTCACTCATTCTCGCAGATAGTCAGTCAACTCGAGCTTGATCCAGAGACGAACAAATGGATTTGTAAGATGAAAGTAAGCGACTTCAAGAGTGAGGGAGGGAAGGGGAAGGAGGAGCACCAAGTTGAGGTCAGGGGAGAGGGAGAGACTAGCTTTGATGCTACGAATGAGTGAGTCACGTCGCTGTTTAAGCCTACAGGAGAGATTGCTGAGGTGAGTTTTGGTCGATAGCGCTGCGAGGAAAGCTTTGGACGCTGTAGGGGTACAACACAAGGAGCATGAGAAGATCAAGGGTTGATGCAGTAGGGTGTAAAGCAGAGATGTGGAAGAGAAAGTACCTTTGAAAGTAGCACTCGGAAAAAGATAGGTGAAATTGGGAAAAGTTCGAAAAAATGTCGCTCTCTTCGTAAGCTCGACAAAGCGTCTCTAGGGAAGGTATACACAGAGTCTAATCGCTGGTGGGCTGTCGGAGTGCAAAGTGGGAAAGCATCGGAGTTTCCGCGGCGACCTGGCATTGGGCAGGAAGGGGTAAATCAAGTCCGACCTCCTTCTTGCTTCCCTTTCGTTCACTTTGAGGCTCAGAATTCGTTGGGTCGGCTTCAGCGTTCGTGAGTACATATTCTGCTTGAGTACTGAATCTCTCTGATGATGTCTCTCGTTCACATCTCACTAGCAATTGCAGTCGAAAGCCGACACTGGGAATGTCTTCTCAACTCTCTCGGTCGATCAAGTCTGCGCTCCCTCGCTCGACCTCGCGTCCGTCAAGTCAATTCTCTAAATCGTATCCTGATGGCAAGAGATTCTACTTGAAGAACATCCAAATTTACAAGGCAGAGTCGGATCCATACCCGTGGTCCTGCACGTTGAAGTTGGTGTCTCCTTCGCCGTTAACCAGCACCTTCACGATCTACGAAGTAGGAGTTCACCAGCCTGTCGAATTTTGGGAAAAGCGCAAGAAAATCGCATTCTGGGGCAGGGGACAATGTAGAATCAAGGCTTACCACCAGTCAGTCTGGTCATCTCTACGCTTTGCGATTCATGAGCTGACTCGTGCGGACTGGTGTATTAGTGCTATTCGAAAGGCTCTTGCCTCGAAAAAGATCGTGCTGTGCGAAGAGGACGTCAGCTTCCTTCGCCGTGGCTTGCTGGAAAACGTCAAGCCTAGAGACAAGGAGGAAAAGGTCAGAAGGGAGGAAGTTGACAAGAGAGCCGAGGCTGTACATCGTGAAAAGTGTGAAGAACTCATTGAGGGATGGAAAGCGAATGTCGAAGAGACAAGGCGGAGAAGCTAGTTTGATTGTGTAGTTCGCTTGCTGAAATCTGTGTACCCTCTGCGTAACTCTGATAGAGAATCCGAGGCGGAGAGAGGCGAGAAATCGCTCTAGTACATTTGGTCAATCTCGACCGGATACAGACGAGAGCCTGCCTCGCCTGCTCCGTTTTGCCCCAAGCCGTAGCGATCTGGTCGCAAAGCTGAAGTATATGCACTCTATCAATGTCGAAGTCTTGAGCTAGAGGCAAAATCTCAAGACGAGAAGCGGTTTTAGGCAATGTTCAGCGATGATTCAAAGGAGCTGGCAAACTTTGAGTCTCTCTTTTTCCCTCTCACCACTTCAAAGCAATCACTCAATGTTCCTCATCTCCCTCATCTCCAGAGCCACTCTCACTCCCCTCACCCGCTGCCTCCACTTCGCTCCTCGTCTTCTCTCCTCCAAAATCCCGGATACGTCCTACCTCTCCGCCACTCGAGCAGATAGGGACGCTTTCGGATTCAAGAACAAGGCCTCATCTTACTCATTCGAAAGGAACACGTCTCTCTACGTCTGTACGCTCAAGTTGAACGATGTTTGCGAGACGGAGGAGAATGGAACGGTTTACACCAAAGGGATTGAGGTAGTTGGGAAAGGCAAGAGTAAAGTAGCTGCTAGTAATGAGTATGCTCGCTTTGTAGAAGGATCGCTTGAGACGAGAAGCTGATATTTTCGAGTAAGCGAGCAGAGCGAAACAGAACGCAAAGAACGTAATGCAGGATCTCGAACACAAGGCAAAGGTACACGAACAAGCTTGATCGGAGGACACAAAGAGAAGGAAAGGAAGAATGAAGCGAGAGAGAGAAGGAAGTTGTACCGAAATTAATGTCGAAGCGATCGCAAATCTAGCTTGCTTTCAACTGGAGGCTGGGGAGAGCGTACAAGATCGATATATACATATATTCTATAGCGCTACTGTACCGACAGAGAGCGAACCTACGACTCTACTCCTTCTTCTCTTTCTTCTCCTTTTCATCCTTGAACTTCTGACTTCGATCCGGCATTCTTGCGGCCTACACTTACAAGGCGCAAGTCAGTAGCAGTTCCATTCGAGAGTCAAGAGGGAGACGTACAGCTTCATCGATAGTTCTGAATTGCCAATTCCACTTCGGGTAGAGGAAAGGTCGAAGATCGAATCGGTTGTCATCTGTTCGCGACGTCCATTCGAAGATCAGTCTAGGTAAACATTGGCTTAATGTATGAATGCAACGAACCTGGAGAGTAAGCTTCGGCGTGATAAGAGGGAGTCAAAGTAGTCATCTTGTGTCTGTACAATCTCTCGAAACCGGATTAGCGAGCTTCCTCGCGATCACATGAGGAGAGGACGTACCGATTGAGAGCATAATAATAGAAGAACCTCTTGACCTTCTCCGCAACTTCAGTAGGAGCCAATCTCTCTCCCCATTCCGCAACAAGTTTCGTAAACATTCCGTAAGGACCCATCTTCTCCTGTTTCCTCAATCGACCATAGACCGACAGCTCTTCGTAAGTCATTCCCATGTCGATCTCGTCAGATTGAACGTAATCTTGTGTGATCGGTTCGAGTTCGGCAGTGGGAGTAGCGTTGAGGAAGCTGTCAACGAAAAGAGTTGGATCAGCTTGAGGATTCTTGGAGAGGAGAATGAATAGATGGAAAGGAACGCACTCTTCGAGGATGGGTAGTTCGAAGGTATCGGAAGCCCAAGCTATGAATCGTTTCAGATCCACCTTCGAGATACCTCCGATTGGGTTGACATCAGCAGCGGAACAGTCGTACTTTGTGTAGTATCCTCGGAGCCTGTACGAAGGAGAGGAGATGAGCCTTAATCTCGAAAGGGGATCAGCAGAACTCGAAACGCACGCTTCATCGACATTCGCACTTCCCAATACGAGTAAAGCACCGAGCTTGCTCCTGACCCAAGGGAGAAGCTGAGCAAATAAGTAAGCGAGTAACATTCTCAATCGAGCTTGAATGTTCTGTAGTGCGAGATTCTCGGCTGGTGTTCCTCCGTGCATCTTGTATTCTGGTTTCTTACCCGTGACGACGGTGAAGAGCGTGTGGATAGCAGCGACACAAGCATCCATATTGAGGTCGACGTGGTAGCTAGTTATTGTCTTGGGATCAGCTAAGAACGAAGGGAAGAGAGGGAGAAAGAGCGGGAACTCACGCTCCGATAGCTTCGGCTAAATCTTTCGCTCGCTGTCTCGTATCGTTACTCGAGTTCTGAGTTCCCATGTAGCAAGTATGGAAGATGCGACCGCAGAACTCGCGAGGATCGACAGGGATGTACTCGGAATCTTCGGCTTCTCCTGCAATTCTTCGAGCATCCTTGATGACTTGCTCATCTGTGATTGGCGACCTCAGACATTCAGCTTTACTCAGCGCGAAGGAGTGGATGAGAGTCGGAACTCACTGCCTTCCTTTGCTGCTTTCGAGACTAATCGACACATCGAGTAAACAATTGTAGCAGTTGCGCAACTATCGATTCCTCCGCTCAATGGAACGAAGTATCCTGAACATCCTGATCGACGAAGGTAGTCCCAAAGCCAACAAGCTGGACCATAACTGCACGATTAATCTTCACACTCCTCAGTTCGCGTCGAAAGAACGGAGGAAAGGAAGAGAAACGCACGCAATCTCTTCTTCTGGCAAGTTGTACTTGAAGTCAACATGAGGTTGATCGATGATCGCATCAACCAGGTCCTCATCCTTATCCGTACTCAATCTCGTATCGGCTCTCATCCTCGAGAAAGGAACGAGGTTTCCCGCAGCTTGATAAGATCGACTACTCCAGGTTCGGTGAGATCGAATGCGCTGGAGATCGATAGTGGCAGAGACGACTTCGACGTCGTTGAGAGAGAATTGAGAGCCTTGAGCGATAACTTCTCCGTTGAGGGTGATGAAGGAGCATCCATCGTAGTAGAGTCGATCTCCGTCACATCCTTGTTGGTTCGCGTAGAGATAGAGACCCCCAGACTGTGGATGTCCTTTCGGTTGCGAGTTAGCTAAGCGAAACGCTCGTTGCAGAATCGAACACTCACCTTCAGAGTCGCTTCTTTGATCAAGTCGATACGGGTCTTGAGCTTTCGTAGTTCGTGATGACTTCCTGAGGAGTTCGTGAAGATCTCGACACCGTCTAGAGCCATTTCGATGTGAGGGCTGTGAGGTCGATCGTGCTCAGTCGAGGTTTAGAATCGCTATGGAGAAGACTCAACTCACGCAGCAGGAGTGAAGAGTTCTTCACACATCTCGACACCGATACAAGTATCTTGCGTTGAAACGACAGCGTGTCCGATAGGAACAGTCGTCTATCGCTCAACAAGCAGAAGTCAGTTTTCCTCTTAGAGCGAGACAGACTATAACTCACTTGTCCCGTTACTTCCGCAATCATCCTCGGCAAGTAGAATTCCTCAGTCGTCTTATGCTTCATCCAAGGAGTGAACCATCTCGTCTCTCGGTAGTTTCCATCGTTTGCGAGCCACATTTTTGGTCGAATCAAGAGAATCTTGCGATTGTGAAAGATGATTCGACAGTTGTAGATGACGTTCTTGTGTACGACAGGCCTATCGAACGGAGATGAGGAGGGTAAGGGAGGAAGATTGTGAAGGAGAAGGCAGAGAAAAAGAGCAAACTGGTCAGCTTTTCCGGCGAATACGCGACAAGGGATAGCTTTGGCTTACATTCCGACGTCCACCAGCATCCCCATAGCGTCTTCGGACTCGAGGATTTTGACGAGAACTTGCCACGAGTGGAGATGGGTATCGCCTGTGAACGAGCCAAAGCATCAGTACTCCGTTGTGTAGCGAAGCCTCTCATTACTCACCCTCTAAGAAGTGATCATGACATCCGTATCCACTGAAGAGAAGACGGTAAGGAAGAAGCGAGGTTGAACGACGTCAGTCACTTCAATCAGGCTTCCGCAACCTCCGATAAGAGCGTGAACATACGTGATCTCTAGTTCTGGTCCAATCCTAAGCTTGCAGCCCCTCTCCTTAGCGATCTTGATGGACTTGAGGATTCGTTCGAGGTTACCTGAAAACATCATCAAACTCGCTCAAACTCAGCTCCGTCTCAACCTTGGATACTGAGAGAAGGGGCTCACCATCAAAGTCTAAGGCATGTTGATTCAGTGAGCAGGTCGCTACGGTGATCAGAGACGAGGTCGCTGGGTGAACGCTTGCTGCCATCTTTGATCGAACAATCGGCTTGCTGATGCGTCTTTGAGCGTGATCTTCGAGCGTTGAGAGCTTCCTGGATGAGCGTACGACCGATCGGCGATAGACCGAGAAGGATTGGTCGAGGTCGGGTGAAAAGTAAGAATCGAACGAATCTCTCTCGCTCTTCGCAACGATTTCTCAAACCTCAAGTCGGTGAGAAATGTGTATACTCGTTGACATATTAGGTAAGTAGTAATCTATAGTAAGTCGTACAAAGCTGCCCCTAAGCCTTCACTTCTTCACTTTCCTTCTTCTTCTCCTCGAGACCCCATTTCTCATCTTGTTCCATCGTCAGGGGAATGCTCTTGATGGCGAGAGAGACGAGGAATCCCAAACAAGCGACTCCCAGGATGACTTGCCAAATAGTCTTGATCGATTCAGCGAAAGCTTTCCTAACTTCAGTTCGAAGAGGTTCCTCTCTGCGAAATCAGCGACAGAATCAGTTCATCTGCCAGAGTGAACACACCGAGTGAACGTACAGAGTTTCAATGATAGGAATAGCAGCGAATGCGATTTCACCACTACCGAATTGAGCGAGAAACTCGGAGGGGAGGAGAGAGTTGAGTCGATTTTGAAGGATTGAAGAACCGATCGCGATACCAAAGACTTGACCGAATGAACGAGTGAATCCATAGAAGGCGCTCTGCAGACGAGGCAGTATTTCAGAGGCTGAGTGGTTGGAAGGCAGAAGAGGGTAGACTCACAGCGAAAGGTTGTTGAGCGGGAGTGACTGGAGCCAAGATTGGGAAGTTCGTTGCAGAGTAAAGCATGCCGATTCCCATTCCAGTGATGACGGGGCTATCAAATCGTTCTTCGTCAGCTCAGAAGTCGAGAGAGTAAGAGAGAGAGAGTGTGAGAACTCACAATCCAACCCAAACCGCTTTTCCTGAATCCCATTTGATCAGAGTCATCAATCCCATTCCGATTGCAGCCAATGCCCATCCAATGTGATTCTGTAGCTTGTAGTGGCCGGTGACTCCGACTGAGATACCAGCGATAATGGCGAGAGGTGCAATCGTGAAAGAGAGGGAGAAAGTCGAAACTCCAGATTGAATAGCTGTTTGTCCTTTGTCCGCTTGGAAGTAGATTGGCAAGAAGTACACTGTATCGGAGATTGTCAGTGTCAATTCGAAGGAGTGAAGAGAGAGAGAGACTGGACTCACGAACTGCGAGGACGACGACAGAATGTAAGAAAGTGGTGATGTATCCAGCGATGGCAGTTCTAGTCGTAAGGATGTCGAAGGGAACAGTAGGGTGTTTCGCGAATCGTTCGAGGTAGACGAAAAGGACGATTACAGCGAGTCCGAGGACGAGAGGAACGAGAACTTTGTAAGAAGTCCATTCGTAAGCGACTCCTCCCCAAGTCAATCCGAGGATGGCAGAAGTCGAAGCGGCGATGAAGATCAAGTTACTGTAGATAGAGTGAGGTCAGGACAAGCGAAGTAGGGAGGAAGAGCGAGTCGACTCACTACCAATCGATTTGTTCAAACTTTTCCGTCGCGGTAGTCTTAGGAGTCTTGAGGTTGAGGAAGAGCATAACGAGGACGATAGCGAGGGCACAGACGGGTAGATTGACTATGAGATCGAGTAGAGTCAGCTTGAGAAGTGAAGAAAGAGAGGAAACAGAGAGAGACTCACGGTAGAACAACCATCTCCACTGACCAGCAGAAGCCAAAGCACCACCAATAGGAGGACCAATCGCACTAGCTAACGCCCATACACCTCCAAGAGTTCCAAAGTAAAGACCACGTTCAGCGATTGGGACGAGGTCGACAACGAGGATTTCGCAGACTGTCAAGATCGCTCCTCCTCCAGCGCCTTGAATCGTTCGACCTGCGATGAGCATCGTGACGTTTTGAGATGCACCACAGAGAGCGGATCCCAAGGCGAAAACGAGGATAGCTCCGACCATGATAGGTCGACGTCCGAAAATCGATGCGAGTCCAGCGGCTAGCGAGGGAGAGCTAGGTTACTTCCACGGATATGGTGAGGAGTAGAAAGCAGATGTAACTCACTGAAGGGAATGAGAGCGGTAGAAGCTAGAGAGTAGGCTGAACCGACCCAGGAATACTCTTTCGTTTGAAATTCAGCAGAAACTAACTCAGAAGAGCAGAGTCAGTTCTCGTTCGAGAATGAGTGAATAGAGATGGGACGTACTGGCAGGTAACGCGGTCGAGATCGAAGTCAAGTCGAGAGCAGAGAGGAACATTGAACAACAGATTGAGAGGAAGACGAGCCAAAACCTCAAGTCTTTCGGTGGGCTCGAGGGTGTCTTTGTTGGATTGACATCGTTGTTGTTGAGTGATTGAAGGGCAGTCGATGATGAAGAGTGAAGGGAATGCTTGTCGTCTGCAATGATTTGAGAGTTTGAAGGTGAAGGGAGAGGAAGAGAAGTCATTCTTGAGGGAAGAGTGAAGAGTGAGGAATGAAGAGAAGAAGAGGGAGTAGGAGTTGGATCAGAGTGAACTTTTGTAGATCTTTGCGAGTCTCCGAAGCTAAGTAAGAGAGAGCCCGATGAGACTAACGGTGAAATGGATTCAGCGAAACGGTCTCGGGTTCAACCAAGTCGAGTCTCCGAAGCTAGATAATCGACTGCCCGAGTAAATTGATCAGCATCTAATCTATGTATCCGAAGCATCGTATATCTCTGGGAGAGTCTAGAGGTTGAGGAAAGTCAAGGGAAGGAAGGAGAAAGCGAAAGAGAGAGAAAAGTTGAACCAAGACCTTCAACTCTCAAACTCCAAAAGGATCAAGACGGAGGATACGAGCATAGTAGAGATCTCTCAAGTGAGTCTAGCTCTAGTCCGAAGCTTAGCAGAGGCGAGGTGAGGGAGAAAGAGCAAGGGAAAGGTTTCTAGGAAGGAATGGGTTAGCGAAAGGCTTTCACGTTGTAGAAGAGCGGTGGGAGTGGCCTGCTACCGCTATCATGACCTAATGATATCCTTCAAGTTCACGAGCAGAGCTGGAAACGACAAGAGATCACGACTTTTCGGATTGAGGGAAGGGTCAACTTGGAGGAGCGAATCGATTCGGTTACCACGCCAGACAAGCTGTACTGACCATGAATCCTCGGCTACGCAGATATGAGCATTCGCGACTTGCCTCGTGAGGTTTTGGATCTTGTCTTTTCGCAAATTCACGACAAAACCTCTGCTCCTACCTGTAAGCATTCGTCTTCATTCCAAGTTCTCCCTATTGAAGCTGATAATCTAGTACTGTACAGTCGAATCACAAACGGCCTTCTCTTCCCTCTGCCTTACCTCGAAATCATTCCTCCCTCTCGCTCGAGAACACCTCTACTATCGCCCCTTTCGGTCCCGGGAGAGCAATCGCTCTTTGGGAGAAATCCCTCGACCTCCTCCCTGTTCTACAACAACTACAACCACCTCTCTCGCTTCTCGTCGGCTCTCTAGAAGATGTCATCACCATTTTCGTCGGCCTCAGAGTCGGGTATCACGACGTTAACTATTTCAACCGATCGCAATTTCCATTGATCTCGAAGTATCGTGACTCGCACGATTACCTTCACCGGCTACTCGAAATCTGCAGCAATCTCCGAACCCTCGCACTCGCCTTGCGCAAACCCGAACAACTCGCGAAAGTCGCGCAATCACTCCAGATTTCAGCCGCCACGATCAAGACTCTTCGTCTACAAAATTCGCAACAGTCACTCGTACATGAACTACTCAAACATCCGCTCTTCCGTCACGTCGAAGCCCTCACTATCACTGAAATCGATCCTCTCTTCGAAAACTCGGTTGTCGAGCTCCCTCCCACACAGCTACCCCTCAAGACAATACGTGTTCGAGGGTACACGCCAACGGTTGGGTGGTTGCGACCACTTATTCCATCATCCCTCGTCAAATTCAGCCTCTCCTTCAACAAAGATCTCACGTACTCCGCCCTCGATCTCATTCCTCTCCTGAATCGCCTATCCACCACCCTTCGCCGCCTTTCAATCGCCTATGTCACCTACGACAAGCGTGTCAACCGTCGGCCGTCGATGAAAAACTACTCCGACGATCGACATTATCCCAATTTTCCGCTCGATTCCCTATGCCGCTTCACATCCCTCCAAACTCTCACTCTCCACCGGTTCCAAGGCCCTTCGCTTGCTATTCTGCGAACCCTCACAAAGTCTTCACCTTCTTTACAAAGTATCGACTTCCTTCACTCTCATTGGATCCCGCACGATCGAACCGCTCTCCTCACTCCCGAATCTATGTTCCCTTCAACTGAGATTTACGACACTCTCTGCACCTTTCCTTCTCTCCATGATATCCACTTCGGTTATCTTCCTACTTCTCGCCGAGAGGATTACGAAGATTTAGTTGACAAGTTGCGAGAACGAGGGATCAGGGCTGATTGGATGGAGTGTAGACCAAAGAAAGTGGAATTACCGTGGGGCTATGACGGTAGCGGTGACCTCCGGGGGAAGCGTAGGAACTGATGCAATCAGCAGGTTATGTCGAGGATGAGATTAGTCGGCGCGAGGACCTGAGAAACTCGACTTTCTTGAGAGCGGAAGAGCACTTCTTGAATTGTCGCGTAGCAGCAGGAGTCGACCCGAGCTGTATGACCACATACGGTCATGTCGGCGACGAGAAGATGAGAGAGACATTGAGCTCTTATCGTCGCCGTGGAAATGATTGAACCTATTGGCTGTAGAATCGACACAGCTACAGTCAGACTTCCTCGGAAAAGAGCTGTATTCTAATCTCGATGTCGGGAAATGTAGCTTGTCGACACAAAAGAGGCGGAAAGCCACAGAATGACGCAGAACTTTCATGCATATTAATAACTATTTCGAAAACTACCAGAAACCTCTTCTCCGTCGCGCTTCCCTTCCTAATCTCGTCGCTGGAGTCGACTTGTCCGGTTGCCGCTTATCGCTCGAAATAGAGACGGTCGATTTACCAAGGCAATTCTGATCCGTCGAGAACCATAAATCGACCGTTGTCTTCTTTCTTCGCCGCGAGGAAGACGTTCTTCGTTCTGTGCAATTAAAAGTATATCATCAGTCACTCACATCATTGGAGCCATGAGAGGAGCAAGAGGTGAACCTACGCGAGAGCACAAGCTTCGGCAGACTCGATATCTCCTCCTCCATCAGTGTTCAAGTCGGTCTTGACGTATCCAGGGTGGAAAGCTGCAGAGGATGCGAATGCTGTGGGTCAGCTCTCGTGACTATGACATGTTCACGAGCAGTCGAGACGCAGAAAGTCGAGACGAAAACGAGAAAAGCTCAAACTCACGAACGACGGTGAAACCTTCTTCAGCGAGTTCTCGAGCGAGTTTGACAGTGTACATATTGACGGCAGCCTTCGAAATTGCGTCTACACAAGGGCGAGAGAACGGGTTCAGTTCGAGCTTTCCTTCGTTCGCAAAATTGGAAAAAGTAAAGTCAACTCACAAGCACTAGCAGCTGGAGATTGGCTAGTGACGGGACCTCCGATACTTCCCAAAATTGAAGTAGTAACGAAGATCTGTTTCTTTCCTTCTTTATTCTCCTTCAAAAGAGGAAGGAAAGCGTTGACAGTGTTGATCACTCCAAAGAGATTGGTCTTCAAGTTGTACGTGAGATCCTCTTTCGTACTGAGTCGTCGACGAGACAAATCAGCAATGGTACAGGAGAGTATACGAGCGAGAGGATGCGACTTACAACTGAGAGGGAGGATTCCAACCTCCTCCCAACACTCCTGCGTTCGCTAGAACCGCATCTAATCCTCTCCCTTCACTCAAGAATCCGCTCTCCCTCAGTTCCTTCGCAGCAGTCTATGGACGTCGATGAGGTACGAATCAGTAAATGGCCTCGCCTTTCAGAAAAGAGCGCGAAAACACTTACTTGAGTCGATGCAGCTTCGTTGACATCGCATCTGAGGATGTATAGACGGTCCTTGCCGAACTCCTTCGTGAGAGGCTCGAGTTGATCCGCCTTTGAGGGGTCTCGAACAGCAGCGACGACTCGAGTTTGAGGTGAAGATGCGAGAAGTTCTTTCGCGTATCCTAATCCAAGGGAACGAGAGGAACCAGTGATCAAGTAGGTCGTGGTAGACATTGTCGAATGGATGCAGATTGTGGAAGTTAAAGTGTGAGAGTGTAAGCGATGGAAGAGAGAGAAGTGAGGAAGAAAAGAGAACGAGTTTGACTGATTAGCTTCGTCGACGAGGATGATAAAGCTTCGGATATTGCTTTGATCAAAACTTCGGACATGGTCAGCTACAAGATTTCGGATATCAGACTTACGAAAGATCCAGACTCGACAAAAAATTAAGCGAAAGTTGCGAAGACCCGAAGACGAGCAGACGAAGGACCGAATCGCAGTCGGCTTCGAGAGGCGGTAGGGAGCTCAAGGGAAGTGAATAGTATACGGCTCTATACAGGAATCTGATCAAATCTGTGAGCTTGTGAAACTTGCGCAGAAATCATGAACTTTCGAAAGACTCGAAATCTGAGAGTAGGTGCTTTTCACTTCAACCTCTCGCTTTGATCGACTCGAATACCTTAATCACTCGAAAGAACTCTCAAGGTGAGCCCGATACTGGTCTCAGCGGTCTCCGAGGGCTAGCAAGGGAAGAAAGCTGGTCTGGAGATGAGGTGATGAGATGGGTTAGGGAAGCGCGAGAGAGACTCTACGAATGGCGGGGGTGTTATGGATAGCTTATAGCCAGGTACTGGAGACTATCGAAGGGCTATAGAGGTCGACAGCGGGGAGGAAACGAGTGATCTCTTTGGTTGATTCCACTCGAATTTCGTCTGCATTCGAGGGCACCTGCTATACCGAGCAAACTGCTTCTATTACGCGAATGCTGACCTACCTTGACCTCACAGACTCAAAGAAGATCAAAATGATGCTTCCGACAGAATTACTCGTTCTCATATTCTCCTTCGTTCAAGCCAAAGATTCGACTCCGACTCGTGAGTCTCTCTCGCTCGCTCGCTGGCCAAGTTTCACGCTGATCCGAATGCAGCGATGCAGACGAATCACAGGGAACTCTCGCTTCACTGGCTCTCACCTCGAGAAGCTTCCTCCCACTCGCTCGAGAACACCTTTACACCCATCCGCTCGTCGTCTCCAAGTCAATAGTATCCTGGGCCAAGGCAGTCAAGCTTGCCGAAACACTCGCTGGAAGTAGACTTGGCGAAATGGTCCACACTCTCGTCGGTCTCGCAACCTGGATCAACGTTCTTCGACAAAGCGAACCTCTTTCTCGACTCCCTTACCAAGCTCAAGGTTGTAGCTCCGCCTACTCGTGGTTCCTTGAGATGCTCAGCCTCTGTCCACGTCTCGTTCGAACCGATCTGTTCTTCTCCTCTGAATACGAATTGAACCTCGCCCTTGAGGCGATTGGACCTTCTGCCGCGACCCTCCGTTCCATCAGGTTCAAAACGGTACCATATTCGCATTCTCATCCGATCCTTCTTACACCGCTCAAGTACGTGGAGTCCGCCCTCCGTAGCCCAGTCCTTCGTCGGGTCAGCCGACTTACTCTCGTCGATATTTACGATTCACCACTTCAAACCGCCCGCACTCTCGTCGCGCCGAGGCTCTCATCACTCCTCATCCACGAAACTGCGAGACAAACGAACTTGCTGCAACTCATCCCCGAAGATCTTCCAATGCTTCGTCACCTCTCCCTCCGAACCAAATCGAATCACCTTTTTCCTCCCAACCTTTCGCCCATCTTCGCTCGACTCACTGCCAGCATACAAGAGATCTCTTTTATCACCCTTACCCGCTTCGCCCTCGCACCAGAACTATCTCAGTATCTTCACTCTTCCCCGTCGACTCCCATCATTCCTCCCGAACATTTCCTCCGCTTCCCAAACCTCCGCTCCCTCCGACTCTGCGGCTTCATCGGTCCATCTCTTTCACTCCTCCAACAGCTCTCTGCATCTTGCCCGCTTCTTTCCCTCATCGATTTTAAGGAATCTTTTTGGATCTCCAACGATTCTACCCTCGCTTACTCCGCAACCGATCTCTACTACGAAGCGATCTTCCCTGAGGACCGCATCATCCTCGAATTCAAGAAGCTCTCGAAACTTCGAGAGCTCAATCTCGGCTACCTACCGACCTCGGATCCTTCGAAATTCAGCAAGTTGGAGAAATCGATGAGAGAAAGAAAGGTCAAGCTTACTTGGACGAAGTGTCGCGGTGCATGAACCATGTGTGGATGTGGCAGCTACCATGATTACGAATATAGTGATTGATTGAACTGGAATGGGGAGTTGAGGGGAGAGAAGAAGGAGGAAAAAAAACAACGCTTGAATTGGGAAGGAACGCGCGAGAAAAGCTTGAGAACTGTCGAGGGTAGTTGTAGCTGTGCAATGGCTTTACGAATCTTGCTTCTTGTTCAATTGACAAGCGAAAGTATAGCGAATTCCAGAGAAGCATTTCGCAACAAGCATTAGAAGTCAAGGTTCAGCAATCATTTCGCTAAGATGGAAAGCGTCTAGCATATCACAGAGGTCGGTCTGTCGCTGAACCGAACTTGCTCGGCGAAGGGAAACTTTGCAATGGATTTGAGCGAAGGAACAACTTGCATTTCCTCTCTTCACTTTGTCTCTCGCTTTGGTCGATTCGAATCACGCAAGCAGTCGATCTACTTTTAAAGGTGAGTCTACTACAGCTCTCATCGATCCAAAAGGTATAGTCAGGGAGAAATCAGAAACCAGAGATGAGCGAAGAATATCGGAGCAAAGGGCAGCGAGGAGGTCTAGCTGGAGCGTGGAGTATATCCAGATAGTCTAGTATACTTCCAAGGAGGCTACAGGAGGTCTCGCAGCGTCGGATGAGCGGGATAGTGATCGCTGCTTCCTCCTCTCTCAAACGAAGAAGAACTCTCTCTCCCGACTCAGTTGAGCTCGACAGTAGCTAGTAAGCTGAACTTTACCCTCTTCTTCATGCCACAGACATGTCAGCTCCTACTCTTCCTCTCGAAATTCTCGACTTGATTTTCGATCTCATTCAAACGGAGTGTTCTCTTCCTACTTGTGAGTTCACTTACTCTCCTCCTATTGTCGCTGTCACTGATGAGAAACTTGCTACGGCAGCCTCCTCGCAACAAAGTCTCGCTTCCCTCGCTCGCACCTCGAAACAATTCGTTTCTCCAGCTCGCATTCGTCTTTACTCCCGTCCGCTCGTCGAAAATCCCTCGTTTCCCTGGTTCAGAGCTAGTGATTTGGCCAATACTCTCATGTCGAGCAGCCTCGGACGCCTTGTCGTAACGCTAAAGGGAATCGCGCCTTCACGTCGCAGGCTCGCGAATTTCCCCCCTCCCCCAACTACACCCCGAATTACTGGATGCACCGAATCGACTACCTGGTACCTCACTATGTTGCAAGCGTGTCCTCAGCTCCATGAGGTCGACATCTACTTCGAAAGCCGGGAAGAACTCGACAGAATCGACACCGCTCTTTCGGTCTCAGGCTCGACTCCACAGAATGTCACCTTCACGAATCTTTACGAGGGATCACTTCCGCCTTTCACGCGCTTGACGAGCGATAGCGTCAAAAGGACGCTCGACCGTCGACCATTCCGCAACGTCGAAAGAGTCCGACTCGAAAACATCAAATTCACTAGTACAACTCGCATTACGAATGCGATCAAGCACCTTCAACTCCATTCGGGATTCTCCGACGTTCACCTGAATGGCTTCAATCTCGTTGACCTCTCCCGATTCGAAAGCCTACATCTTGCCGCCGCCTTTACCGATTTTCGCGCCCTCCTCATCTCCCTAGCTCCCTCCCTTCGCTATCTCGACCTCACTAGAAACTACGCCCGGCCTGAATGTCGACCAACCCTAGCATCGTATTCCAGATTCATTTCTAGAGGTCCTCATCCGGCTGATCTCCCGCCTCTCGCAAACCTAACCTCGATCACCGCGCAGTCCAAGCATTTCAACTGGATTCAGGCTCTCGTGCATCTCGCCACTTCCTCCCCTCGTCTTGAAGTGATCGACTTTCATGGCTCGCGCTGGATTTTACCGGGCACTCCTATGTCGGATCAGCCCGCCTCGCTCAATGTCCACGGCACTGCATGTTTTGAAGACGAATTGATCACAGCACTGGGACGTTTCAAGAAGTTGAGTAAGGTGGATCTTGGGGTGCTTCCCACTAGCGATCGTCAAGCTTATCAATCGGTGAGGAGCGAGTTGGAGCGCAGGGGTATCGAACTTGGCTGGGAGTATTGCAGAAAGAATTCATGGTGCACGAGATGTGGTAAAGATCACGCTTGAGGAAGTTTAGGAGGCCGATGAGGGGAGAAAGGTGGAACCCCGAAAGTAGCTTCACGATGCTTGAGATGGGATCAGACCCGAGCGGAACATAGCTTGCTCACATTTGTATCAAACTCTTGAGAGAAAGCGCAGCGAGAGTAGCACAGATATTGTTGACAACAATCGAAGAAAGAAAAGCGAAAAAAGTACACAACAGATCGATCGACCAGCTAGCTATCTCTTACCTTCCCCTCCTCCTGTTCACCGAGCATCTCGCCGTTCAATCATCACCATCGACGTTGAAAGCTGGCACAAAGAATGTCAAAACACCTCCTTGGAGATCATCTTTCGAATCTCCAACGTAAACATAAAAAATCGCACAGTGTCCGGGACAAAGACCTAAGGGATTTTCTATGAGCTCAATACTTATCAAAAGAGCAAGGGAAGACTCACAGAAGATTGTAGTCTGAGCGATAGAGTAGGAAGCGAGGAATTTGAGCAAGTTCTTCGTTTCGACCGTTACTGAGAATCGCTGATTCGGATCCTCTTGACCATTCATGGGATCACCTTTTATACATTGAGAGTATCAGTAAGGGTAAACGGGAGGACAGATGAGATCGAGGGGAAGAAGAGGAGAGGAATAAGAATGATGAGAAGAGAGGAACAGTCGAACTCACCTCCAT
This sequence comes from Sporobolomyces roseus, assembly GCA_016617785.1. Classification (NCBI taxonomy): domain Eukaryota; kingdom Fungi; phylum Basidiomycota; class Microbotryomycetes; order Sporidiobolales; family Sporidiobolaceae; genus Sporobolomyces; species Sporobolomyces roseus. The sequence goes on along the minus strand of JADILM010000004.1, from coordinate 2,021,163 downwards.
CGTCCCCGAGATTCGGTCTCTTCAGATTCAGCCATTCCGTCTCAACTTTCGCTTCATCCGCTTCAGCGCGCATCCTATCAGCGTTACAAGGGATGCGTCAGTCTCTTCGTTCGTGGCTCGTTCGATTCGCACTCTCAAGCGTTCAAGTTCTTGCTCGCGCTGGAACCGGAGCCATGCCGAACAATCACGGTGAGAAAATGTGAGAAAGTTGGACGTACTGAAAGAGTCCAGCGTTGTTTGCTGACAAAGTGATGACGGGTGAAATCGTCTTCATTCGTTCTGCTACGGTTCGAAGGATTTGAAGGGGTGGAAGGAGAAGTGCGGCCTAGGATACGGGAGAGCAAAGAGATGGTCAGTATCATGAGCGGCGAGTAAGTCTCGAAGGAGAGATGGCGAGATCGAAAGAAACGATTGGAATGAGTGGGAGGAAGCGAGGAAGAAAGAGGATGGCGAAAGTAATCGAGGAATCCGAGGAGCGAGATGAAGACGCACATCTGGGGCAGGACAGAGAGGTTCCTTTAGTTGTTCAACGTCTTCTAGCTTCTTGACCTTGACGAAGACATCTTGAGTAATCTCGAGTCGTTTTCCCATTCGACTCTGCGATACCCGATCAGCGGGTCAGTCTCGGAGCGTAGAGTCAGAGGAGGATGATGAAGGAGACTCACAGCACTCTCTATAACGATCGACAAGACAGGGTGAGCTCCTTTACCAGTTCCTCCAGGTCCTTCTCCCCCTTTCTTTGCCAATTTGATCGTTGCTTTCGTCGATCCCTGCGTACCTTGAGCTGTCAGTACAGGAAGCGTGCGAGATAGAGGAAAAGTTGACTCACAGCAGCAGACTTGAGTGCTCTCGCGAGCGCATCGGTAGCTACCTCGAGATAGATTTCGTTGGAAGAATTGGATTCGAGTCTGAAAGTTTCAATCTTGAAGATAGAGTTCTGTGCAGCGAGGCAGTAATCGTCAGTCGCTGTGAGCACTTGGTTCAAGACATAGCTAGAGTAGCTCACCACAGCGATCTGACTGAATGGAGGAAAGAAGAAACGAAAGAAATGGGCAATTCCTTCTCAGACAGACGGAATAAAAGCGTCTTGAGCTTACCTCCATACTTGTACTCCACCTCTCTCTCCCTGACAGATCAAATGAACCGCATCTGCTTTCAGTTTGAGAGTTGCAACTTTCGATAAAGGAGCGAGAGAAGTGATCAACCGAGTCAATTGAGTAGTGTTTGAAATGTCGGCTCGGAACCGCATTCCTCCTGAGAGTGGATCAGAGTAATCAGAAGCGAGTTAGAGAGTTGGGAGGTGAAGAGCAAGAAGGAGAGAATCGAATTCATTTCTTCAACTTGAACTGTTCACTCTCACTAGCTCTGGAATCGATTCGAAGTGAATAGTCTATACAAGAAGCTCTCAGGTGAGTCCTTGAACTTCCTTCAGCTCTCTCTTTAGCGGTACGGAAGCGGGAAAGTCAGCGGGAGATGAACTTTGGAGAAAGGCTACAACAGGGCCGGGGAAGGCGTGGGAGGCATTCAAAGGAGTCTGGGAAATAGCAACACAAACTCTGAGCAGACCGATATGCTATTCAGACTCTCCAGGAAGCATTTTAGGCAGTTCCTCCTCTCCTTATCAAGCGGTCCCCCAACGGCTCTCCTCCACACCTTCATTACGCTCCAATTGAGTTCGATACTGACTCATGAGGTCTCTCCGAAGACAGACATGACGATTCCTACTCTTCCTGAAGATGTTCTCGAAATCAATTTCGATTGCGTCCATGACAAAACCGCTTCTCCGGCTCGTAAGCTGACTCGTCTACACTTCCCTAAGCTTTCCGCTTGCATTCTGACGACTACACTGTCTAGGTGAATCGCGCTCGACCTTCGCCTCTCTCTGCCTCGTCTCGAAAACTTTCCTTCCCCTCGCTCGCGTTCGACTCTACTATCGACCTTTCCGATCGGAGGACGATTCCTCTCGAAACGTCAAGAGAATTATCAATACCTTACAGACCGCTATATCCCTCCGCCCCCTCGTCCGCATACTCCTCTCACTCGGCTCCTCACCTTCATACCTTCCCCTATTCGATCTCTGTCCACACGTCGTCGCACTCGGGCTGGACTGCTCGTACGGTAAACCGACCAAGTCACAGCTACTTGTCGCTCTCAAACCACTCATCGGAGTGCGCAAGCTCTCACTCGTATGCCCGACCTCGCCATCCTTCGACTGGCGTTCGTTCGCTCTCGAAATCCTCGCATTCCCCGCCTTCGGTGCTCTTCAGGACCTCTTACTTCGGACTGGGTCAACAAACAACAAGCCTCTCCTGCATGCTCCAGTCCTTCTGCCGCTCAAATCCCTTACTATCGATTCTACCTTGAGCTTCGAAACTGTCGGATCCTTCCTTCCCGACAACATGTCGACTTTGAAATCGCTTGTTCTGAACAGAGTCAAATTCACCTCAATGGAGATGCAGAAACTGGTGGAAAGTCTCCCTCCTACCATCATTTCTCTTCCACTCGGAGCGCAAACAAAACGCTGTGTCGTGTTCGCTCAAGAATACAGGAGGACCCGCTTCAGCTTCCCTCACGTCCCCTCTCATCCCTTTGTTCACCTCTCAAGCCTCACAACTCTCGATCTCCCTAACACTCAAGGCCCTTCCCTCGCACTATTGATGACTCTCGCCTCCTGCTGCCGTCAACTCGTCGAAGTCGATTTCTTCGGATCAGTCTGGACATCCGACGCTTCTTTACCCTCAGAACTTACCGCAGAAGAGCATTTCGACCTCGTATTTCCTCAAGAAGCGATCATCTTGGCTCTTCAATCGCTCCCGAAGCTGAAGAAGATCAATTTGGGCTACTTGATGTACTCGGATAAAGAGGAGAAGGGTTTCAGGTTGAAGAACGTTTTGGAAGAAGGAGGATTCGAGGTCGAATGGGGCGTAGTCTACTCAGGGTCAGACGATTCGGAGGATGACGATGAGTCTTATGAATCAGACGATTCCGAATCCGATAGTGAGGAATCTCGTGCAGACTCTGAGAACGATACCGAAGCGCCTCGTGGTGAGGAGGAGGAGGCTGAGGCCAGTGCTTGAATCGAGAACGAGGGATGGAAAACATAAAAGGGATCGGATGAGGAATCGCCTGCATGTACACGCATGAGTGCCTGGAGTGTAGTCACAATTGATCAGTAGATAACGCTTTGCTACCATTCAGCCTGATGCTCGCGAGAGAGAAGAGAAGCCTTTCGCAACCCATTTCTCTTCGTCTGTTTCTCGCAACTCCCGTTGATTTTTCGCCTTTCAATTTTCACCTCTCCTCTACTCACTGCTGTCGTGAGATCCGAGAGCGAGAGCAGCCATTTCGCCGATTTGGACTTCACACCCCTCTTCAATCGGAAACTGCGAACGAACTCTTGTCTTCCTCACTTTCACCCGCTTCATCACCAAACGCTCCTCAACCCACTCCGATAACTCTACATACCCTCAAAGAACACCAACAAGTCCCTCAAACACCCCAGCTCCAACACTCGTCATCGCCGTTGATCAAACAATCATGTCATTTATGGATAAGTTCAAAGTTACCGCCAAGTCCGTGGGAACGCAAGCCACTGCGTTTGCCAAACAAGTAGGTACAGAAGTCCAGACGGGTGGTGCTAAAGCGTTGGTATCATTCAAGTTGGAGAACGAGGCGAGTCCCCCTCTCTCTCTCTCTCCACTCACACCTCGATTCACGAGCTGACTAGTGGATACTCCGCAAGCTTACAGTGTCAGAAAGCGGCAAAGACGTTGCAATCATTCTTGGCTGACCCAAATCATCCTGAATCCGCTCTCAATGCGATCCCCAAAGCAGTCTTAAACAAAGCCAAAGGGTACGCCGTCACACTCTCGATGCAGCACAGATCGATCCGTACTGATTCGAAAGGAGAGTCTGTACAGGTTCGCAATCTTTACAGTTTTGAAAGCTGGATTCGTTTGGTCTGGGAAAGCTGGATCTGGAGTAGTGATTGCGAGGTTACAGGATGGGACTTGGTCAGCTCCTTCTTGTATCGCTACCGGTGGTGTAGGGTTCGGGTTCCAAGCGGGTGCCGACATCTCAGAGGTACGCTTTCGTCTCCTGCTCAGCTCAGATTCTACTCAGCTGAAGAATCCGAACGAGAATACAGTTCGTGATAGTGTTGAACTCTGATGAAGCACTCTCGGCATTCGCTAAGGGTGGAAACGTTACGATTGGAGGTCAACTCGGAGCTACTGCTGGACCAATCGGAGTGGGAGGAGCTGTCAATACTGCTCTTCTCAACCCTGCGCCCGTCTTCACTTACTCGAAATCGAGAGGACTATTCGCTGGTGTCAGTTTGGAGGGAACCGTTTTGATCGAGAGGGTGCGTCGCAAAAATCTGTATTGGCTCGAAAAGTTGCGGAACTGATGATTCGAGAATCTTTTTGATCGCTACAGAAAGATGCGAATGAAGCTTTCTACGGACAAGTGAGTGATATCTTCAATCCTGATCTGCACGGCTAGTACTGATTGGGGTTTGACAATCTTCACAGCCTATTCCTGCTATCGATCTTCTCTCGTATGTTTCTCGTTTCTCTCTTCTTTCCTCCCTCATGCGAAGCTCGTCGCCGCCTCGACACCTACTCGAGCGCGCGAATACCGCCTCGCTCTTCGCAAGTTCTCCGACTGACTCATTTTTCTGGATTTCGGTCGAAACAGCGGCAAAGTTCCTCCTCCTGAAGCCGTACGTCTCACCGCTACCTCTTCTTTGCTCTCACATCCTCGCTGACCTCCTCTCTTTCACCTGATCAGGCCTCAGCTCTCTACGAAACGATTGAATCCGCCGAGTCAATCGACGAATCCGGACTCCCCGACGCAGCCTACACTGTTCCCGAAGGTCAATTGGGAGGTACCGCACCATTGGATCCTACGACTGGTCGACCTACTCAACACGGTGGAAAGGAGGGAGAGAGGTTGTTTGATGCTGGCGCAGAAGGTGCTCGTTAATTTTGAATCGCTTCCGAATTTTGCAAGTCTTGCGTTTCTCATTTCAGTACGTCGTAGTTCGTTATACATAGTCTTCTTTGCTTGTCATACAGTTTCCCTAATTCTTCAGAGTTGAGTGCATATCGGAGAGTTCTGATTGGAACACCTGTTTTCGGTTCGAATCTGAGAGGGGAGGAGAAGGTCAGCGAACCTTTCGATCTTTTTCCTTCCTTCCCTCTTTCTCATCTCCTCTCTTCCTCTTCTACTCTTCACTCTCACGCTCTACAATCAACAACTAAAACTCCAACACTCTCAACCTTCTACTACTCCTTCGAACCTCAACTCATTCAGACTCAACCTCTCAACCCCTCTCATCGATCATGTCAACCGTGAGTCTTCCTTGCGTTGTCTCTGTGTCTATTCGCTCGATCGCTGACACATCTGTCTCCCTCCTCCTCTCGCCTGCGTCCCTCCTTCTGTTGCTCTCCTTCTCTTTCTCCTCTCTCCTTCAACCCCCACATACGCCACTTTCCCCCTTTCTCCCTCTTCCCGTACTCCCTCGACGCTTCCCCGTGAAATAGACTAAACAGCAAACAATTATCTGTGGCCAAAACTGTGCCTGCGCACCAGCAGTCAAATCCGCCGCAAACTCGAAATCAGCTTGTTCGGCACACGAAGGATGCGCTTATGCGAAGGAAGGCAAGTGTGGGTGCGCGGATGGAGTTTGTAAAGCTAGTGAAGCAAAGATGGGTTGTGCAAAGGGGAAGAACGTGAGTTCGAAGAACTTTCTGTTTCGCAACTCGTCGTCGAGATCTGCTTGTGATTGAGAGCTTGTACTGATTGGTTTGTTGGGATGGTATAGGGAGAATGCTCATGCGCTGCTGGGACCTGTGAGGCTGCTGAAAGTGCCAGGAAGACCTGCTCGAAGAGTGAAAGTTGTGGATGCGCTCCCGGAACTTGTGCTGCCGGTACGTCTTTTCTCCCTATTTGACCTCGTTCGTATCGTTGCCGTCGACGGGTGGTCACCAGCAGGCGTCGACGCGAGAATTCTGAGCTGACTCTTCTTTACCTTCGATTTAGCTGGCTACACCTCCTAGTTTCGCACTACTTTGATCCTCAAGCCTAGTGTAGTAGTCTCCTTCCCTCTTGTAACTAGCAGTACTTTACCTCTTTCTCTTTATCAAGATCAAGCCAAGTCATATTCGGCTCTGTCACCGGCTGGAGAGTTGCACATTGTTGAACGTTTCGAAGTGAGCGCTATCAAACCGGCAGTAAACTAGTGAGAGCAATGACAAACTCTCCCAATAGCTGACTGAGATTGCGAGTGAAGGTGAAGGAAGTAAGTGGTCCTCTTGCAACTTCCGAAGGAAAGACTGAACGTCGATTTCAGCTTGATATCGGAAGCCCCTGCTGGCTGAGCTTGTCTGACAGGACGAGTGCGGTCGACGATCTGCACGAGTGAGGAGGGAACTGTCGGGCCCGAGAGTGGGATATTCAGGCATTTTGCACAAAATTCGGCAATCAATGTCAGGAAACACGGACTTCGCAGATTTTGTCTGATTTGCCCTAATTTGAAAAATAGACTGATTTGACCTTATATGCTCGACCCTTGACTTAGTTGACCTTATTTGCTTCCTCAGAGAGCAAATTTGCCAACCCCGAGGCAAATTAGGCAGAGCGTTAGCAAATTTGAGCAAATTAGCCCAAATTTGAGCAAATTAGCCCAAATTTGAGCAAACTTGCTGAGCTCGGATCCCGCTCGGAACTCGGTCTACAGCTTTTGATCTCACTCGGGGACATTCACGTCGTCTTGTATTGACGCCGGAAGGACGCTGCGATGTCAGAAGCGAGTACGAGTAACGAGAATGCCGCTGTCCAGCTTTGCGAAAAGTTCTTCGACGTCTGTGAGCTTTCACAGCGACCTCACTTGCCCAGAGTCTGGATGTTGGTATCTTCTTATCGTGGGACACCAAAGTGACATCCGTGTGGCGGTTGAACTCGGGCAGACAACTCCAGAGCGCGTTTCGAGCGACGGACAAGCTTCTCACCGACGACGTCCAGTACAGCTCTTTCCGAACTTCTTACGAGGCCGCACGCTTTTTGTGACGACGGGTCCCGACTCTGAGCTGATGATACCGCTTGCGGAGGTATATCATGACCCAAAACTCGTCCTCGCCTGCGCATTTTTCTTGATCGACCTTTCTAACCTGGTTCTGAGACGTCTCAGTCCCCGTTGATCGATGCACGATAGGACTGGACCTGCTAGATTGTAGCGAAACTAAGCTTTCCATCGGTAGCGCATTGAAAAAGGCTAGACAGAGCGAAAGCTCGAAAGAAAGCTTTCGGATCATCTTCAAGCTCGCTCCACCGGCTTCTCGGGCCTCGCCCTGCTCCCATACCGATCTAGAGCTGAACGAGATGTCCCAGAAGCTTTAGCTTCGAGCGCTTTGATTGCCATCAAGCTGAATTATGATTCGCAAGAAATCAAAGCGACGACGACGTATTCGACGATTTTGACGTTCCCTGACAGCACAGAGCACTTCAGGAGCTCAGGAGCGTTGGTAATGTATCCAACAACCGTCTGGCGGATGTTCTAGCTCATATTAGGGCAAATTGGGCGAGAGCGAGGCAAATTTGTCGAGCTACTGGCAAATTTGCTCTCCCTACGACCAAATTTGACCAAATTTGACCAAACTTGCAATCTCGTTCGCTAATTAGCTAAGTGAGGTCGCGGATTTGACCTAATAACGTCAAGTAAGCTGGCTAGTGCAAATTAGACCATATTTGTTCAAATCTGTCGAACCCCCTATCCCCTGACAAAAGTGCTCTCTTGCATCTCATTGACTCTCGGAGGGATGCGAGCGAATAGATAAGGGTAGACAGCGTACGTACAACCGATAGTAGAATTACATGAAGCAAGCGTTCGCGCTTTCCTTTCTTTCCTACCCTCCCGATCCTCGTTCTCTTTTCAGTTCTTACGCAACTTCTCCCTCAAAACGATAGCCTAGGTCCACCCTGCGTACAGTTGAAGCGGAATCCTCGGAAGCCATCATCATCCTCGTAGTGGTATTCATCGGAAATGGCGTCGTCTGCATCTGCATCGACCGGATTCCAATCGACTTCAATCCCTCTTCCTTCCAATACATCCTCAATTTCGGCGTACTTTTGCGTGTCATCTGAATACATCAAGCATCCTAAAGTAACCTTCTTGAGCTTCTGAAGTGATTCGAGCGCGGAGAGAATGGCTTGCTGATGGAAGACGAGGTCGAAATGCTCTTGTGCGGTAAGATCTGGGGGTAAAGAAGCGTCGGATGTCCAGACTGATCCGAAGAAATCGAGTTCGACGAGATGACGGCAGGAGGAGGCGAGGGTCTTCAATAAACGAAGGGAAGGACCTTGAGTGTGAGGAAGAGCGAGGGAGACGAGGTTTGGAAAGCGAGTGAAGGGAAGAGTGGGTATGTGAGGGAGATCCAGGTCGGACCTGTAAGGTCGGGCGAAGATCGTGCTCCGGTTTGGGCGCGCGCCGAGCGAAAGAGAAGCGATGGTCGATCCCAACCTTTCCAGGAGGTTCTGCATCTCAATAGACGTGAATCGAACTTCGTTCAAAGTAAGCGATTTCGTAAGGGTCACATCGGCTGGGAGAAGTGGCTCGATAGTTTCGAAGCTTAAGGTGTCGTATGGAGAATCGGTAGTAAGGGATTTGAGCGGCAGAAGGACTGGAGCATGCAGGAGAGGCTGATTGTTTGTTGGCCCGGTCTCAATGAGAAGGTCCTCCAAAGCGGCAAAGGTGGGGAATGCGAGGATTTCGAGAGCGAACGAACGCCAGTCGAAGGATGGCGAGGTCGGGCATACGAGTGAGAGCTTGCGCACTCCGATGAGTGGTTTGAGAGCGACAAGTAGCTGTGACTTGGTCGGTTTACCGTACGAGCAGTCCAGCCCAAGTGCGACGACGTGTGGACAAAGATCGAATAGGGGAAGGTATGAAGGTGAGGAGCCGAGTGAGAGGAGTATGCGGACGAGGGGGCGGAGGGATATAGCGGTCTGTAAGGTATTGATGATTCTCTTGACGTTTCGAGAGGAATCGTCCTCCGATCGGAAAGGACGATAGTAGAGTCGAACGCGAGCGAGGGGAAGGAAAGTTTTCGAGACGAGGCAGAGAGAACTGAAGGTCCCTTGAGATTCGACTAGACGGAGAGCGTGTGAGTATCTCTGAGTATGGCTCAAGCAAGTGATTGAGGTCCCGTACCGGTGGGAGCAGCGGATTTGTCATGAACGAAATCGAAAATGATTTCGAGAACATCTTCAGGAAGAGTAGGAATCGTCATGTCTGAGTCAGATGGCACGAAGGTGTCAGTGGAGGTCTTCGAGAGCCCGTAGGAGGAAGGAATGGAGCAGTTGAGTGACCGCTTGATGAGGAAGGAGAAACTGCCTGCAATCCTCCCTTCAGCGCCTGCAGAGCATCCCATTCTGCTCGAACCGAGACACCCTATCCCTTGGAGACCTTCTACTGCCTCCCACGCCTTCGCCGAACCTGTTGAAGCCTTTCTCCAAAGTTCATCTCCCGCTGACTTTCCCGCTTCCGTACCGCTACAGAGAGAGCTGAAGGAAGTTGAAGGACTCGCCTGAGAGCTTCTTGTATAGACCAGTCACTTCGAATCGATACCAGAGCTAGTGAGAGTGAATAGTTCAAGTTGAAGAAAAGAATCCAATTGCTCTCCTTCTTACTCTCCACCTTCCAACTCTCTAACTCGCTTCTGATTGCTCTGATCCACTACAAGGAGGAATGCGGTTCCGAGCCGACATTTCAAACACTACTCAATTGACTCGGTTGATCACTTCTCTCGCTCCTTTGTCCAAAGTCGCAACTCTCAAACTGAAGGCCGATGCGATTCATCTGATCTGTCAGGGAGAGAGAGGTGGAATACAAGTATGGAGGTAAGTCAGGACGATATTCAGCAATCTATTCGAAGAGCAAACTAACTATTTCTCTTCGCTTTTCTTCCCTCGATTCAGTCAAATCGCTGTGGTGAGCTACTCTATCTACCTCTCGAACAAGTAATCGTCGATCTGACGACAGAGCTCGAACCGTGCAGAACTCTATCTTCAAGATTGAAACTTTCAGACTCGAATCCAATTCTTCAAACGAAATCTATCTCGAAGTAGCGACCGATGCACTCGCAAGAGCACTCAAGTCTGCAGCTGTGAGTCAACTGTCACTCTTCCTCACACGGACTTTGGATTGACAGCTCAAGGTACGCAGGGATCGACGAAAGCAACGATCAAACTAGCGAAGAAAGGAGGAGAAGGACCTGGAGGAACAGGTAAAGGAGCTCATCCTGTCTTGTCGATCGTCATAGAGAGTGCTGCGGGTCTATATCTGCGACTCTCGCGACCCTGCGCCGCGAGACTGACCAGAGACCGACTATCGCAGAGTCGAATGGGAAAACGTCTAGAAATCACTCAAGATGTCTTCGTCAAGGTGAAGAAGCTAGAAGATGTCGAACAATTGAAGGAACCTCTCTGTCCTGCTCCCGATGTACGTCGCGCTCTCGCTTCTCTTCCTCTCCGACTTCTCTCGCCATCGCCTTCTTCCCTCTTTCACTTGCTCTCGGACATCTCCGTCTTAGTCTCTTCTCTCCTCTCCAGCTCAGCAACTCTGATCGTATGACTGATTGTCTTTTTTTTCTCCCGTATAACAGGCAGCACTCCTTCTTCCACCGCTTCAGATCCTTCGAACCGTGGCAGAACGAATGAAGACGATTTCACCTGTCATCACTTTGTCAGCAAACAACGCTGGACTCTTTCAGTACGTTCAGCTCTCTCACATCATCCTCTCGTGATTGATCGGTCTCGCTTCAGCTTGAGCGCGAGCAAGCACATGAACGCTTCGAAGGGCGAATCGAATGAGACTCAAAGGAAGAGACTGACGCATCCGTTGTAATGCTGATAGGATGCGCGCTGAGGCGGATGAAGCGAAAGTCGAAACGGAATGGTTGAATCTGAAGCGACCCAATCTGGGAGAAGATGAAGGTGAGTTCAACCTTTCTTCTCTTCTCATCATTCTCGTTCCTCTCCTCTCCTTGGCCTTGATCTCGTCTCGCCTCCCGTTCACCCTTACTGACACTTTACTCATATAGAAGGTGATCCCCTGAACGGTCAAGAAGATCCGAATCAGCGATTCTCGGTAACGGTGGAAACGAAGAATTTGCTCAAATTCCTCGCTTCTTACTCTATCGCTCAAACAACGATCTTCTGTGAGTCTTCCCTTGCTCTTTTAAGTGTTGAGCTCATAACGAGCTGCTACAGGTCTCTGTCCGGGACACTGTGCGATCTTTTACGTTTACGTTGGAGATTCGAAAGATGATCTGCAGGGAGGTGTTTTGACGCTCTTCGTGCCAGCTTTCAATGTCGATGGAGATAATTGATCGAGGAAATGTTGGGTCGATGCGCGGAGGTGAGGAAGCGCAGCCAGGAGGGGAACGCTTGTTGTATTGAACGGTGGGATGTGATGTTTTGTCGCTTTTCGTTATTTCTGTTGTCTTCGCTTGTTGTCGATAATATCCGCACTTCTCTCGCTCGATTGTTCCTGATCGATTGAAGTCTCTGACAGACGAGGAGAGTATGGACAGAGTACAATGCAAGCGATTCAATCTTTCCTCACTTCTTCGTCAAGCTAAATGATTTCTCTTCCCTGATCAATGACCCCTGACAAGCTTCATCCATGCATAGTCTGACACACAGGACAACGCAAGAGTGCACGACAGCACTTCCACTCGACTTCGACCCCTCGCTCTTCCAATCCAATCTTGACCGAGTCGTAAGCTTGTTGGTTCGTCGTTGGGAGGACGCCGAGATCGAGCTTCTTGAGATGCTTGAACCTTTCCAACGTACTCTCCAATTCCTCTGAGCGGGAGAGAGAGTTCTTGTCGAGGTTGAGGGAGGAGGAAGTATCGATCACTATTCCGCTCGTCCGAGTCTCTGAGACCTTCAATAGTCTCCTCGGGAGTATGTTATACTCTCTACATCTCCCCCACACTCCAGCTAGACCTCCTCGCTGCCCTTTGATCCGATGTTCTACGCTCATCTTCGCTTTCTAATTTGTCCCTGACTATACCTCGAGGATCGATAATAGCTGTAGTAGACTCACCTTGAGAGCAAAGTCGAATGCTTGAGGTATTCGAGTCGATCAAAGCGAGAGACAAAGTGAAGAGTGGAAAGGCAAGTCGGTTTTCGCTCAAACTCATCGCAAACTTTCCCTCCGATGACTCGGGCCAAATGAGTTCGACGACAGGCTGACCTGTGTGATATGCTGAGCGATTCCTGCGATATATCGCTGAACCTCGACTCCCGAAGTTCGCTGCGAAATAGTTTCGATGAGTTCGCTTACTTTCGCTTGTCAAGCGAACAAGAAGCAAGATTCGTAAAGCCATTGCACAACTACAACTACCCTCGACAGTTCTCAAGCGTTTCTCAAGCGTTCCTTCCCAATTCAAGCGTTGTTTCTTTTCCTTGTTGTTTCCTTCTCTCACCTCAACTTGCCGTTCCAACTAACATCAATCACTGTCTTCGTCATAATGGTAATAGCCGCATCCGCACATCTGTCTTGCACCGCGACACATCGTCCAAGTAAGCTTGATGCTCCGTTCTTTCATCGATTTCTCCAACTTGCTGAATTTCGAAGGATCCGAGGTCGGTAGGTAGCCCAGATTGAGCTCTCGAAGTTTCGAGAGCTTCTTGAATTCGAGGGTGATGCAGTCCTCAGGGAAGATCGCTTCGTAGTAGAGATCGGTTGCGGAGTAACCGAGGGTAGAATCGTTCGAGATCCAAAAAGATTCCTCGAAGTCGATGAGGGAAAGAAGCGGGCAAGACGAAGCGAGCTGTTGGAGGAGGGAGAGAGATGGACCGATAAATCCGCAGAGTTGGAGGGAGCGAAGGTTTGGGAAGCGAAGGAAATGTTCGAGAGGAATGATGGGAGTCGACGGCGAAGGGAGAAGATATTGAGATAGTGCCGGTGCGATGGTGAAGCGGGCAAAGGTGACGAAAGAGATCTCTTGTATGCTGGAGGTGAGTCGAGCGAAAATGGGCGAAAGGTCGGGAGGAAAAGGTCGATTCGTTTGGGTTCGGAGGGAGAGGTAACGAAGCATCGAGAGATTTTCGGGGATGAGTTGCAGTAAGTTTGATTTCCCCACCGCCTCGTGAATGAGAAGTGACGAGAGGCTGGGCGCAATCAGAGAACGGGCGGTCTGAGAAGATGTGTCGTATACATCGACGAGAGTAAGTCGGCAGATTCGACGAAGGACCGGGCTACGGAGGGCAGACTCTACGTATCTCAGCGGTGTGAGAAGGGTTGATCGAGATCCGTCTAGGCGTGATACTGTTCTGAACCTGATAGAACGAAGGGTCGAGGCAGAAGGTTCGATCGCCTTGAGGACGAGGTTCAAGTCGAATTGTGAGGTGAAGAACAGATCCGTTCGAGCGAGACGTGGACAGAGGCTGAGCATCTGAAGAGTCCATGAGTAGGCTGAGCTACAACCTTGAGCTTGGTAAGGGAGTTGAGCAGCTGGTTCGCCTTGTCGAAGTACGTTCATCCAGGTTACGAGACCGACGAGATCACGAACCATTCCGCCGAGTCGACTCTCAGCGAGTGTACCAGCAAGCTTGACTGCCTTGAACCAGGATGCTTCGGACTTGAGGGCGACGAGAGGACGGGTGTAAAGGTGTTCTCGAGCAAGTGGGAGGAAGTTTCTCGAGGTGAGAGCGAGTGAAGCGAGAGTTCTCTGTGAATCGTCTGTATTGCTATGGTTGGATCAACGTGGACAACGTGCAACGCGAACAAGGCAGACTCACGAGTTGGAGTCGAATCTTTGGCTTGAACGAAGGAGAATATGAGAACAAGTAATTCTGTCGGAAGCATCATTTTGATCTGGTTCGAGTCTGTGAGATCAAGGTGGGTCAGCATTCGCGCATCGAAAGCAAGTAGTTTGGCATAGCAGCTGCACTCGAATGCAAACCAGATTGGGGCAGAATCAACCAAAGAGATCACTCGTTTCCTCTCCGCTGTCGACCTCTATAGCCCTTCGATAGTCTCCAGTACCTAGCTATAGGCTACTAATGCCCTCTCCGCCTTCCCTAGAGTCTCCCTCGCTCTTTCCTGAACCTCCTCGGCGCCTCATCTCCAGTCTAGCTTTCCCTCGCTAGCCCTCAGGGACCGCTGAGACCAGTAGCAGACTCACCTTGAGCGTTCAACTTGAAGATCGAGGTATTCGAGTCGATCAAAGCGAGAGGTTGAAGTGAAAGGTGAATACTCTCAGATTAAGTTAGAGTCTTTCGAAAGGTCGCGATTTCTTCGCAAGTTACACAAACTCACAAATTTGATCAGATCCCTCTTCAGAGCCGTATACTGTGCCTTGGAGCTTCCTACAGTCTCCCCAATCTGACCCTCTTGATTCGGTCCTTCGTCTTCTCGTCGTCGGGTCTTCACAACTTTCGCTTAGTTTTTTGTCGAGTCTGGATCTTTCGCAAGCTTGATATCCGAAATCTTGTAGTTGACCATGTCCGAAGTTTTGATCAAAGCAATATCCGAAGCTTTATCATCCTCGTCGACGAAGCTAATCAGTCAAACTCGTTCTCTTTCTTCCTCACTTCTCTCTCTTCCATCATTCACTGCCACTCTCACACTCTTACTTCCACACTCTACATTCATTCGACAATGTCTACCACAACCTACTTGATCACCGGTTCCTCTCGTTCCCTCGGATTGGGATACGCGAAAGAACTTCTCGCATCTTCACCTCAAACTCGAGTCGTCGCTGCTGTTCGAAACCCCTCAAAGGCGGATCAACTCGAGCCTCTTACGAAGGAGTTCGGCAAGGACCGTCTACACATTCTCAAATGCGATGTCAACGAAGCTGAATCGACTCAAGTAAGCCTCGTTTCGCAAGATATCTTTCGAGACGCAAGAGCTGATCTGACTCTGTCGTCTGTCCTCGCAGGCTGCTGCTAAAGAGCTCAAAGATTCGGGATTCTTGAGTGACGGGAAAGGACTAGACGCCGTGTTGGCCAACGCAGGAGTGAATGGAGGTGGATGGAAAACATCGTCGCAATTGTCAGTTTTCCCTCACTATTGCTCTCAGTTCGGTGCTCGCAGTATTGAATCCTTCAAACATAGCTCGGAAGAAGAACTATCCTATAATCTGAAAACCAATCTCTATGGAGTGATCAATACTGTCAACGCTTTTCTCCCTCTCTTGAAGGAGAACACTCAAGGAAAGAAGCAGATCTTTGTCACTTCTTCGATTGTCGGAAGTATCGGAGGTCCCGTTACCAGCCAATCTCCAGCTGCTAGTGCTTGTGAGTTGACTTTCCTTTTTCCAATTTTGCGAAGGAAAGCTCGAACTGAACCCCGTTCTCTCGCGTTTGTGTAGACGCAATCTCGAAGGCTGCCGTTAATATGTACACTGTCAAACTCGCTCGTGAGCTCGCTGGAGAAGGATTCACCGTCGTTCGTGAGTCTCAGCTTTATTGTTTCTCCCATTCCTTCGCATCTTTCACTCTTTCTCTCCCTCTTGTCTATCCTAACTTGACTGAATTCGATCCTATCCTGATGATTCTCCATCAGCTTTCCATCCCGGATACGTCAAGACTGATATGAACTCTGACGGAGGAGGGGACTTTGAAACTTCCGAAGCTTGCGCTCTAGCGTGCGTTCTATTTTTTCTTCCCTCGAGACATCTATCATCGACGATACTGAATGAAACCTGTCGAGTGCGCAGAACCAAGAACATCTTCCACGCTGTGACAAAGGGAGACAATGGTCGATTTGTAAATTACGATGGTTCCGAACTTCCACGGTGATTGATTTTCGAAGGGGATTTAGATCAGAATTCCCGTTCATCAACTTGGTCTTGTCAGAAGGGAGGCGAATCGCGTAGGCGGGGAAAGCAGTGAAAATAACAGTGTTCAGTTTCATCGCATCGACGATTCGTGCGATTTCGAGACTCGTTCTCGAAGTTTAACGAATAGTCACACTAAAGCTCTCTCTGAGTTAAGCTCAATAGAAGAGATTGAATCTGCCGAGCGAAAACGAAGAGGAGAAATTCCTCGCTCAATCTGAAGTCTCGTTTCAGCAATCCGAATTTGACCGAGATCGCCCAACAGTGCAGAAAAGGATTGAAAGCATCGCACGTGACATGAAATTCAGAAGAACGTTTGCGTACACGAACGCCAAACTTTTTCCCTCTTCCCTCGACTTTGAGTCCTTCTTTCCCTCTTTCCCCTTCCCTTCCCAACCTCCTTCGATACTTCCTTCACCCTCGCTGTACTTTCATGGGACGACATTCAACCCATTCCGCTGTGACACCTCTGTCGTTGAGATTCGAAATCAACTCTCGATAGTAATTGCGATCTCGAGTCGGTAACCATCCGAAATGAATCAAGTCGAGGCGTTGGAGTGCTTCGAGTACCTTCTGGATCTTCCTGCGAGGGAAACCCTCCCCCCTCCAGCCCATCCCGCTCGGTACGGGAGGAAGCTTATCGCCGATCCAAAAGGAGCTGGCAAAGTCGATTCTCGATAACGATGAAGAAGTGGTCGAGGGAACGCAAAGAAAAGCGAGGGATGGACCTTGGAAATCGTTGAGTTTGAGAGTGTGAAGGCACGTGAATCGGGAGATGGTGTCGAGCGGAATGTTCGGGAGAGAATGGTTTCGAGCGTAATTCGTTAAGGAAGGGCGACCGTGAGTGCGTTCGAATCTTGCGTGGTGCGAGATGAGAAGTTTCTTGAGAGTGACGGGAAGCGGCTTGAGGATCCAGTCGACGTCGGAACTAGTGAGATTTACGAGGTGGATGACGAATTCGACGAGTGATACGGAGCTTGCCACGAAGAATTGCTTGACGCTTTTGAGGTAACCGTAGTCTTCATGGATGTTGAGTGATGTCAGAGGTAGAAAGATAGTTGGGGAAGGGAGAGTTGCAGTGGTTGCTAGTTCGATCTCGATCAATTTGAGCTGTTTGATATTTTGGAAGGGAAGGATGACTGAGAGCGATGTAAACGAGTAAAGCGTGAGAATCCGACCATTCAGGTTGTTGTTGCCGCTAGTTTCGAGAATGACGACCGTGGGTGCTGACGAAGAACCTTGCAGTGCTTGAACGATGTGGTCGAACTCGTGGGAGGAAGTGAAGTTGAGGCCTATGCTCTGTAGCTTGGGGCAGAGCTTGATGAGACTGATACAGAACAATACTACGGCAGAGAGTCGACGGTCTCGGCGTATCAACTAGACGGAGAGGAGTTTGAGATGGGGAAGTTCGTCGAGCAAGATCATGTAAGCTGAGAGATCTTCCAGTGAGCGGACGAGTCGAGCGTGGAGAGAGTTTGTCGACTCGAGAGTCTTGAGAAATGCGAAAGCCTTCTCCCAGTTGATTCCCTTGTCGAGATTGAGCGGACGATAGTAGAGGTATTCTCGAGCGAGAGGGAGGAAATGTTTCGAGGTGAGGCAGAGGGAAGAGAAGGTAGCTTGAGATACGGCTGCGGCACTCTTCACATCAGCTCTGAGCAGGAGGGAATCGAGAGACAGGCTAGACTAACCTGTAGGAGGAGCACTTCTAAGGTGAATTTACGAAAAGACGAGATCGAGGGTTTCAGTCGGAAGTATCATTTGCAGCAGGCGATCGAAGCTGCGAGGTCAAGTTTTGTCAGTGGATTGTAGTCTCGAAGGGGTGCAGAGTTGTATAGCTGCGAGACTGAAGTACAAACGAGGATTCGAGCGAATCAAGGGGAGAGATCACTCTTCCCCTTCCCTCTGACTGAGTCTGACGCCCTTGAACACCACCGAACATACAGTCTCCCGCTCTACGAACCCTATCCACTATTCCTCTAGAGAGCCTCTCTCCCTGCTTGAGCCCTTTGCACGATTCCATCTCGGATCCAGGTTTTCTCCCTCGCGTCCCGTCAGAGCGAGCCGAGATCATTGACAGACTCACTTTGATGATGTTATTGATAGTCGAAAGGTTTCGAATTGATCCAAGCGAAAGAAGAGTGAAAGGTTGAAGGGAGAAAACAACTTTGAGACGAATTGCGTTTCTTGTCCTTCTTCCACTTCACCGGATACTTCAAACACGTTTGATAGTAGGTTATCAAGCTCTCTGAAACAGCTATATCCGCCTCTCTCCCCTCGGAACGCGTCGAGCCACACTTCTTCTCTTCCTCTCTGTCCTCCTCTCTCGTTCCTCCCTCCTCATCACCCTCAACTCGGATGGCAGATCAACACCGCCTACTCCATTTCTCCGACCTCCCAGGCTCTTCTCTCCCCTCCTCCTCTCGCTCAACTTATCAGCTCCTCTCCCTCCCTCCCGCACTCCTCTCCCTCCTCACTTCCCCCTCTTCCTCCTCCGACTCGACTCCTCTCGAGATCCGAGGGGATCCAACCGATTCTGCCGCACTCGTGACTCCAACCCAAACCTACGCGTTGAGAGGTGTACAGAATAGTAATTCCCTCTGTATCTGTTCATCTGGTCTCGAAGGTGGATCAGGAGGATTATGGTTCAACTACTTAGGACACGACGTGGATGAGGATAAGGAGGAAGAGGATATGGACGAGGAAGGTAGACCTAGAAAAAGATTGAAACAAGATTCATCGATCGAGATAGAGAGCGTTTTACACGAAACTTTGGAAGCCGTCGCTGGAGTACCTAGGACTGAAAAACTCGTAGGTTTACTCAATGGTTGCAACTACACTGGAGAACAAAACGAAATTGATCATCCTGTACGTCTCTCTTCTCTTCTCTCCTCTTACTCACTTTCACTCGAACTCAATTCTGACTTTCTATCTCTTTCTTGATTGATTGATGCAATCACAGCCGGAGAAGAAAGTTTCATTCGATGATTTACGCTCGAGATTACCAGCGTCGGATCTAGAGATCAGATCTGCACTCAACAAGAACCGAATCCTCGATCTGGACGATTCACTCCGTTCAATTCCCCCTTCCTTCCTCCTCACAATCCTACCTTCCCTCCTCTCATCTCTTCCTCTCCCCGCTATTCTCGCTCATCCCCCGAACCTCTCGAAAAAGAAATCGAAACCCTCTACGAAACCGACGGAACCTGTAGTTTTAGTTTCAGAGGCGGAAGAGAGTGAATTGTTAGAAGCGCTCGATTCAGTAGATTGTGGCAAACTCGTTGGGTTAACTATTTTGGGGTGGTTCGGGGAGCAGGATCACGAGGGAGGTAGATGGAAGTTTGAATTGGAAGGGATCGTGAGAGAGCTTGGGATCGATTTATTAGCTGCTGGAGGTGTGAGTATTCCCTTTTCCCTTCCATCGCACTACTCTACTCGAAGAACTAATCGTGGACGAGTCGAGCGTGTTCACAGTTTGGTCAACAACCACTCGAATCTTTCTTAACTAAATGGAAAGAGCTCTGCGGTGGTTTCTCACCCCTTTGCTCTCTCCCTCTCCTCTCTGTAAACTCTATCTCTCTCTCTCTCTCTCTTGCTCTTCCTTGCTCCCCTCTAACTCTCTTAGCTCTCCCTAGGGTCTCTCGCTCTCTCGACCAACCCTAGCAATCCCAACGATCCAATACCTTCCCTCCTCTTCCCTCTCCCCAGACCCCTCGACACGTTTCTCCGAACTCTTCGCTCTCCAACCGAAATGGTTGGAATCCGACATGTCGTTGTTCGTGAAAGATTTGACCGGGGGTGATAAAAAGAAAATGGATGCGTTGGTTTTGAAATTTGTTAGGAAAGTGAAAGGGAGTGAGGGGAGTACTTGGTGGACTCCTAGGAATCTGTGGAATTAGTCTTGGAGTGGAAAGGGAATAGTGTAGCTTCGAGTGATCAGGTTAGAAATGCATAACAACGTCGAATTGGAACGCGAGTCCGGTTTCCTTTGCTGTCTCTTTCTACAGTCTTACTCTTTCATCTCTTTCTCTCTCGCGGGCTCGACGACAAAGCGATGGAAACAATAGTAGAAGAGGAAAAAAGCGTGTGTTTTGTTTTTCAACTCGATTCAAAAAAGTATTCAAACTCGTTCATCGCGAGCAGAGGGGGGTACCACTAAAAGAGAGAAATCAGAAAGAAGAGAGAGAGAAGAGAGTCCTATTTGATTCGATTCACGAGAGAGAGAAGAGAGAAGGGTTTGGAGATAGTGTATACAGAAAAGAGTCCGAGAGAAGAGTCCGATTGATTCGAGTTGCTGAGAGGTAGTTTAGAGATTGGCGGGAAGACCGGGATAATACCAGGTAGTCAACCTACGTCGCAAAAGAGCACTCACTCGTCAGCGACGGGCAGAGGAGTGAGGAGCAAGCGGGAGACGTACGCGATGATCAAGTAAACTACCATTAAAGTCAAACCTTCCAACCAATTCGTACGTCCATCGGCGATAGCTAAGTCCGTCTCGAGCTGCTATCAGCAACTGTAATCGAGAAGGATAGAGCAAAGCGAGAGTGGCTTACCCCAGTTTACACCGCAGATACAGAGGAATAACAACAAAGTTTCGAATGGATCAAAGAACTGCGGGTCAGATGACGAATTGTCAGCTACACCAAGGCTGAATAACTTCGACAATGACTCACGAGATCGAGAGGTTGACCGATTGCCCAACCGAGGAGAACGAGAATTGGTACAACGAACAAAGCGATTTGAATCGAACTGCAAACCGATATTCATCGTAGCTAGTCAGCGATGGTACAAATTGAAGACTAGGTAGGGATCTCGGCTTACCTTCCTACTGCTACAGCCAATGACAAATCGAGTTTATTCTTCGTAGCGACCGTGATAGCGCTGCAAGCACAAAATTGTCCACTTCAGCTTCGGTCCTGAGGAGCTGAAGAGAAACAAGCGACTTACGTGACGTGTTCAGCGGCGTTTCCTACGACGGGCAAGAGAATGAGAGCGACAAATTCCGTAGAGATGTTTCCGGTCGAAGTCAACCCATCAATCGAAGAGACCAAGAATTCAGCCGTTACACCCTGTACGTATCAAATGTTCACTTTATCAGTTCCAGTCTGATGAGAAAAAAAGGATAAAGACGAAGAGTGAAACGTACGGTTAAAACAGTAATACCGATCAACAACCCAAAAGCGAAATAAACGCTCAATTTCGGAGTTTCGACATGTCTCTGAGGTAAACCATTGACGTATTGAGTAACGTTTCCCTTCTCAGGATCACTCGTTCGAGCTTGGACTTGTTCAATTTCGGCATCCGTAGCATTGACGAGTCTAGTCGAACTTGGTAATCCTCCAGCTTCGACGTCCTGATCTTGAGGGTGATGAATTGAAGAAGCCCTCGAGCGAATCGATTGAGAAGAAGTTTGAGAAGAGTTCGTAGAGGATCCCCAGGAAGGAATTCGAAAGACTCGTCCTTGAGTAGGAGGTTGAGGTCCTTCGTACTGGAGGAGCATGGCTTGAGTGGCCGAGAGAGGCTCGTCCGAAATCAATTGCGAGGCCGGAGCGTAGAGGTACGCGTGAGTCCAGAGTTGAAAGAGGAGGTAGGAAGCTATGGATAAGAGAGATTAGTCTGGGGATCGAAGAGCAGAGGGGAAAGTAGAGCTTGCCGTAGGTGAAGAGTAGGATGAAGGCGATACCACGAGAGAGTTGCAGAACATCGTCGTCCTGTAAGTCGCTCGATCGACGGTCAGAAACAGTGGCCAAATTCTGACGAGACTTTCGACACTCACGGTTTGATTGACATCCTGAGTCTTGTTCCATTCGAGGAACGAATGGAAAGCGGTAGGTACGACGATAGCGACGACTGCAACGAAAGAAGGCACGTCAGCCAAAAAGAAAGCGAAGTCGAAAAGAGAGGATAAAGACTCACCCGATATTCCCAACAAATTGATATTCAATTGAGCAGCCCTGATCGAGTAACCTTGTTCGTGGAACCTGATACCTCCAGCGAAGAAGGATCCACCCATGACCAACAGACAATTCGACAAGATCGATCCCAACATTGCTGATCTCACGACGTTCAATTCACCCTTGATCAAAGCGAGGATAGCGATGATCAATTCTACTGCGTTACCGAACGTTGCGTTGAGGAGTCCTCCGAACGCGTCTCCGACTCGGAGGGCGAGTTCTTCGGTTGCGAATCCGAGGAGAGCGGCTAAAGGTACGATGGCGAAGAAGGAACAGACGAAAATGACGGTGGAGGATTGACCGGAGAAGTCCATTGCCCATGCGATCTATCGAAGGATGTCTGAATAAGCTGACACGTCGGAAGGAGAGAAAGGCGAAAACTTACGGGAACGAAGATTAGGAGAACGTTCAACCATGAATACTTGATCGTGTTCATGTAGCATTGTTTGAACGTAGGGTTCTCACCGATGGGGACTTTTGGTTCGAGGAGTTTCTTTGAGAGGAGTGGAGGTCGACTCGATTGTGCGGCCGGAGTATTTGCACCGCCTTGAGGAACTCCCGAGTTCGCTCCTCCTTCTCCATTACCGATCGTCAACGTAGTGATGTCGGTACCAGTACGAATGAACTTTGGGTTGATCGTGGCATCCGGTTCAGTGGCAGCTTGACTGGCCGAGCCAAGAGAGGAATTTGAAACCCTTGTGACTTCGGGAGGACAGCTACTGGGGCGTTGAATACCGCTTGAAGTGGTAGTGGCGGGTGATATAACTTGAAGTAAACGTTTGTGTAGTAGCGTGGGATTCAACTCGGTAGTAGGAGGAGGAGGCGAGGAGTCAGAGGAAGTAGCATGATGTTGCGTGTAATGTTCAGAGTGGGAGTAACCACCTATACCAGGTTCGTTAGGTGCGGGAGAGTCTTCGTTGCTAGCGATAGGAGCAGTAGGGTTGACCATGCGTTGGAGGGGAGGTTGAATAGAAGTGAAGAGAAAGAAGTCAAGAGAAAGCTCTCGATTCTCCGCGAGGTTCGACTTTCTTATCGCAACGATTTGAGCGGGGCAATTTCTGCTATCCTCCACTTTGAACTCGCTACTTATTCAGTAGACTGAAATATAATAGTCAAGCAGCTTTACAAGTTAGGATCCGAAAAAAAAGACGTCGAAATGAAACTCGCAGTTGTTAAAAATCGAAATTCGTCACCTCTCCTTTCCCTTCACCGCTTTCACATATTACCTCTACATAGCAGTGTAGCAACATCCACGAACGAGTCAAGCTAGCTCGCACAACTCGAATCTCGCTCTCAAGTTTCCAAAGTCGTCGATCGTTCAACTTGCCTTGCTCGATCCCACCTCCCACCTCCCTCAAACACCACCTCTGACTCATAGAGATGGACTTTATCTGCTTATCATTCGGTTGTTCGAAACGTTATTCTCAAGTGCGTTCGCTCTCCACTTTCCTCTCCTCTCATCTGTTAACTCCCCCTCTCTTCCCTCCTTTGCTAGGAAGATGGACAAGCACACGTTTGTCCAAGATGTCATAACGCTCAAGTATACGCTACGAAGGGTACGCTCCCTCTCTAAACCCTTCACTGTACTCTCGAAAAGCTGATGTCAAGTTGAGTGAAATTATCAGAGAAGAATTGTTTAGAGATTTGTTGTATTCCTTTGGTACCACTCGGTAACAAACACGTTTGGATGTGTTCAATCTGTCGTATGTTTCTCTCTCTCCCTCTCTCTCTCCTCCGAGAAAATGGAGAACTGATGCAAAATTTCGCAATTCGAATAGAATGGCAAGCTAGTCAGAAAGGACCACCACCTCCTGCGGCTATGCAAGGTGGGTACCAAGGTCCTCCTCAAGGCTATGGCGGTCAGCCGCAACAAGGGTACGGTGGTGGTGGGTACGGACAACAAGCTCCAATGGGTTATCGTGAGTTCTTTCATTTATTCTCTCTGGAAGTTACGTACTGATGATTCAAGGTGGATAGCTCAACAACCTATGCAACCTCATTAGCGCTGATCTCAGTATTCCCTGTACTTTCTAACCTTTCGATTCATTCACATTTTCGACCTCTCCATTGTTTTCTCGTCTTTCGATTCGCCTCGATATTGTTCGCCTCATCTAGTTCAGAGTTACCCTAATTCATTTCATACTTTATATCTTGCATGCATCACAGACTCGGATTCACCAGAGAGGGACCGCGTTGTAGAACGGAGAGAATCCCCAATGAACCTCGGAAATATGTTTTCTTGTTTGAGCTTTCGCTTCAAGCTGATCTTCGAACATGGCGTAGGAAGAGGCGAGCGGTCTCAACGCCTTCAATACATCGCTCGAGGGAACTCAACTATCTCTCGAAGAGAAAGGAAAACGTAAAGTAAAGCACAGAGTCTCGTTTCTCGTTTCTCTTGCAGCAGATTGTACACTTCAAGTGTTCCTGTAGGTCTTCACGCTAGGAGGAAGTGGTGCTCTAGCTATAGGCGTAATTAGTCTCTCAGAATCTGCGAAAAACGTTGGAAGACGATTCTCTCGAGTGCTTTTTGTTCGTGTAGTGAGGGAATGGTAAAGCGTCGATTCATTTCGTCGTTCTCCGTATCTCAAGCGTGAATTTTCTCCCTCTTCCCAAGTTCAAGCGTTCACAATTCCTTCATCCTTCTCAGCCATTCCTCCTAATGCAGCATTCATACTCTCCCTCTCCCTTGATTCCTTCTGCCTCCAACGAGCTCTTGAGCCCCTTGTACTTGTTGTGCTTGGTTGTAGGGAGAGTACCAAGGTAGATGTCTTTGAGGTGCTTGAACTTTGACAAAGATGAGAGGATTTGCACTTCGGGAAAGATTACTTCTGGCCGGAACGATTGCGGATCGGTGTCGGAGACCCAGCGTGAACACAGGAAAGAGAGATGAGTGATGAGAGGAGAGGCGGTAGCGAGAAGCTCCAGGAATCGAGGGGAAGGGCCGTGAGTGCCGACGAGAGAGAGCGAGGTGAGGTGAGGGAATAAGCGGAATGTTTCGAGAGGGAGTGGAGGAGCGTCAGAACGAAGGGTGTACTCGGAGAGGTAGAACTGATCAGCCCTACTCAAGCGAAGGAAGAGCGATCTCAAGGTAGTGCCAAGGAGGTTCGGGAGAGCTTGAATCTCGCTTGAATCGAGAGGTGGTTCGCCCGAGAATCCGAAGTGCTCGAGAGCAGAGTGATTGCGAGGCAGAAGGGGAATGCTTGTCGCGAGAGTGTAGGAATGCGAATGGATTCGAAGGGATTTGACGGGGAATGGGAATTGAGGTTCGTTTGCAGGGTAACCAGAATGTACGAAGCCGACATTGTGGTATTCTACCTCATCTAGGGAAGTGATTGAGGTCCTCCCGAGGGCGTTGAAAATGTCAGCGGTATTGAAACGGTCGCTGATACTGAGCTCAGGATGTTCGTGTCCGTCCGCGTCGATTTCTCCGTCTTCTTCGTCGTCGTAGAAAAGTCGAGAGAATACGACTGTACGAAGAGAGCTAGGACCTGCGAGGACACCATCTTTGGGCCAGGAAAGACCGAGGGAGAGGGCTTCGAGGAGGTTTTCGAAATCATTGACAGTTTTGAAAGACAATTCGACCTGTCGAAGGTGAGGACAAGCTTTTAAGAGCTGCTCAAACCAGCGCATGGTACATCTGACGGTCTCGTTTCGTTCTTTGTCGTCATTAATGAGGGCTTTGAGGTATTGTGTAACTGGATAGATACCTTGAACTAGTTGACCAAGCGTTTTGTCGTTGGCTTCGAGCGAAGTAAGGAGACTGTTTGCTCGCCTCCAATTGAATTCGTAAGGATAGATGCTGCAGAAAGGGTCACGATACAAGGCTTGTCGGGCGGGATTGAGAGTTTGACGAGAAACGAGGCAGAGACTGAGAAAGGGTTGACGATCTATGAGACGAGACAACGTCAGCCATGAGAATATCGTTAAGTGTAGCGTGCAAAACTGTTGCAAATATATCGATTGTGAAGCGGCGGGAACGCTTCAACTTGTGCATAACGAGATTGATGAGTTCTTCAGGAAGTGACGAGAATGACATCTGCAAACAATCAAGCGAAGAGTCAGCTTCACGCTCATTCCACGTTCTACGCTTGTTCCTCGTGGCTTAGCGGCTCTCGCTATTGCTCCCTCTGTGCCTTTGACCCTTTGCCAACTTCGAAGAAGAGAGCAGATTCTCCCCTCTCCCTAAAGACCTCTGGCGATCGAGCTACACCTTTCCCATTCTTTGATAGACCCCAGCTACGATCTGAGCTGATCTTGAGCTCCCCTCCTGCCTTTGTCGCTGACTTCCAGTCCCCTCATTCAACCTCTTCATCTCCCTCGTCCGTTTTCTCCCTGTCGAACCTCGGAGAGGAGCTGAGACCTACCTTGATAGTATCTTGATATCTTGAAGTTTATCGAGTCGAAGTTTGAAGCGGATCTGAGGTGACCGAGTAGAGAGTGATGAAGAGAGAGTCGAAATTTCGCAAGTCAGTGATTTTTGACAAGGCTTATCGTTCTCGCTTTCGAGCTCGTCGGCATGTTGCGATCTTTCAGTGGACTGTCTTGAAGGAGAAGAGGATCGTTCAATCGTAATTAGAAAAAAGCTCTCTCGAATTCCCGCTATTCGCTCGTTTCGTTCAAGCTTGACCACCTCGCTCGACGATGTTCCACTACCTACAGAGTCAATGATGAGCTGATAGGCGCCTTCGTCAAGAGAGAACGAGATTTGGGACATCAAAAAGGTGGAATAGAATTCCATTCGAACAAGCAAGCGACTCCCTACTACATTGACATCCTACTCTTCCATTTCTCTTCCTTGACAAGCGTGTACTTTCTTCAAACTTCCCTCAAGCGCAACCTCGATCCATTCCTTTCCGAGTACCCCTAGTCCCATCGATCTCGGACGCAACAATCGAAGCGAACCTTTACTCCTCTCAATTCCAGTGTCTTCACTAGGCCTTGATATCTTTCTTCGGTCGACGTCGGCAACAAGCCCAAGTCAACTTGGTCGACATGCTTGAACTCCTCGAGGGTCGAGAGAATCAGAGTTTCGGGGAAGATCTCATCGGGAATTGTCGAAAGAGAGTTCGAATCGGAGATCCAGCGGGAATGGTGAAGGTCGATTACGCGAAGAAGAGGCAATGCTTTAGCGAGTATCTTCAGGAAGCAAAGTGAGGGTCCGTGGATATTGTCGAGCGTGAGAGAAGTGAGCAGAGGGAAGGAAACGAAATTGTCGAGAATGAGCGTTGAACGAGGAGTGAAGGTTGTGTAGTTCGACAACGTGAGATCATCGACGAGTGGATTCTCCATGACTTTGAGGCCGAGCTTTTTGAGGTGTACGCCGACAAGGGTTCTCAAAGAAGTGAGATCGATCGCTTCGATGATGAGACTGCGGAAGCTGAAGGTCTCGAGTATAGATGGTGGAGTTGGGAAGAGGGGAATGCATTCAGCGAGGGGGGTTTTGACAGTCTCTATACGGAGATGTTTGCAAGCGATAGGGAAGAGAGGGATCGAGCTGGCAGTTGAAGCGAGATTCCAGCAGACGTTAAAGAAAGTGACCATATCGAGCGACGGGACTGAAGCTCCCTGGAGAGTGGCGAACACCTGACGGACGTCGAGCAGGTTTTCGGATTCAGCTAGCGAGAAGGAGTGGTTGAATACGACGTTGTGGAGTCGGCGTGTGCCTATCGCTCGGTGTGAAGGTGGTGACACCGGGTCCATGGCCGGAGCGAGTAGATGGAGAGCTTGAAGAGTCGCCTCCAATTCGGTGATTGATGCGAAGCTGATATCGACCTCCTGAAGGTTTGGGCAAGCGCCTAAGACCTTGATGTACCACCTCCTAGTCGGAGCGTCCTGCACCAGTCTTTCCCGTCTCATAAGACAGTCGCCGATGCCGGTCGTTCCACGAACGATTCGTCCGAGTAGGTGATTGTTCGCCTCGAGGGCAGTCGCGAGTCGAAAAAGACTGTCTTGGAGGATGTCGAGTCCCGTCTGCTCGTTGCAATCAGATCTTCCGATGAACAGGCTGAGGAGGCTCCTGAACGGTTGACAGTAGAGGCAAGCTTGTCCGGAGGAAGTGGTACGTTTCGAGATTAAGCAGAAGTTGAACACGCTCTTAACATCGGTTACTGCTCACATTGTGCCAAATTAGGGCTTAATCGGGAAGATATCGCCTTTATTGACTCACCATCGTAAAGTCCTCTTCTATCGTTGCGAAGAAAGAAGGAAGCGATTTGATCAACGAGTTCTTGTGGAAGTGACGAGAACGACATCTGCGAAACAGCAAACGCGAGAGGTCAGCTTCACGCTCGCTTCAAATCCATCTCTTGTTCCTCATCAATCAGCAGCCTTCCACTGCTCCCTCCAGTATGACTGAGATCCTTTCCCAACTTCGAGGAGGAGAGCAAAGTCTTCCCTCTCCCGTGGCCTCTGCCTATCCAGCTATTCCTTGTGACAGCCTCGAGCATACTCGTTGCACAGCATGGTCCAACCGTCCTCCCCCTCCTGCCTTTGTCGCTGACTTCCAATCCGCTCATTCAACCTCTTCATCTCCCTCGTCCATTTCCTCCTTCTCTAGCCTCACAAAGAAGCTGTGACTTACCTTGATAGTATCTGAATATCTTGTCGTATCTCGAACCGGAGTTTGAAGCGAATCTGAGCTGGTCAAGTGAAAGGTGAGGAACAGAACCAAAAAGAGTCGAAATTTCGCAAGTTTATCTGCACTTCACAAACCTTGATTCGCTCGTTTCTCGCCCGACGACGCTCACTCTCGTGTCGAACGAAGCTAGACGAAATCGATAAACGAAACCCAGAGTAGTTTACACGAAACACAAACTTCCAACGAAAAGTCATCAAAAAAATCGTCGATCTCCAAATTCATTACTCTTCTCCCCTCCCTTTTCACTAGTACCCTTGCTGCTGCTGCTGCTGATGTTGACCCTGTCCTTGGCCCCACGGAGCCGGATCCTCTTGCCCACCTCCCGCATAATAACCCTGTTGTCCTTGCCCTGCTCCTTGCGCTCTCAAATCGATCCCTTGTACCCCTTCTACCAATCCTCCAATCTGCGGTGATTGAGAACCGACATGAGTTGTTTGAGTAGGCCAAACCCAAGCTTGTCCGTCCCATACTGGTTGAGGTTGGGATTGTTGGAGAGGAGGAGGGGAATGAGGATGGGGAGCCTGTTGAGAGGGTGGTTGTTGAGTGTAGGATTGGGAGCGAGAGAGTTGAGGGTCGAGGTGAGGAGAAGGTGAGGGGTAGGGTTGAGCGGGGTCTGAAGAGGGGATCGATTGCGGAGGTACACCTTGAGGGATTGATTGGGTTTGTTGAGAAGCGTAGAGCTGTACACTCAGATCAACATCTCACTGTCAGCTTCTGATGATGAAGAAAGTGGTGAGAAGAGTAAAAGGGTGTACCTGTTGATGAGCAGCTAGTTGTCTGTTGTATTCTTCCATTTGTCGTTCGTATTCTGCCCATTTCGCTTTGTACTCCCTTATTTGCTGTTCTTCAGCTGGATCGAGTTGAGCTTGTTGTTGAATAGCAGGAGGAGGTTGAGAGTGAGAATGAGAGGGGGAAAAGGTTCGTTGTGGTTCGGGATGAGATTGAGTGGGAGCTGGGTGATGAGCATATCCATTCGTTTGCGGTTGTTGATGAGACTGAGCGTAGGGGTCTGTGAGGTAGAGGTCGTACAACATTAGCTAACGCTTCAGATGTATTGTAGAGAAAGACCTCGAAAGCTCACGTTGTTGCTGCTGTTGATGAGGTTGGGGTTGACCTCCTCCAGTCATCTGTTCATAAATTCCTCTAGCTTGCATCACTTTCTCATTCATCCCCGTCAGATCAGCTGTACATTCGCCAAGTCTTACTACTCGATCAGTTCCGACTAATCTCGAGTCCGAAAATGAGTAGCAACTGAAAAGTTGGAACGTACATTTCTTCTGATCGTACTTCCTAATCAACTGTACAACTCTCGGTCTCAACATCATACTAGAATTATACAAATCCTGTACACTCCTCAATACCCTCCTCCAATCAGTTTTTGTGCTCCTCTCGACAGACATAGGGAGAATTGAGGGAACCTTACGGTTAATTCATCGTTATCTGCGAAATCCTCTCCCCTCTCTCTGAGAGTCTGCATCAATTGTAATAATCGATCGACCGAGGCGATTTGTCCAAACACTTCAGCTTCCAACTCTTCCTCACTCACCGGAGGAGGAGGAGGTGCTCGATCGTTTGACTGTTGGTGAGAATAGGGATTCGAATGAGGTACAGGTGGTAAGTCCGGTAAAGGTTGCTGTACGCTCGTTACGGATTCGCATCAGTGTTTCCCTCCTCGCTGAAGAAAGGGATGAGAATCTAGAAGAAAAAAAAACGTACGACATGATTCCTAGGAAAGATCCCTACCCTACCTCCCAATTCACCTTTCCACCAATCCTGATAGAGACATTCGACGACCCTAACGACATCTCCCTTTCTGAACTCCAACTCCTCTGGAGTTTGTCCAGTGAAATCAAATAATGCTTCTACGCGAGTCGGGTTCGGGGTCAAAGGTTCGGAAGGGAGGGATTTAGAGGTTGGGGGTGGTTGGGAGGGAGTGTAGTGGGAATTATAGGAGGTTAGTGCGGCGGACTCTGCGAGGGCTCTTTGGAGGTCTTCTTCTTCTCGTCGAAGGGCATCATCGTTCTGTGTCGTTACACCGCGAAACGTCGGTAAGTATCTTATCGTAGAGATGATTTCAGCGGGAAGGACGCACGATTCTAGGTGGAGTAGATTGTCTCTCGATCGAAGAAGGGAATTTATGATCTGTCAACTCGCTCGTCTCTACCTATCAGCCCAGCTCGACAAAGCCGGTGGGCAGAGAACAGATACTGACTTTGTCGTTTCAATGCTTCATAAGTATCATTCATCAAATCGAAATCCCCATTCCCTTGATGTTCTTTCACCCACTCTTCAATACATTTCAACGCTTCTTTCTTGACGCTTTCATGTGTAGTCTGTACATCCCTTCGCCAATCCCATCAGTGGATACATCAGGTGATGGGGGAGACTGGGAGAGAAGAAACGTGCACGATCGTTGATGAGACGAGTTAAAGCTTGAGTGAAACTTTTCCCACTGATTTCTCGATGTAAACTAGCTCCACAATTATTCACCAATGCCCCGGCGAGCTGTCCTCTCCTTTCCTTGCCTCGATCAGTCCAATATCCTCGCTCGTATAGAGAGAAAGGGAAAAGTTGGGTTTACGGTAAGTGAGAATAATTGAACATTTGCAGATCTATGAGTCAACCTCTTTGTTAAACTATTAACTGAATTCCTTGCTCTGTACTCACTCAAAAACGCTATCAGCTCATCTATCTTCGAGGGAGAAGGGAAGAAAGGGAGAAAGGGAGATGTGCGAACCCAGTTTCACCATCCTCATTGACTTTATCCCACACGGTCAATGCCACCTCCCAATTCATTTCAGTTTGTTTCTCATCCGTCGCTTTAGCTACACACAACACTCGTAAACTTTGATTCAGTGAAGAGAAAGTGGGGGCGATGAGAAAAGGGAGAGGGGAGGGAGAGGAGGAACATACCGATTAGTTCATCGTATGGATTCGAGGGTTTGCCAAACATTGTGTGAGTTTACTAGGGGGAGATGAGAGGAGGAGGGGAGAGGGATGACGAATTGGATTTGTGGAAAGGCGGTGAAACTGATTTGGGGAGTCAGTAATTGGGAGAGGGTCTCTGCTGATGGAGTGAGATTGTAAGAGTCTGATAGAGTAGTAGAACGATCTAATGACAGAGCAGATAGTTGGTGTGGAGGAAGAAGGGAATACCAAACAAACTCGAGAGATCGAACCTCTTTCATCTCCTGCCATCTCACACACCCCCTTGCGACTACTCGACACGAGTCACATAAACGATAAAAGATAGATTACTACAAAGCTACGAATAAACGACCAAGCGAGATTGGGAGAATATTGGCACGCTCCCTCTTTCTCTCATCTCATCCAACCCTTTCTCCCCACTCTGCACTACAACCCTCACTAGACCCTCCTCAATAGCCTAATTAGAACCCTCTCCCCGCTCTAGTCAGCGATGTCCACTCCTCGTTCCTCCTCGCGTGGTCCCCCATCTCGACCTCATTCAACCCATTCTACCCACTCTGAAGGAACTTACCAACCCCCCTCCTCATCAACCCAAGGAGAATCAGATTTCGATTTCTGTAATTCATTTTGGGTCACTCCACAAAGATCGAGACGAGATGGGAGGGATTCAGATAGTGAGGAGAAAGATTGGGGGAGGGAAGGTTATGAATGTTTGATGAGTCGGGTCAAGGCGGGGAGTAAAGTGTTGGATGATTTGAGAGGGGTTTTGAAGGAAAGGTGAGCGTTTTCCTTCTTCTTGTTTCGGAGTTCGGGAGGGAGGGGAGGGGCAATGTTGACTGACTGATTGAGTGAAAGCGGTTGTGTAGGGCGAGTATAGAAGAGGATTATGCGAAACGATTGAGTAAATTATCAAAGACTACTTTCGGAACTGGTGAAACTGGGTAAACGCATTTCTTTGTCTCTCTCGAATGTAAATAATTTTCGCTGATTTCAGTTTTCGAGGAGTGAGGTAGACATATGGAACGAGCCATGTTGACTCTCAAAGGTGAATTGGAACAAACTAGTAAATCTCATCACGATTTGGCGAGTTTGTTGAGGCAACAAGATTCAATGGTGAATGATTTTACGCAGAAACGTGAAGGAGCTAGAAAAACTGTATGTATTCCCTTTCCCTTCTCCTTTCCTCTGAGCGAGCGAGGGAGGGTACTGATCGAGAGGAGGGAGAGTACGTGTAGCAACAGAGTGGGATAGAGAAGACTTGGAAGAGTATGAATAATCAGAGGGAACATGTTCTCAAGGTGAGCTCTATTTCTCTTTCCCACACACAATGCTCCTACTAGAATGAGCTGATGGTGAGGAGAGGCGGATGCTTTCAGGCCAAGACAAAGTATGAGAACGATGCGATTCAAATCAATTCTCTACATGCTCAAGCGTCGTTATTGCAAGGTAGAGATCTCGACAAGGTCAGCTCCCACCTCTCCCTCGTATCTCACTACAGAACAGAGTGATTGATACAGCAGAGAATTCGCGGCCTGACAGGCTACGTTGAAGATGGATAAAGTACAACAAACTGTAGTTGTCAATGAAAGGGATTACAAGAATTTCGTAAACGTCTTGAAGGAGACTACAGTGTACGTCTTGCCTTCCCCTTTCATCATCAAATCTGGAGATTCGGACTTATGAAATCGATTCGGTGAAACGTAGGAATTGGAATATGGCTTGGAAAACTTTTTGCGATGTACGCATCTCTCTCCTCTCGAATCTGCGTCGAAAGGTTACTGATACCAGAGTTTCGATGGGACGTGTACAGCTCGTACAAGATCAAGAGGAGGAACGGTTAGAATTCGTGAAAGGTCGAATGTGGGATTGGGCAAACGCTCAGTCCACTATCGCTATGGCGGAAGATGAGGTGCGTTTCTCGTCTCTTCCTATCTTTCCAATTGTCGGGTATTGATCGGTCGGCGAAGAATGCTCAGTCAGCGGAGAGAACGAGAACTGCTTTGGAACAATGTGAACCGAAATTGGATATCAGGATCTTTGTTCAACGTTTCGCTACGGGGAACTGTATTCCAGGTACGTTTGCGTCTCTCTTCTACTGGATCAACTCCACTCAGTAGTCCGATGCCTCGTGTACAGATCCATTACCTTTCATCGATGCTGCTCGAACGACTCCTCACCCGAAACAAGGTTACAAGACTGCGAAATTCTCTCGATCTTCGACTCGGATTCCAGGAGTCAAACATTCACCTTCGGCAGTTAACGATATCGCACGAGCTTTACACCAACAAACTTCTTCGACCCCTCTTTCAGTCGCTCCTCAAACGAATTCTGCTAGACCTCCTCCTTCCTCTTCCACTTCATCTTCAGCGATTCCTCAACAACACTCGAGGGGAGCAAGTTCGACGAGTATTGGGACGAATGGAATCCCTCGACCTGCTTCGAGAGGAGCGAATCTTTACGCCGAATCTGCCTCTCAAACCTTCTCCCCTTCGCAAGAAACAACTCCTACTCGACCTGTCTTGAACGATTCGGCGCCTTCGTCGACTTCCCGATTCGTGGTTTCTCCGAGTGCATCGAGTTTACGTCAACCACCTCCTTCTTCCGATCCTCGAGCGGTTTCACCAACTCCTGCAAGACCCGGTCATATCAATGCAGCAGCTTTCCAGAATCGACCTTCACCAGTAGTCCCGACTCAACCTCAACCTGTTCAATCGATTCCTCCTCCTCAAGCTCAGTATCAACCTTCTCCCCAATCGAGTCCAAAGAAACCATCTGCTTTAACTCCACAACCTCCAAGTGGAGGAGGAGGAGACGACGAGAACGATCCTCTCTTACAAGCTCTCAAGGTTCTTCAATCGACGCCCGCTCCCGCCGCTTCTCCGAGATCTTCTCGAATGTCCCCTCACCCTCAATCGACTTCCTCTCAATCCTCTTCGACACCAGCTCCAGCTCGACCACTTTCTTCGATGGGGCAAAGACCAGCTCATCGATCTCAGTCTTCACTGGGTCAGAATATAGCCCCGCCTCCTGCGGTCGGAATGGGTGGAAGATCGAGACCTACAAGTCCAGCTCCTCAAGCTGCTATGATGCAACCACCTTCATCCCACCTTCCTTCTTCCACGAATCAGACGCAAGCTTCGTACGGTCAAGCATTCCCTGGAGAGCGAGCGCAACAACAACAACGACCTCATTCTCGAGCAGGTTCCAACGTTTCTCAACAACAACCTAATCGAAACTCGTTGGCATCACCACCTTCCGTAGGGAACTTCCAAGGACGACCTTCATCACCTGGAGGAGGATTCGCTGGAGTTGGAGCTAGAGGTAGAAGTCCAAGTCCCCAACCTTTCATTCCTGAGAGTTTGAGACCCCGTTCTCCTGCTATTCAACAACAACAGATTCACGCTCAACAACAGCAGAGACCTACTTCAGCTTATGGCAATCACGCAGCACCTTCGAGTCAGAATCAGTACTCGAATCAAAATCAGAATCAATACGGAGGAGGAGGAGCTTCTCAAGGTTATCCAACTTCTCAACCTCAACCTCAATCTCATCCTTACGCTCAACCTCCTCCAGCTCAAACGAATCCCTATGCTAGAGCTACTTCACCCGCTCCTCCTCCCTCGAATCAACAAGGAGGTCGACCAAATTCAGTAGTTGGTGGATACGTTCCTCCAGCACAACACCAACAACACCCCTACTCCTCTCAACAACAATTCCCGACCTCTCCTTCCTCCCACCTCACACAACAACAACAACAACAACAACAACAAGGATCTCCTTATTCTCAACCCGCACCCTCTCAAACACCTCAACAATATCCTTACCCCTCACAAACCCCTTCTCACTCTCACCATTCCCCTTACGCCGCTGCTGCTCCTCCTCCTTCTCAACATTTTGCACCACCTCCATCATCCGTCATTTCTCAACCCTCCCAAATTCAAAGAACTCCTTCTCTTCATTCTGGTGTATCCTCCGTTCCCCCTTCTTCTTACCCTCAACAATCTTACGCTCAACCAGTACAACATGCGAGAGCTCCTTCTGTTGCGAGTGTGAGAGCAGGATCAACAGCTCCCCCTCCTCCAACAGGTCAGTATACAGATCAAGGAATCCCAATCATTTTCTACGTGAGCTCACTCTCTCAGGTCGTATCAGTTATTTGAGATTGTACTGATTGATTGGTGATTGAGAGTTATACAGGTAAATGCATTGTTTGATTATAGAGCTGCATCAAATGAGGAATTCTCATTTTCACAAGGAGATGTTATCGCTGTTACAGCTACTGATGTACGTTGCGCTTCCACTTCAGTATCTACTACGAGGGAAGTTGAGTACTGATAGGGACTTTTGCTGTATCGGACAGCCTGATGGTTGGTGGCAAGGACAGAGAGTCGGTGATAATGGGAATAGTAAATTGTTCCCTTCAAAGTCAGTCCCCCCTTTCATTGTCTATTCTCTCTCTGCGCGCCAGTTCTTTGTGTACTGACTAACTGACTCTATCTACGTGATGTAGCTTCACTGAAGTGAGTACTTATTTGATCTTTTCCGCGAGAAAACCTTTTTTTCTGCGATGAGATTGAAAAGCTGACTCTACTCGTTCTTTCTCTCGTAGTTACTATCCTAGATTCCCTCTTCACGATCTCTATTTAAACGACTCTCTATATCCCTTTCGTTCTCGTCGTTGTTTGTAACACGATTTCTCAGTCGGAAGATCGTTCGCAAACTTTGTTATCAACTTTTTCGGCTTCATATTTCGCTTATCTCGTCGGTTTACATCTCAGTCAGAAGTAGACGAGACTCGCCAGCTTGCAATAAAACGTGAGTTACTTTTCAACTCCGCGTTGGGAAGTTTCATGCGGAAGCGACGGAATTGCGGGTGCATGTGAGAAAAAGGTTATTTCGATTGAACACCCTTGCTGCTCTGCTCTCTCTTCAAACACGCCTCTTCATCACGAATGGTGTTACATCAACAATCGACGTACCATCCTTATGAATCCCTCACGACCCCGGATCATTCAATAGCACTCCCGATCACTCCACTCTCTTCCCCATCTCCTCCTTCAACTTCTCCATTCTACAAACGAACTCGATTCCGACCTACTCTACCAACCCTCTCCCTCCTACTCTTACACTTGTCATTCTTCTTTTGGTGGACTCATCACGGTCAACCTAAATTACAAGAAGCAGATCAAGTCCTCTCTCTCGCTGCATCATCCGATCAAGTTACAGCGACGGCGAGTTGTGAAGTATGTGTCTTGAACCCTCAAGATCCGTTATGTCAACCTTATGGGATGAATACAGTGAGAATGTCGAGGCAATTTGAGGGGAGTGGGGTTAGGGTAAGGAAAGCTTTAGAGAAAGCTTTGAGAGGTGAAGAGATTGGAATTGGAATCTTGGGGGCTTCAGTCACTGCTGGTCAGTCCTACCATCTCATCGAGAAACTGATTCACGGAACTCCGTTTGACCTGGTTTTTGGTTTTCGTAGGTCATGCACTTCTACCTGGACAACAGAAGTGGCAGGAGAAGTTCTACGATGACTTGCTCACTATGTTTCCGAAGGCAAAGTTACATGTAGGAGCAGTAGCAGCAACGGATTCAAGATTCTTCGCTTATTGCTTTGAAGCGGTTGTACCAAGGGATTTGGATATATATATCGTTGAATTGGACATCAATAATGGACCGTACGTTCTCGCATTCATACCAACTTCAGAGCGGGGAGTCACTGATGTTGGAGCCGAATTTGACGGACGTAGTGAGTTGGAAACTTTACGAGATGACGATTCATTGATGAGGGGATTACTTCAGTTACCTCAAGAACCAGCAGTCATTAGAGCTAGCGCAATCGCTATCATTTTCGAAGAATTGGCGAGAGGTGCAGTTAGTGCTTTGATTACGAGTGAATTTTTCGATGTACCAGTCATTGGGTGAGTCCTCGCTTCGATTCAGCGTGTTCTACCACTCGAGCTGATATCGATTGATGTCTATCACAGCGTTCGTTTCCTCCTTCCTCACTTGATCAAGCATCGAGATTCAGCCGAAAAGATCTTTGGTTTGGATCAATGGGGGGGTCGAGATTATGTTCGTTGAAACTGTTTTCTTCGTTCTGCTACTTCTTCTCAAGCTGACCTCGAAGACCTGTGTATGTAGCGTCATATGGGGAACATGGGACACGCTGCTTTGGCAGACATGCTTTCACTTTACATTCGAAAAGAAGTTTGCGAAACGAAACGATTACAACTCGCACCGATACCAAAGAGGAGTGAAGCGAACTTGGCAGTATGGCCGTTGGAAGAGGATATGGGGAAAATGCCAGAGTTGGCGTTATGGAGTAAAGTGAGTAGATTTCGTTTTCAATTTTCATCACTCGTTTCTCGCGAGCTGATGTGTCGGAATCATCCTTTCACAGTGGAGGGAACCTGAACCCTTGAAACCAGTCACACCTCTCTGTCGAACAGTCAATACTCCACTCTCTTACCTCGTTCCAGCTTCCCATTCTCCCCTCTTCACCTTGATCGAATGGAACGGGAAGCATGCGTGGTCGTCCTCTTCTCCCGGCGCACAAATCCGTTTCACTTTTACCGGAACCAAAGTTGGAGTCTTCGTCTATACGACGAATGGGAAAGCTGCTTATGAGAATGCTGAACCTGGTCAAGAGAAAACTGAGGAAGGGAAGAAGAAGAGAAGGGAGGAGGGACCAGGTCAGGCCGTTTGTTGGATCGAGGATGTCGGAGATGTGGAGATGAAGGCGGATCGTGTGCTGGTGGCGTGGGAAGTGAATAGTCACTGGCCAGAGAGAGGTCCGGCTGGTGCAGAGTAAGTCTCCCCTCTTTCTCCCACGCGGTTTCTGCTCTGTGAACTGACTCTCCTCGCTCTCACCTCACAGATTCGTAGAACTGACAGAAGGATTAGAACCAGGAGAACAGTAAGCACACTCATTGATGTTCTCTCGTTTGCTCGTTCTCTACGCTGACTCTGTCTTAATCGCTAACTAGTATTCTCGCCTGCGAAGTGTCTCCCAAAACTACTTCAGGAGGGTACAAGTGGAGGGTACAGGGTGTAGCAAGTCAGTAGAAGCATACTCCTCATCGCTGTTTAGTCCTTGTTGTATTCTTTCATAATTTATTCTTTTTGTACCCTTATTTATTAGTCGCATTCAATGTATGATACGATCATTCACGCTCATCTACGTGTAGGCGTTTTGAGACGAGAGCGTTCCCAGAACAACTTGACTTGCGAAATTTCGAGTTCTCACTCTGTCTTTCTCCACCTCTCACTCGATCATTTCAGATCTGCTTCAAACTTCAGCTCGAACTATCCCAAGATATACGAATACTATCAAGGTGAGTCTCGTTTGTCCTCGAAGACTCGGGAGGGAGTGAATGGACGAGGGAGATGAAACGTTGAATGAGGAATCGGAAGTCAGCGACAAAGGCAGCAGGGGAGAGAACGGTTGGCTCATACGGTACAAGGAGTATATCAAAGTCTATGTAAGGGTCGAGCTCAATGATCAGAGGTGTTGAGCGAGGGAAGATTCTGCTCTCTTCCTCAAAGCTGGCGAAGGGTCAAAGCCATAGAGGCAGCTGTAGAGAGAGCCGCTAGACCATGAGGAACAAGAGTAGAACGTAGAGGGAGCGTGAAGCTGATCTTTCGCTCTCATCGCTCGCAGATGTCGTTCTCGTCACTTCCTCAAGAACTCGTCGATTATCTTGCTCTCTTTGTCGGTTACGATGACGGTACATGTGAGTTGTCTTGTCAGGGATGTTCCCTCGATCAACGACTGAATGGCTGCAAATGTCCAGTCCTCGACTTCGCAAGTGTTTGCAGCCTCTGCCTCGTCTCCCGCAAAACCTTGCAGTCAGCCCGACGTGTTCTCTACGGCTCCCCCTTCCACCCACCCCATGCAGAGCCATTCGATTGGAAGCGTGCGCAAACTCTACTCGCTACCCTCAGATCAGACAATGCCTCTTTCGGTCAACTCGTTCGCGACACCTTCTGGATCACCGGTTGGGTGAATGATCTCCAACGGACCTTTTATGGGCGGCGCGACCCGTCGAGGGTCCTCGACTGGTATCGTGCTGTCCTTCAAGCTTGCTCGCATGCCGAACATGTCTACTTCTACTACTCGACTCAGGACGAGTTGAACACCCTCTTCGGCACACTCACCACCTCTCCTCCTAACCTCGGGACTTCAAGCAGAGCTTGCTCCTCATCGATTCCTCTGAACGGTCTTCGTAGTGTCTCATTTGCGCAGGACCTCAAAGGCTTCAGGAGACCCAGTGTCGACTTTAGCAATATCTTCGCAACACTTCGTCAATCGCCCCTTCTCTCGCTTGACGAGGTGACATTCTCTCAAATCGAGTGCCCTTCACCTCTCGGCAACCAAGTCGCGACACCGCAGTTCCCTCTCAAGGTCAAATCGCTCTATCTGCACAACGAGACCGCCCCCTTCCCAGCCCTTGTACCATTCTTTCCCGAAGATCCCTCAACACTTGACGAATTCCGCTTCGAAGGCTACACCAACGAAGATGGCAGCGACCTCCTCTCCCTCCAGAAACTCGTCGGATCCAATCTCGAAACCCTCTCCCTCAGCTTTTGCAGTATGGACGATGAAGACCCAGAGATTCCGCAGATTCCCGGTGCCAAGGTGGGAGCACCTCGAATTCTGCTCGAGGCCCTTGTAACCTATCCGCAACTCACCTCTCTGAGTCTCTGCGGCATACGTGGTCCCTCTCTCTCACTTCTCGAAACTTTGCTCATTTCCTCCCCACTTCTATCACTCGTCCGATTCCTCCGTTCCCAATGGGTCTGCCCAACCGATCTCGAATCGACGGATCCCGAAATAATCTTTCCCGAAGCTCGAATCCTGGCCGTCCTCCTCAAGTTCGTTCAACTCGAGACCATTCATCTCGGTATCCTTCCAACTTTTACCAAGATCAGGTACACGAGTTTTGTGTTGAAGTTGAGGAGAGCTGGGATCGGGGCGGCATTTGAGGCTATGAAGAGGGAAGGTGAAGAAGAAAATGACGAGGAAAGCGAAGAGGGAGAAGACGGCAGTGAGGAATCCTCAGGAGGAGAAGAGGACGGGTAGGCGAGGAAGGAAAGATAGAACGGCTTGGAGCAAGGAAGAGATGGGATCGCTTGACTCGAAAGGAATTGTATGCTGGAACGAGAACTTGCGAAACGAAACGAAATTTGTGCTTTACCTCATTTTCCAAATCACCTACAATAGAGAGATCGCTACGGTTAAACCGCAGGAGCAGTGGGAGCACTAGCGAGTAGCGATTCGATCGCAAGACTCTTTACATCGACTGACGAACTTGCGAAATTCTCTCGAATCGGTCGCTTTCCCACCTTTCACTCGACCAGCTCAGATTGACTCAAGACTCCGGCTCGAAATACCACAAGATAACCAGATACTATCAAAGTGAGTGTCAGACCTTCGTTGAGGTTCAAGAGGGAGATAACGGAGGAGGGAGATGAAACGGTTGAATGAGGGGATTGGAAGTCAGCGACCAAGGAAGGAGAGGGGAGCACGTTTGGCTCAGATGGTAGAAGGAGTCTGTGAGAGTGTAGGGAAAGGTGTAACTCGATCATCCGAGGGTCTTGAGTGAGGGAAGACTTTGTTCTCCTCCTCGAAGTTCGGAAAGGGTTCAAGTCCTACCAAGGGAAGTGGTGGAGACTGCTGGATCACGAGGATCAGGAGTAGAGCTTTGAATGAGCGTGAAGCTGATCTTTCGCTCTCATCGCTCGCAGATGTCGTTCTCTTCGCTTCCTCAAGAACTCGTCGAGCACATCGTAGAGATTCTGCAAATGGGTAGGCACTCCCTCTCCGAGAATGAGAAATTAAGACTGACTTCTGTTGGTGTGATTCAGCGGAGCCAACTACTCTCCCGGCACTTTGTCGAGTCTCACGCAGACTGCTCTCCTTTGCCAGAAAAGCTCTCTACCGTCAGCCATTCACTGTACACGTCAGGGATAGGGGTGATACGGTCGAGGTCGATTGGAATCGCGCTCTCATGCTACTCGCTACCTTGAAACGGGATGACCGTCGATTGGGGAGACTAGTTCGCAACACTTTGTGTATCGATTACTGGTTGGACGCCCTCGAGAAGCACTTGGAGGATGCCTTTGGCGAACATGATGGCGGGGATCAAACTGAAAGATGGTACACTGGTGTGTTGGCATCATGTCCGCACGTACGAAGCGTCAACCTACAATTCCCCGACGCCGCGAACCTACACGATCTTCTCCGTTCCCTCGACCTCATTCGCACGATCCTCCCTCTTTCTAGTCCAACTCCTCCATCTACAAGTCTATCCTTCACCCCCAATACCTCGATACGGAACGTCGTCTGTGGTGAGGAGTGGAGATTCTTCCTCTGGGCCAACAACGTCGAAATCTTGTCCCTCATCCTCGACTTTCTCTCGGCTTCGCATCTGCCATCCCTACGATCTCTCTCTTTCCATCACCCCACATTCGACAGACGGAACGAACACGAACGCAAACCCTCCCAGCTTTCCTATCCGATCACCCACCTCTACATCAAAGCTTATCGCGGTCGGATCCCCGACTACTTTCCCTTCTTCCCTCGAGATCGATACGCGTTCAAGCACCTGGAGTACAACGGACGAGGTTCTCCCGACGGACAAGACTTCATTGCGCTCAAAAATGTTGTCAACCCACATCTTCAAGTCCTGTTCTTCTCTTTCATCGGTGACCCTGCTCCGGTGGACATTACCCTTTCCAACTACTTCAGCCGACGAAATTCACCCTCTCTTCCCCTCGAAGCCTTCAACTCTTACCCTCATCTCACTATTCTCGCGCTCAACTGTTGCCACGGTCCTTCTCTCGAACTCCTCGAAACCCTCCTCCGATCATCTCCTCTTCTCTCGCGACTTGCCTTCGCCAGCTCACGATGGGTCTCCGATTCCACTCCACTCTCGAACGATCCCGA
Source organism: Sporobolomyces roseus (assembly GCA_016617785.1). Classification (NCBI taxonomy): domain Eukaryota; kingdom Fungi; phylum Basidiomycota; class Microbotryomycetes; order Sporidiobolales; family Sporidiobolaceae; genus Sporobolomyces; species Sporobolomyces roseus. The sequence continues at coordinate 1,978,839 of JADILM010000004.1, read as the reverse complement.
CGAAGTCTTTCCGGAGAACGAGATCCTAGAGGTTCTCCTCAAATTTCGCCAACTTCGTTATCTCAGCCTCGGCGTTCTCCCGACTACAGACCCGCATAGATATGATGAGTTCCAGGATCGGATCTTGGAATCGGGAATGAGCTTTAGTTATGCCATTTGCGAGAAATGATGGAGAGATTGGGTTCGGAATAAGGATACTCATTGAGTGGGGTCTTCGTGTACAGGGGCGAGGAGTGACGGGCCTAGGTCTTACAGGATTAAGAAGATAGAGAGGGTATTGTCGCTTCACGTTGTTACTTGACTTTCTGTCGAAAGTGTTTGGGAATTGAGAGAATCGCTTCTTTCTCCCCGTCTGATCTCTGTTCTCGCCATCGTCGTTCACTTGCTTGTCACAGCAGGTCATCGAGCTCGATCAGTTCGATCGATCAGTATCGAGTTGCGAAACTCATCAACTTGCGAAATTTCGATTGTTTGCTCTCTCTTCCTTACTCTTCACTCGACCTCCTCAGATTCCCTCAAATTACCAATAGGAGATAACTTCAGCTACTTAAATACAATCAGGGTGAGTTTCAGCTCTCTAAAGAGGTCAAAGGAGGAGAAGTTCGCGAAGGGAGATGAGGATCAGAATGAGGTATGATTAGCGAAAGAGGACTGCTTGGGGTCAGAATGAGCGCTGCAGGGCAGGACAAGGGTGATTCTATACTCTAGGGAGCTGATAGGGAGATACAGCTAGCTGCCACCGTCAAGTTCTCCACCGAATCTCACCGAATGGGCGAACCGTGCGAAGGAAACAAGATGACGCTTTCAGCCCGAACGGTGACAGTCAGAATAGGATACTGAGCTATTATACCCATCTGCTTGGTGCAGAACATGTCAATCGAATGTCTTCCCGAGGGACTCGTCGATCATATTTACACTTTCTTCGAATTTCAACGTCTCGACAACTGTTCGTTTCCTTCCACCCTCTCTGCATGCTTGATCAAAGCACAAAGACTCACACAATGTTAATGTACAGCTTTGAGTTTAGCAGCTTTGAGGAACGTTTGCCTGCTTTCGAAAACTCTCCTGGGTCCCGCTCGTCATGCTCTCTACCGTCAACCGTTCCGCATGATCTCTGGTTCCGAAGAGGCCGTCTCAAGTCGTGCTGTAAAGCTTCTCGCAAGTCTCTCGAAAAATGGAGGACGTCTAGGACGGCTTGTTCACTCGTTGGAGGGAATTCATAGCGAAAGCTTGAGGTGGGAAGCAGAGTTGAATCCGAAGAGGTGGACCTGGGGCTTTGTTAAGGACAACAGTGGAGAATTAGAGATCGTCGAGTGGTACCTCGGAATCCTCAAAGCTTGTCCTCGACTTCGATCGGTCGAAATCGTCGGCAGTTCGAAACCCCTTATGAACGATTCATTCGATGCCTTATGCCCTTCGATTCCTACTCTCAAATCCGTCAAGTTCTGGAGCACCGATATCGACTCGAACCTTGAACCTCGAATGAACCAGCTACAAATCTACGAATTGATGCGAAAACACCAATTTACTCCTCTCGAAGAACTCAATCTCGATTACATCGGATGGGACAAGATCAAGCTCTTCCCTTCCAAGCTCTCCCTACCTTGCCGGATCCTCATGCTCAGAGTAAACTCGACGCTTCGACTCTACGTCGCTGAAAACGTCAAGCTACTCTCTCTCGCTCCTCTCTCAATCAGCAGCATCGACATCTCTGGACCTCTCGATTCCTCAGGATCCGATATCCGAGAGCTTGTCGATTCGCAGGGCCCAATTCTCGAACGACTCAAGCTGAACAGCACCGGAGAATCATGGACTATCCCTTCTCTCGCCGATTACTCTCGTACTCATCCCGGTCCGTCCATCCCCATCAGCCCCTTCCGAATTCTCCCTCGTCTCACTCATCTCACCCTTCGTCGATTCCACGGTCCTTCCCTCCTTCTCCTCGAAACCCTCGTGAAACATTCCCCTTCCCTCGTTTCTCTCTCCTTCGCCCATTCCTGTTGGGTCTCCGACATGACTCGATCCCTCACCGCTCCGGAGGAGGTCTTTCCCGCGAACGAAATCCTGGAGGCGATTCTCAAGTTCTCTCACCTTCGTTTCATCAACCTAGGAGTTCTCCCAACCGAAGATTCAACTCGCTATGCCTCGCTCCGCTCGAAGATTGAGGGGAAAGGTATTGCAGTCGATTTTGAGATTTGTAAAGCTTGGGCAAAGGAGGGAGAGTTGTGGGACTTTGGGTCGTAGGACAGAGGTCACGAAGTAGAGGGAATTTGGGGAGCTTCAAAAACAGAGGGGAGGATTCATTGTAAGCGTGTAGTAGGTCTTGTATAGAACGAAGGGTACTGTACGTGAGAAGGTAAAGACTTTAGCGAAGTAGCATCGTTTCTGCGAAAGTATAGCTATTTACAGTTTTGTTTTGATACCGCTTCAGTTCAACATGCAAACTTCGTAGGCTACCTCGATCCCGTTGGCTTTGAGAGAGTTCTTCAAGCCTTCGTACTTGACCTTGCTACGGGTTGGAAGGACTCCAAGATGGATTTCGACGAGATGCTGAAATTGCTGGAGGATGGCGAGGACTCGGAACTCAGGGAAAAGGTCTTCGATGTCCGTGGGAGGTGGAGTCGTATTTGATACCCATTCCGATCCGTCGAATAAAATACGAGAGAGGGAAGGGGAGGAAGTGACGAGTAATTCGAGAAGTTCGATCGAAGGTCCGGCGGTGTGACACAAGTAGAGGTAGGTGAGGTTTGGAAAGGAGTGAAAGATTTCGATCGAGATAGAAGGGCAATCTGAGGGAGTTCCGTATTCCGATAGGGCGATCGGATCTGTCGAGTTCATGAAGCAGAGGTAGAGGGTTGTAAGGGTCGGGGGAAGGAATGATGGAAGCTTTCCGAATACGCTAGCTCTGCAGGACATCTTGCCGAAGAAAACAAAACTGTCGAGAGCTGAAGAATTGAGAGGGAGTAGCGGGATGTAGTTCGAGAGAGAACCCATGAGGGAAGTGATTTGAAGATTTTTGACAGAGAATGGCAATTGCGCCTCGGTGTCTCGCGCTCCGCTGTAGTTCCAGTAGGTGGCATCGAAGGTGACGTCGTCGAGTGAACGGATCGAAGTACGTTCAAGGATTTCGAGGAGGTATGCATAATCCATCCAGTTCACAATGTTGCAGCCTTTAGCCCTTCTGGAGAACGTGATATCTCGAATAGAAGAGGGTTCGGTGGAAGTGAGAGAACCTGGAACTGTTGGGCGCAGGAGGACGAGAATCTCGAGGAGTTCTTCCAAGTCGTCCGATGAAGTGAAGCTGATGTCGACTTGCTGTAGTTGCGGGCAAGCTCGAAGGATACGATGGTACCAGATTTTGGTCTCATCCCGCCCTTCGCTCGAACGTCGGAAGCGTTCCAGCGCCGACAACCAATTCGAAATTCCGGACGTTTTGCGAACGAATCTTCCTAGATAGTTGTTGTTGAACTCGAGAGCTTCGACGATATTCTGAGCCATGGCCTTCAAAGCAGTTTCGTCCCTCTTATTGGGATCTATGAACGGTTGGCGGTAGAGAAGAGCTTGAGCTGAGAGGAGGGCTTGTTTCGAAACGAGACAGAAACTGAGAAGAGTTTTGCGGTCGACGACTTCAGGCATTTCCGATCAGCGAAGATCAAAGCAGCTGGGCCAAGTGAAGACCTACCGGTTTTCGAGACTCCATTCCCAGCGATCAGGAGAGCAAGAGAATCGACAAGTTCTTCGGGAAGTAAAGAGAACGACATTCTGCGAGCGAGAGAGCGAAGGGTCAGCTTAATGTTACTCGCAGCTGGTACTGTACTCCTCTGGTATGCAGCGATATCTATCGCAGCACCTTCTGTCCCACTTGTACCCTCTCTCATCTTTGGGGTTGAGGGCAACATCTTTTCCCTCAGAAGACCTCCAGCTACAGAAAAAGACCTTGAGATAGCCTCTCGTGTACTCCTTGCACCGTACGAGCCAACCGTTCTCTACCCCCTGCCTTTGTCGCTGACTTCCAACCCCTCATTCAACCGTTTCATCTCCCCCTTCCGTTTCCTCCCCTTCCAGCCTCTCAGTGGAGTTGTGACTTACCTTGATAGTATTTCAGGGGCTTGTAGTATCTCGAGCTGAAGTTTGAAGCGGATCTGAGCTAGTCGAATGAAGAGTGAGAAAGAAAGAGTCCGTCTGAGCAGCTGAGAGATTTCGAAGTTTCGCTCAAGTCCACTGCTCTCGAGAGGGTAAAGATTCCGTCAAACACAGATTACAACAAGATAGAGTAAAGTACGGGGGTAGCATGCGAAACAATATAAACGAAAAACGAAACAACGAAAACGACAAAATGACAACACCTTGGATCCTCCTCTCTGCTCCCTTCCCACACGTGTTCCGCCGCCTCGAGCCTATCCGCTGTGACGCTGTGAAAGTGTCTGTTTCCTCCCTCAGCGTAAAGTGTTCCCCTACTTCGCCGGCATTCGATCGAAAATACTCGGTGCCTCCTCCATTCCCTCTCCAACCACTTTAGTCTCCTTGACTTTCCTCTTGACACTCTCCATAATCTCGTTGACCGCAGACTTGTCGAGATCGTCCCTTGACTTCATGAGTGATTCGGTGAAAGCGAGTTGAGGACCATACTTTCTTCGGAAAGGCCAATACTATCGTCACGCTCAGGATCAGCTCACGATCACGAAGGAAGTCCAGAGAAAGAGAAGAGAACGTACATCGAGGAATACCATCATTTTCGAAGCTGACAGTAAAGTCAAAACCGATTCCAACACGTCGAAATAACCTTCCAACTCTTTCCTACTCTTGAACGTACAGAAGAATTCGACCGACTTGTCGATATCCCCCCTCATTCGATCCACCGCTTTAGGCATCTTGATCTTGCCCGCTTTCTTGATACTGACTAAATAAGTGATCAAGAACGTATCCAACAAATCCTCAATCAACAAATCGAAAAGGTTCGGGTTGAGGTGAGTTTGATAATCTTCCACCATGTAATCCTTGAGCGTTTCTACGATTTGACCGATTGGTGAACCTCCATCTTGAGTCTCAGAGTACCATTGAGATTGGAACAAGTTTTTCGTAGCGGGTTTGAGATCGTTGAATACTACGTCGATGAGGACTTGTACACATCTCTTCGCGACGTCGAGGTAACCATCCATCGCGTCGTTGAGTTTGTCCGAGATGATCGACTTGTATTTCGTCGAAACCAAAGGTTCCAATCGATTATTCAATGCCTCTGTGAAATCCGCACTCTTGATCTGATCGTTCGCCAACGCCATGACATACTCAACCAATCCACCTGGTACTACTACCGAAGTGTTTCCTTCTCCAGCTTGAACTTGTTTCTTGTATTCACTATCCAACATTTTAATCCATTGACTCTGAACACTCCTCATAACCCTATGAGCTTCATCCACCACCCTCGAAAGTACCGCAGCCTGATTCGAATCCAACGCCAAATCGATTTGTTGGTTCAACATTTGAAACAAGATGATAGCACCTTGCATCCCATAATAACCATCGGCATCCACCTCTGGTGGATCCTCTCGTTTCGTGAAATCGTCCAATTCAGTCTTCATCAAGTTTGAAGTCCATTCGTCCATTCGAGTAGAGATCAAAGAGAGGTAAGATTCAATCAGGTTCGATTCGTTCCCGTCGAGTAAAGGCGGTTTCAACCATTCGGGATCGAGTTCGAGCTCTTTAGTCATCGTCTTGTGGTAGTCTTTCGTGAATTGAGAGAGGCGGAGGAGGGTACCGGCATCGGGAGAGGTCTTGACGTAGGAAGAGAGGAAATCGTAGAGTGCTTTGTGGTAGCCTTTTGCGCTGTTGGAGCGAGCGGGTGGACGGGTTCGGAGAGAAGAAGTGAGAGGGAGAGGGAAGAGTGAGCGAGAAGGAGAAGCCGAGGAAGAGGAGGAAGTGAATCGCGAGAGGATAGGAGACAGGTTGGGCGAAGTTGAGCAGAAATGGCGAAGTGAACGAGGGAGCCGGGAAGGGAGCGTGAGAGTGTGAGAATGTAGTGAGTGGTGGAAGACGGGCGGGGCAGGACAGAATCGGAAATAAGAATCGGATTGGGCGAAAGAGAAGGAGGTTTCGAGAGAGGGAGTGCGGACGAACGTTGACGAATATGCGAGGAGAGTGTAGGAGAGACAGAGAGGAAAGTTAGTAGTGGGCAAGGTGGAGCGCAGGTCAAGAGTGTGAGAGAACGAACTAGACTTGTTGAATCTGGGTTCGCAGAGCGATTCAAGTCAGTTTCGTGAATCTCCCTTCTTCGGGCAGTATTCGAATGATCGCTCACCTTCCAATCCTCCGGGAACTTGTCCACTAACTTCTCCCTGACCAAATCCAAATCATCATAGACCCATTCCAACTCCTCTATCCACCTCACTCCATCCTCCTCTGCTCTCCTAAAACTCTTCTCCACCTCGGTCTTACACCCTTCCCTAATCTGTTCCAACACTTTACTCCTATAATGTTTGATAGTCCTCGCATCGGCATGTAAACTCCTAAACCTCGATGCAACATCCAAATTCCCACTTTTCTTGACCATCCGAATCGCTATAGCTCTCTGATCCCTCGCTCCCTCAACTTCCGCTATCTTACACAACTTGACCGCGACGCTCGAATTCCCTTTCCTCGTCAACGCCAATAATTCCCTCGACAATCGAAAATAGTGCGCCTCGAACGCTTCGATCGTTTCTCCTAATCGTTCGAAATACTTGTCCAACACTTGGATCGTTTGTGCCGCTTTCTCTTTCGTCAGGGCTGATTTGTTCGCTTGTGCCAAAGTCTCGTTTCGAAAAGTTTCGAGTTCGGTTAGGTGGTAATGAATGGGGAGGAGATTGGGAGAGGGTCCTAAAGGATCTGAACGATCTGCTGAGAGGAGGGAAGAGAGGTGGGATAGTCGAGAATACATTGAACGTAAGGAATTGACCATTTCTAGAGTCGAAGTGAGGCGTCGGTGGACGATGGAGACTTCGACGAGTTTACCGAATCCTTGAATTTGTGAACGAGGATCTCCCATTTGATGTTCTACTTCTTTCAATCCTTCTTTCAATGATTCAATTCCATTCCTAGCCTGTACATTACTCGAATGAAGGGTCAATGGAAGTGGGGAGCAGATTCGAAAGAAAGGTGAAGTGGGTTTACTTACATCTCTCAATCCTCCTAAACCTTGTTTGACTAGATCTACTTGTTCTTTAGCTCGTTGTGCCAAAGTCTGTTGTAATTGAGTGCGCTCTTTTTGAATCCTTTGACGAAGTAAGGGAACTCTTGTTAAAGTCGGGGGTGTAGAGAGGTGTTCCCCTATCGCTGATGCTGCAGTTTGGGTGTGAATCAATGTAGTCATCTCATCTAGTTGTAGTTGGGTATTGAAGAGCTGGTCGTGCGAGAAGAAGAGATGAGAGGTTGCCCGTTTCATCGACTCGCTCTTGTTCAGCTACCAATCACTTCTTGATCAAGTTGTTTACACTATCAGTATATACTACAACCTATCAACCATACAGTCACGCGTCTCAAACGCCCATCCTCTTCCTCCTCGTAGAACACCTCCCCACTTCCTTTCCACCTTTTCCATCTCGAAACTCGCCTCGCATTGTCATCTCACTTTATATGATCCCATTGCGGCGTCTATCTCCACCTCGAACCCTCCTCACTTCAATGTCTACTCCCTCTTCCTCTCTTCGTCAACGAGCTCCTCTCTCAACCTCTTCTACTCTCCGCTCTTCCTCTCCTCCTCCTCCTCCTCACTCTCACTCCCATTCTCACGCAGGCCACTCCCACTCGCACGGTTCCCACACAGAAGATACCGCCGCCCTCTCTTCGGCATTCACCTCTCTCCGTTCCCCTTCCTCTCTCGATCCAGGTTCACGAATCACCTTGATAGGCTTGTTCTCAAACGTAGGATTGACAGCTGTCAAAGGTGCGGCAGGCTACCTTTTGGCGAGTTCAGCTTTGTTGGCGGATGCTGCTCATTCAGGAAGTGATTTGGTTGCCGATGTCGTTACTCTCGTGAGTTATAGAGTGGGGAGATGGAAACCTACCGAGAAATATCCTTATGGTTATGGAAGTAAGTTGCACACTCTCTTAGAGGTTCGAGACGAGGCAGAGAACTGATGTCTCATGAGAGAATCGTGTCCTCAGAATTCGAAAGTTTGGGTTCATTGGTCGTTTCGTTTTTACTTTTCGCTACTGCAGCTGGAATCGGTCAGTTCTACCGCTCCCTACTCAGTCTCTGCATCATTACTCGAGTACTGATCGAAGCATATTGTTTGACAGGTCTTCATTCCTATCATCACCTCCTATTGTCCCTCTCGACTCTACCCCAAATCCCCGCTGATTTGCTCGCATCCCTCGATTTCCTCCCTCACGGTCACTCTCACGGTCCCGATGTCGATCCCTCTGAATCCATCGCGGCTGTAGTCGATGCAAGAGCAATGTGGTTCGCAGCAGGTTCCATCGCAGTGAAAGAATGGTTATACCGAGCGAGTACGTGCCCCGTCTCTCTCCCCTCCCTTCCCTTCTCCTTACCCTTTACTAACTCCCAAAAGTATATGATTGTAGCTTTAAAAGTAGCTAAACAAACGCATTCCAACGTACTCCTCGCAAACGCTTACCACCACCGATCCGATTCCCTCGGATCCTTCGTCGCTCTCCTCGCGATCGGTGCAGCTCGCATCGGATTCCCCATGCTAGACCCAATAGGTGGTCTCGTAGTAGGTGGAATGATCGCCAAACAAGGTTGGGATGTTGGAAAGGAAGCGATTGGTGAATTAGTCGACAAACTCAATGATCCTTCCTTACCTCCAAAGATCTATGCCGCAGTCTTATCTTTACGTCACTCTTCACTTCCACCTTTACCACCTTTCTCTTTGACGCCGGATACAGCACCAATCCCTGTCTCTCCCTCTCCCCCGGCAGAACTAACGGAAACTTTCCCAATCCTTTCTATTCCCTCTATTCGATTGTTCGCATCAGGCCCGACGCTGTTGGTGGATGTATGGATCAATTTACCGAGTGATATGAAGGTTGGAGAGGTCGAGAAAGTGATTAGAGCTGTTAGTGAAAGGGTCAAAGGCGAAGTTGGAGAGAGATGTAGGGAGGTTGTCGTTAGGGTTGGGAATGGTGGTGATGCGGAGATGGCGGATGTCAAGGAGATCTGAAGAGGGGGGCTTTGAGGTGGGGTTTGGGAGAGTATCTGGAGGGAATAGGAAGGGAAGATACTGGATCAGAGGAACCCGATTTGACTGGTTTTTGTACAGTATACCCTGCATCGATCATGGATTTAGATGTGTAAGTATCCTTGATATCGCAACAACGAGGTGCGGTGACGAGAGATGAGCGAATGCGAAGAGACTGGTCAAAAGGACGAATCCTGACGAAAGTTCCGTTTAGTGTGTTCGATCATGCCGTGGTGACTTGCGTGTCGCTTCTTGATATTCACCACACGTTCACCCTCACTCTGAATCCGATCAAAGAGCTATTTCCAGTATCCAACTATTGATCGATCAGATATTCTATTCCGAGCTCCATTTTCATCGGATCTTTCCGTTGAGTCGATTTGCTGACCTCTCTTGTTCTCTTTGGCCTCTCTCACACTCACACTCGCACAAAATGTTCGCTCGTACCGTCGCACTTCAATCACTTCCCCCTCGCTCTTCACGCACTTTCGCGTCCACCTCTCGTCGTTTCGCGAGCCCGACTCAACCAGCTTCAGCATCCTCAGGAGGATCAACAGGTGCTTCCACTACTAAACAAGGGATGAACATATTGTTTTCTGCCGTCTTCTTCATTGGTGCAGCGGCTCTCGGGTGAGCCCTTTAAGTCCTTTATCTGTTACCGCGTGGAAAGGTCAAATTCGTCTGATCGAGTATGGTCCTGTTTATCGATGTAGGAAAGCACTTTATGTGAATGTGGCCGAGGCGGTTGGACTGGAGGAAACGAAGAAGGGGAGTCTTCAAGATCAACAGATCGCGAAGTAATGTGAGTTTTCGATTTTGTGTACTCTCCGGATCGACGCTGGGGTCACACTCAACGCTGTACTTACTGATGTTTGTTGTTCAGTCGACTGTCCAGAAGCTAGAAATCTGCACATATTCGAGAAACAAGTCTTTCGTTTTGGCTTTTCGCAGATCTTGTTCTGTAGAGCATTTTATCTTTGACTACTGGTACAGAAGCGCTATCAAACGAGAACTGAGCATCTTGAGATATTCGTCTCGAGAAGCCGTTAAGCGGGCGAGAGCGTGGGGAGCTCAAACGCCGCGAGATGGTCAAAGACGTCTATATCCGATCAATCGCAGAACTCGAAATCGAGCCTCCTACGACGCTCTAACACGCTTGCTGAGCATCTGGATACTGCTTCTATGGATTTGAGCGCCTTATGCGAGCATTCGTGCTTTCGTTAGCTTGCGGGCGAGAATCAGGGTCGATTTGAGAACGAGAGCAATTCCTCGAATCAGAACATCAAGCTTATCAGATAGGTTCAACCTCACTTATCCGTGCATGCGGGCACGTCAGAATCTTAGGAGGCCTGGTAGAGACCGAGACGGGTCGCGGTCTCTGGCAGAATATGGCCCGGACTCGCGGCCAGCGCTGCCGGAGATTCGAAAAGGAAACGATTCATTCAGGAATGCTAACTACATGAAACAAAAAGGGGAACTGAGTAGAAGAGTAGAAGGAGGAGGGAGGAGGAGAATTAAGGCGGTCAAAAAGTAAGAGAAGCGAAAAATGGGAATCAAGCAGAGAATCGTTTGTGTTCAGGTTCAAGCGTTTGGGAATCATCGTGGTGGTGTCGTGTAGACGTTGATGATCCGTTTAGTATTCTGTTTAAGAGGGAAAACAAAGAGGTTAGCATTAAAGTTTTTCGATCGAATCGTGAATTCGACCGAGGGAAGTTTTCGCAAAACATACTGAGGATGATGTAGAGGGCGTGGATGATACCCGGAATGTAACCCAATACAGTACTTGTAACGTGCAAGCATCGTCAGTAAAACAAGAGGAAAGCAAGACGAAGAAGTTAGCTCACAGGAGGACCTATTTTCGAAAACGACTCGACGTCAATCTCACTTCCGGGGAACGTGATAAGGGTAGAGTGCTTACATTGATCCAGAAATCAGCAGCGCAACCACGCTCGAGGAATACACCAAGAGGGGGCTGTGAAAGATATCGAGGTACGTCATTAGTATTTATTTCAGGGGAAAATTCGATCTTGTTGAGCGAAATCGAACGCCGGATACCTCCAGCTGATAGCGGTATAGTCTCTGTGGCTCTTGGTGGTACGGCCGAGGTGCTCAAGGCGGTAGGAGGCCAGGAACAGGAGGTTGAAGGTCGAATTCGGCGAAGTGTCGCTTGAGACGCTAAGTCAAAAGACTTACGAGGAGAACAGCAAGGACGATCTTGCAGCTTTTTCATTTTTCGCAACGATTGCAGGGTGAGGGAAGGAAGAGGGGAGGAGCGGTCGAAAGAGCGAGGTATCAGTCGAAATCCCCAAGTTTAGATTGAGATTTGATAGGAGACTTACATGTCAGAGGCAGTGAAAGGCATGTTTGTAAGAACTTGTTTGGTTTTGTTTGAGGTGAGTTGAGTGAAATTGAGAGATGGGAAGTGAAAGGTAAAGAATCAAGAGAAGTTTGCAGGTGAAGTTTGCGGCAAGTCTCTCTTTTCGGGCTTGCTGCCACGCGCACTTTATACTGCGAAGATCACTCTCACGCTGCGCGGGTCCGAATCCTACCGTGGCCCGTCGTCTGTGTCCTCGTTCGATTTTTTGGATTATTTTCCGCCAAGTCCCACTTCACCCTTCCTTCCTCTCTCCCTGATCACGCTCTACTCTACGATTCACCCAAACACTAGAGTGAGGATGTTGGAACCTCGTCAAGCGTTGTACGGTACAACCAATGCAGGAGCTTCATCATCGATCTCCGCCTCTCCACAAACTCAAGGAAGTGCAAGTCAAGAGAACAACGATAGCAGGAGTGCATTATGGAAGTATGCCATCGTAGTGTGAGTCCCACCTATCATCACTCTCCTCTGATCTCGCTGACTGATCCCGATTTCCCAGTATTCTCGCAATCTTGGCTTTATCAACCTTATTCCGACTCATGTTCTTACGAAGAGCTCGAAGGATGCGTAGTGCGCAACAAGAGGCATTAGGATTACGAGTAGCCGGAAGAAGAGGAACGACTCAATGGGGAGGTTTACAATCAGAAGATAGGAGAAGGTTCTCTACCGATACCGTCGATTTACAAGAACGAGGTTACTCTGGCGCACCACTAGAATCAACCGAACCACCTCCTCCAGCTTACGACGATGATCGACCTACAACTCTCGCTCCTCCAATCCTCCAAGTTCCTCCTCCCGCGGTACAACATCGGCCTTCTTTCCTTTCCCGCTTCTCATCCCGCTTCAAACGTACCCCTTCAGAACTACCTACTCCTCAAACCAGTTCGATTCCCGCCTCAGGAGCCGCACAACCTCGAAACCCCGATCCGAATGAAGATTATTTCGGAATTTCGATGCGACAAGCTTCATCCCCTGAAGCGACCGCCCAAGTCTTAGCAGAAGAGAATCAAACGAATCGTCGAAGAGGAGCTACTGCCATTCAACGAGCTCTGTCGGATGCTGGATTACTCGTTGGGCGAAGTCGAGGGTTGAGTCGATCGGAATCGAATGGACCGAGGGACATTGTCAATGCTGCGGAAGCTGCTCAGAGGGAAAGAGACGAAAGGAGACGAGTGAGAAGGGAGAGAAGAAGGGAAAGGAGGAGAAGGGAGAGGGAGAGAGACGAGGGGCTGGGACTACCCGTTTACTCTAAGAAGAAGGCGGAGGGGGAGGAAGTGCTGCAGGTTGCAGAGGGCATCAAAGAGGATGAGACGGATAGTGAGGATGACGGGAGTGCGAGTGAGGGGGAGAATGGAGAACCTTCGACTTCGAATACTCCAACTTCTCGACCATCGTCCTCACAGAACGTCGATACTACTGAAGAACACTCGCATCAGCCCGTCATCACTCGACCTCATCCTCTCGCATAAATCGCTTTCACCTCTGCTTTCTCTCTCCTCGTTGACATCTACTCTATCTTTCCTGTATCTACTCTCTTTCGACTCGCATTTTACTATTTTCGTACATTCACCGCATTGTCGATCTGTAGCAGCTTTTCCCCTATCTCACGTTCGGAACACTAGCTTTACTTTGTTGTAATCATTCGTTCGTAGCTATTCACAGAAAAGTTGTCTCTTGATTTCTCGATTCTCGTCAAAATCTCGAGGCAAGGGATAGAGAAGTTGTTTGATTCGCATACATTCCCGTGCACCTGTCCCTCGTTCTCACCTCTACGTTCAGATTCATGCTTCCGCCGCCAACCGCGGTTACTGCCTTCAAATTTAAATCGTTCCTACTCAAGCTACTCTGCTTCCTCACAGATCTGATACACCACATTAATTCTCGACCTCTCCAGCTCCTCCTTCATTCCCTCGTATTTGAGCTCGTCGGTGGTCGGGAGTTGACCAAGGTGAATGAAAGAGAGATGATGGAATTTCTTGAGCTCCGCGACGGTTTCTTGTTCGGGGAAGATTTCGTCGGGAGAATTGAAGAGTAGGTGATAGCTACAGACCCAGCGCGAATAGCCAAAGCTGATATCGGCGAGTAGAGGGGACGACTTGACGAGAGTTTCGAGAAGAGCGAGGGAAGGACCGTGAGTGTACATGAGGTGGAGGTATGTGAGTAGAGGATAGGTTTGAAAGGCTCCGGGCGGAAGTCGTGGGGAATCGGGAGCCGTTGCGTACGTCGACAAGGAAGTCACACGAGGGCTTCCGCCAAAAATAATGACGAGGTCTCGAAGATCGGTTCCTACGATACATGCAAGGGCAACGAGATCAAGGTTGACCGTAGAGATAGACAGATGTTGTAGGGTCGAAGTTTGACGAGGGAAGAACGGGAGTATCGACCCGCCCGAGGTGACCGCATCCAACAAGTGTAGCGATCTGACGGGAAGAGGGAAGGCTGGTGCCGCTGAGTCGAGACCTTCGGTGTGTCTCCATTTTACTCTCTTAAAGCACAATTCATCCAAAATATCCATGGGCGATTGACCGAGAGCTTCAAAGATGACGGCGAAATCGACGGCAGGATTGGATGAACCACCAGGGTCTCCCTAAAACTGTACATTGCGGAGAGTCGACGTCATTCTGGGCGAGCTCCCGTTTGATGAGCGAGGAGACGTAAGTGTGAGAGCCTGGAGTTGATCCATGATTTCGTTTTGCGACGAAAAGCAGAGATCGACGTTTCGGAGCTTCGGACACGCCTTGAGGACCTTCTCGAAGTATTCTGATGGGGTCCATTTGTAGTCGGAGGAAGCTCGAGTCAGGATGGTGCGCAAGAACACGAGGCCATTGGTGTCGCGAACAAGTTGACCGAGAGCGTTTCCATTGGCTTCGAGAGCAGCGAGGAGCGACGAGGCCTGTTCGAGGTTCATGACGTCGGGACCGTACGATGTTTCGAATGGTTTGCGATAGAGTGTTCGTCGGGCTGGAGCGAGAGTCTGACGCGAAACGAGACAGAGGGCGAAAAGAGATGCTCGGTCGATGACTGCGACACAGTTCTTCGCTCAGCATGAATACGTAAGAAGCTTCCGACGCAAAGGCTCACAGTCTTCGTAGTTGCTAGCGACATTCTTGGTCAAGTATGAGCAGATTTGATCGAGGAGTTCTTCGGGAAGTGACGAGAACGACATCTGCGAAGCGACACCAGCGGAAGATCAGCTTCACGTTCACTACAACTTCATCTCTTACACCTCGCGATACAGCAGCCTCCACTTGTCCCTTTCGTATGACTGATTGATTCCGTTCCCAATTTCGAGGAGTGGAGCAAATTCGTCCCTCTCCAGAGACCTCTAACACCGAGCTAGGCCATTCCATAGGGTTCGATATACTCCTTACACAGTATGCGCCCTCGTAGAGGTCCCCTCCTACCTTTACCACTGCCTTCCAATCCCCTCATTCAACCGTTTCATCTCGCTCCTCCATCTTCTCCCTATTGAACCTCAGAGAAGAGCCGAGACTTACTTTGGTAGTATCTGAATATTTTGCAGTATCTCGAGCTGGAGTCTTGGGCGAATCTGAGGTGATCGAGTGGAAGGTGAGAAAGAGAGAGGAAATTTCGCAAGTCGGTGGAGTTCAAATAGCTTTGATCTCCTCGCTTTCTAGCTCATATGGCTGCTTGTTCAGCTCGGCATACTGCTCAGCGGACTATCTCGCACGGCGGAAAAAGCATTCGAGCGCGA
Source organism: Sporobolomyces roseus (assembly GCA_016617785.1). NCBI lineage: Eukaryota > Fungi > Basidiomycota > Microbotryomycetes > Sporidiobolales > Sporidiobolaceae > Sporobolomyces > Sporobolomyces roseus. Next base: position 1,963,571 of record JADILM010000004.1, on the reverse strand, counting down.
ACTTGCAGAGAAGCTCCCGCGAGTTCCCGCTATTCGCTCGTTTCCTTCAAGCCTGACCACCTCACTCGATCGTTGTTCTACTACCTGAGAGTCATTGATGAGCTGTTAAGCGCCAGAGCGAAGAGAGAACGAGATTAGAGACATCGAGAAGGTGAAAACAGACAGATTTTCATTTTCCGAACGAACAAGCAACTTCCTACTGCGTCGACATCCTACTCTTCATTTCTCTTCTTTGACAAGCGGGTCCTTCCTTCAAACTTCCCTCAAGCGTAACCTCGATCCATTCCTTCCTGAGTACTCCTAGTCCGATTCGATCTCAGACGCAACAATCGAAGCGAACCTTTACTCCTCTCGATTCCAAAGTGCTGACCAATCTTCCATATCCTTCCTGATCCGCCGTCGGCAACGTTCCGAAGTGAACGTTGTTGAGGTAATTGAATTTGTCGAGAGATGAAAGAATCTGAGGTTCGGGGAAGATCTCGTCGGGAGCGTTCGAGAGAGGTTCAGAATCGGAGATCCAGCGAGAGCTGGTGAGATCGAGGGTACGAAGAAGAGGCGAAGATTTGGCGAGTGTCGAGAGGAAGAGCAGCAAAGGACCGTGGGTGTTATTGAGGGTGAGAGAGGTGAGAAGAGGGTAGTATTGAAAGCTTCCAGGGGCAACTCTGATGTTCGGGAGCGAGGCTGCGTATCCCGACAGCATAGTTTGGTTGTATTTCTGAAAAGCATTGAAATTGAGTTTGAGTTTTTGGAGATGTGCGCCGTGAATAGACGTGAAGGGAGTGAGGTCGATCGATCCGTCAATGGCGATACAGTCGAGGCTGAAGGTTTCGAGATTAGAAAGTAGGCCACCGGACAAGGCGATGGATTCGGCGAGATAGTTTGAGATAGTTTTGATGTGGAAATGTTTGATCGGGAAAGGGAAGACAGAGGTGGAGACGCTCGGTACTGAGCTCGGGAATACGTGTGTGAACTTGACGGTGTCGAGCGCGGAGAACTTGAAACGTCCGAAAGTAGAGAAGACATCGGGAATGCGGACTGGATTCACGTGACGTTTCCAACGTCGGTCGTTGAAATCGAGACATTGCAGTCGAGATAATGGGGCTGACGAGGAGATAGTGGGTTGGGAAGCGGAATTCTGAGAGTTGGGATGATCCGGGATAGCGATGATTCGAAGGACGTCCGACAATTCGGTTGGTGTCGTAAAATCAAGACTGATCTGTTGTAGATTGGGAGACGCGCGCAGAACGGCATAATACCACTTTCGAATTTGAGTGTCATTGCCGGTACTGTTGAGCCAATCGTCAATTCCAGACGTTCCGCGTACGAGTCGTCCGAGAGCGTAACCGTTTCCCTCGAGAGCGCTCAGGAGACTGTCCGCCTTGTGGTGCCCGACACCGAAGGTGTAGCTGTCAGGTGACGGGTTTGGCCAGGCAAAAGGTCGACGGTAGAGAGCAGCTCGTGCTGACGAGACGGTTTGCTTCGAGACAAGGCAGAAGTTGACTACGTTCTTGACGTTGAGTACTGCTCAAATAGCGCGTCAATGAGGCAACATTTTCAGGAGAGATCAATTCTCGCTGCTTACCTTTGTGTCTTCCTTTCTCGCCGGCGCCAACGAAGAGAGCGATTTGATCGACGAGTTCAGGAGGAAGTGAAGAGAATGACATCTGCGAGAAAGAAAGCGAAGAATCAGCTCCATGATGGTACATACGCTATCGGCATACTCTTGTGATCTAGGGACCTTCGTAGCCTCCATCACTGACTTGAACCGTTTCCCAACTTTGAGGAACTTGAGAGCAGAATCTCCCCTCTCCCCAAACACCTCTACCACCGAGCTGGACCTCGACATAGCCTCCCATATACTCCTTGCACGGTACGCCCCCTGCGATAGCTTCCTCGTACCTTTGTCGCTGACTTCCAATCCCCTCATTCAACAATCTCTCATCTTTTTCCTTCTTTCTCTCCCTCTTGAACCCCAGAGAAGAGCTGAGGCTTACCTTGATAGTATCTAGGTAGCTTGAAGTATATCGAGTCGAAGTTTGAAGCGAATCCGAGGTAGTCAAGTGATGAGGGAGGAAGAGAGAGGAAATTTCGCAAGTCTTTGAACCTAAATCTCAAGACTCCGACTCCTGCAAGTTCGCTGTTCATCAGCAAGCGTCGCCTTCCATTCTATGGAGCAAGCTCGGAGGCGAGCTTCGAAACCGGAGGAGGCGCTTTGAGCGATCAGAAAAAAAGTTCCTTTGAAGCCGGAACTTCCAACTCCCTGAGCTCATCACTCTCTTTCGTCTCGCCGACTTAGTTCCGAGGATTCTCTCTCGCGGCACGGGACGAGAAGTGAGAGACGGAGAGAAGAAGAAGAAATGGCATAACAAACAAAAAAAACAGTCCAACACTTTGATTGACCCGAAACAGTTTGACACACAACTTCCGCCCCAAGCTTTCCCGTCGGGTTGTAAACGACTCTTTGACACGAACTCGAATAAACGAGGCGCTTCTATTGGCGTCGAAACAAATAAAGTCAGTACAGAAGGAAATGGAGAGAAGGGAAAGAGAGGTTTGAATGTACAGAGACGACGACCACGACGACCACCCTTTCGGCGGGTAGAATCGGTAGGAACGGGAGTGACATCCTCGATCCTTCCAATACGCATACCAGCACGGGCGAGGGCACGGAGAGCGGCTTGGGCACCAGGACCAGGGGTCTTTGTTCCGACACCACCAGTGGCACGGATCTTGATGTGGAGGGCGGTGATACCGATCTCCTTGCATCGGACGGCAACGTCTTGGGCGGCCAACATGGCAGCGTAAGGCGAGGACTCGTCACGATCGGCCTTGACCTTCATACCACCTATGCAATTGTCGCAAAGGAGTCAGTCAATCGTTTCCTTCGTCTCTTTCGACTTGATCTCCTGTCCCTTCGTCTGTCACTACTTCTCCTCGACCGGCTGTATCGTTTGCACCTAGCCGCTTTCCTCAATTCGCTCTCGCTTCCGAGGTTTTCCCGTCATTTCTCGTCTCCCTCATTTTCCCCCTCACCACGATGAATCAGAAGTTGACGTACCGGTAACACGGGCGATGGTCTCCTTGCCGGAGAGATCGGTAACGTGAACGAAGGTATCGTTGAAGGAAGCGAAGATGTGGGCAACTCCGAAAACCAATTCTCCTAGAAGTCATAATTTTCCGCAAACAAGTTCACCTGTCAGCTCTCTGGCATGCGTGGAGATGGTGGGAGAAGCTGAGCTCACCTTCCTTGACGTTAGGTCCGAGGGAGGTGGTCTGTTTCAAGAAAGAAGATGAATGTCAGCTAAGTTCCCACGCGCTCCTTCCCGCCGGTGAATCATGCGAAACTAATGGGCAGCTGCAGAGAAGTGAATTGAATGACTAACGGCGGCTGTCGACCAAGAACAAGGTTTGTCAGTGAGAGTTTTAGATGGTAGAAGTGGGTGAAGGGAAGTAAGGAAACGTACCGGGTGCTGCTGCTGCGACTTTTTTGGGTGCCATTTCTGAGGATCTAAGGGACGCTGAGGGTTGGCCTGATCGCTGAAGGGAGGGGAAGAAAGGAGAGAAGAAGAAATTGGAAAAAAAACTTGCTCGACCTCCCTCCAAACTCTCTCCACCTCACTCATTCAGACTACCTAGCAGACAAGATGGGACGCAACAGAAGATCGAGAACACCGTCAAACCCGTAAGTCTTCACCCTGCTCTCCCAACTCGAAGTGTTTAGCTCATCAACTTTGCATATCTTCAATCAACCGAAACAAAGCAAAAAGAACCAGGGTACAGAGATCAAAGCAAAGCGGTTTGGAAGGATGTTGGATCAGATTCATGCAGATATGAAGGATGGAGGTAAACAAAAGTTCGCAGAGGATTTAGCAAAGAAAGACTTAGAGGATTTACCAGGTGAGCCTCAGTTGCTGCTATTAGACTCTGGCGAACAATAGAACTGACAGTAGGGAGTATGCGAGTATAGGTCTCGGTCAATTCGGTTGCGTTTCTTGCTCAAGACACTTCGCAGATGAAGTTGCACTTGAAACTCACAACAGAGGCAAACCTCACAAGAGACGATTGAAGAAGTTGGAAGAGGAACCTTATACGATCGAAGAGTCATTGAGGGCGGCGGGAGTCAGTGGAACGGACAAGGGAGAGTACACGAAGAGGAGGGAGAAGGAAGCGAAAGAAGAGGAGGAACGAAAGAAGCAAGGAGAGGCAGTTATGGCAGAGTAGACGAGGAGAGTGTAGTCATCGCCGAGACGAAGGAAAGGAGGATAGCGAAGGCCGGCAATGTCCAGCGCAAGACGGGCCACACAGCATTGACAGCATCCCTCGACCAATTCTCATTTTCGACAATTCTACAACACCTCCCCAACCTCGCACTTTTCCTCTCGCTACTTCGCCTTTTCCGATTTCACTACGTCCTCACGACCCCTCGCTATCGCTTTCCTTTCGTTATTCTTTCCTCCTCGCTCTTCGCATTCCCCTTCGACTCGTGCCTCGTTTTATGGTGTACCGACTTTTTTTCGTTTCCAACTGTTTGTTCCTATATCGGATTACCCCCTAGATGTCGTCCCTGTATCAGCTTGTACAGCAATGCGTTACTCGTTCTTTCGCTCTTTCCCCCTTCTTCGAGACTCAAACCGCGGAGCAAATCGGACTTTCGCTTCCTCTGCTTTCGAGCCCCTCCATTTCTCTTGCTTTCTGCTCACTAACCTACCAGACTCAAGCTTCCTCGTCCTCATGGATCTCGATTCCATTTTCTCCTCAGTCTCCAACACTAATCCTCTCCATTCTTCTGTTTCCCTCACCTCCTTGCCATCCTCCACTTTCTCCCCTCCTCAAGCTCTAGCAACTACAACGATCTACGCAATCATCTACGCGTCCTCACCTGCAGCAATTGTATCGAGTTCCACGGTCGCTCCCGTTTCGTCAAGCTCGAAGAATTCGACTCTCGAAGCTTATGCAGCAGGACAAGATTATTCCAATTACTCATTCACTATGCTCGGTACGTCCTCCCATCCCCTCTCTCCTTCACATCATTTGACCTGATCGTTCGCTTGAGGTTAACAGCGACAGTTGGGTTTTCAACAATAATCCTCCTCTTGATTCTCGTGACTGGGTTCTCGTGCGTCTTGATTCAGGCACAGAAGATGAGGGAAGTGATAGAGGACGATGAGGGGAGTAGTAGTGAGTCTAGTCTCGGATTGGGAGCGGGAAGGAGTGATCCTGAGTTGGAATTGTTGTTTCCTGGGGAGAAAATCGGGGTGAGGAAAGAGAGGAAGGGGAAGAGAAGGAGTGAGAGAGAGGGACTACTGAGGCAAGGTGAGCTCCCGCATTCCGATTCATCGTTTCTAGCTGGAACTGATGTGCGGATGATTTGGGTTCACAGTTTCGACGATGACGGAAAGCGATAGCGATACCTCTGTGGATACCGATCAGGACTTGCGACGTAGTCAAGCTCGTGTGCAACATCGCTGAGTACTGTCAGCTTTGAGACGAAGCGAGGGAGAAGAGAATCGAGTCTGCGCATGGACCTCGCTTTCTGACCGCGGATCCGTTCGGAGCGAGCCAACTCCTCTTGAAGCTCTCTAGCTCTTCTTGACCTTCTACTTCTTCCTCTGTCTCTCTACGCCGAAAGCTCCAATCCTCCTTGCGTCAGGCAGCTTCAACCTCTTCGCCTTTCAGCTCTCCTAGCTCGGTCCCGCCATCTCCACCTCGAAGTCACCTCATGACCGACTCCGAATCACCTGAAGAACTAGATCTCGCGAAGGTAGCGGCAGTTGTAGAAGAAGCTCCCGCAACAGAGGCGACAGACGAAACTTCCTCCAGCTCTTCAGAAGAATCGAAAACGTCGTCAACAGATGAAACGAAACCTACAGCTACATCGACGGACAAGAATGACGAAGGAGGTGGCTCAGGAGATGCTACAGGAACAGCAATATACGCTTGGGCCAGTCCAACGTCGGGATCAATGCAAGTTCCCGATGATAAACTGAATCACGTCCTCTTGCCAGGAGTCAGTAACGGTTTAACGTACGTTACTCTCTTGATACAATTCCCAAACAGTCTGTTGAATGGTGAACGAGAACGAGCTGTACAGATACGCTTGTCCGAAGAAAGGAGACAGTTGGAAAGATACTACATTGGGTTCTGAGCTCGTTGCAAAGTATGCAGAAGGCCCGGGTTGTTATCTAGAATACACTTTCAAAGGTGCGTTATATCTCCCGTCGAATTGGAGAGGATGAGTCAAGCTAAGCTTTGTGCTCGACTCGATTTCGCAGGCGATGCTGTACAAATCTGTAAGGCTTAAGCTCGCTTCCAGTACTTGCCTTGCTCCTGCTTATGTCTCTTGAATCCCTGCAGATGGAACGACTACGACCGATTCGGGGATCTTTGGATGCTTGTGAGCTCAATTTTCGTGCACTCTTTCGCCAGCTCTCGTTAAATGTACTTCTTTCGAGATTCACAGCGTGACGGGTGGACAGCGGAACGCTACTGGATGGTGGGATGGAGGGTCGCAAGCCTCTATCGCGAATGCTTACCAGGGAAGTTGCATCATTCAAGGTCTCGGATTTGAGGAGCACACAGTTCGTTTGATCAATTCTCCAGGTGAGGCTTCTCTAGAGTCAGCACACTTCGAAGACAATCGCTGATACGCGAGGAGGCTCGCAGTCGATCCGAAGAGAGTGTACTTCACGGGTCTCCGCTACGTTTCAAACGAGACGGCAGCACCTTGGTCGGCGCTCGAATGGTCTGGTTGTTGCAACGAGTACCAATGGTCAGACGGTGAAGCTCCGACTGTGCAGATCGGAGGATCAACGGGAAACTCGACGAGCGGAGGGACTGTCGTCGCAGGAATCTCAAACAATGCAGCTGCCACTCTAGTGTAAGTCTGAGCTGTCTCGCGCAGACCGAATGATAGCTAATACAAGCATTCAACAGCATCGTCGTCATCGTGATCGTCTGTCTTGCGAGTATTCTGCTATTGTACGTATCTTTTCTGATGCTCTTCGAGAGAAGAGGCCTCACACAATGTCGACGACGAACAGCGCAATGTGTTTCAAGCGACGAGGATCCAGCGGTCCTTCAGCACAACAGAGGCTACAGCAAGCTCTTCAAGACAAGCGACGAAGACGTAAACGCTCGAACGAGAAAGACCAATCTTCTCGAATTCATCGACGAAGATCTCGTCGAGAACCTTCGACAGATACGGAACCAGAGGTCGACACGACACCGTCGACGACTACGGGAGAGCCTTCAACTGACGGCGAAAGCGATGATACGGACGAGAAGGATGGTCGCAAGTCGAAGAGGCATCGATGAGGGAAGTAGTCGGGGTGAAAAAGCTATCTGTATCCGAATTCTGTCTGTTCGTTGAGGAAAGGAAGAGGTTATTGTCAACAATATGATATGTGCAGAAACAGTGTCTATCTACAAGATCAGCTCAAACTGGAGATGTCGGGTGCTCCATGCTCGTTCTCCTCGACGCCGAGAATCCGAAGTGTCGTTCGTCGTCGGCGTGTAGGTGGTGTGGATGCGACAGATCGAGACCGTAGAGAAGGTAGTTCTCGCCGACGAGAGATTTCGTCACGAACTGTTTCGAAGAAGAGATCAATACGGAGACTCAAGAATCAGGACGAGTAGCATACCATCAATCGATCAAGACGCTGTAAATCGACGTCGACCTATCAGCCATAGCCGAGAAAGAATGAGAAGGAGTGCTTACGTTGACTATAGCGTAGACCGATGAAACACCAGTTGAGAATCGCATGTATTCGAGCGAGCAGATCACTTCAAGATTAACATGTTGAGGGAGTCCTTCAATGTCTTCGTCGCCGAGCGTCAAGTCGTAAGCATACGGTCGACCAGCTTCGTGGACTTCAGGCGGATTCAAGAATCGTTCGAGAAGCGGATTGTAAACCATCGGAAGAGGCGAGCCGTGATCTGCGTGAGAACTCCAAGAGAATGTCAGTATAGTTAGGACGTGCTCGAGGAAGGTTTATGACGCACATAAAGCAGCGGAGAGTAGCTGGAAAGTCGTGAAAAGGTCTTGCAGGAAGTAAGGATTCGAGAGTTGCGATCGATGAAGTAGAGCAGCCGTCCATTTCTGATCAAGACCCGAGATGACGGCGCAAAGCTCTCCATATAGATCGAGGATCTCCCTAGAGAAAGGCAAAGAATCAGCCATTGCTCTCAAACCAATGAAAACAGGGAAAGGTACATTTGCAGCGATTTCAAAGCCTCGTCTGCAGAGTGAGAGACGTGTGTCAGCTAAAACTCGACTAGCGAAGAGTGCGGTTTGTACTGACAATGCTCTATTGGCCATGGCCCTTGTAGAGACAGTTCGTAGCGAGTCATCGATGTAGCTTGAGTCATTTTGGCGAGTCGAGCTCGTAAAGTTCCGATGTTCTTGACGATGGCTTTCGGAGATTTCGTTGGTCCATGCTTGACGTTGGCAAAGCTGATGATTTGCGACATGCAGACACCGAGTCGATCGATCACTCGAGAGTAGGTTCTTCGAATCGAGACCTTCTGAGTCGTCACTGGAGGAACGTAGGTCCAGACGAAAGCGATCGAGATACCTGAGAGGAGATCATACTCTATCAGATTCATAGGGATGTCAAGAGGGAGCGGGTCGACTTACCGATGAGAACGCAGACGAACCGCCTCCATGCGATGCTCCATCCCCAACCGATTGATGAAGGAGCCGGGTGATGAGTATTTTGCCAGGAATAGCCGATGATGAGTACGCTTGTGAGTGCTGGTAAAATACCCTTCATCGGCGGCATCACGTGTCTGTGAAGAAGCGAGAGAGACTCATCAGTTTCAGTCGGATTTCGCAAACTTCAGGAAAGATGCGAATACTCACACTCGCCAGAACAAGATTGGGCAGAAGCCGAAAGCACATACTGCACCCATCGCATAAGGGTTCCCTCTCCCGTTCTGAGCCGCGATCGACCAGATGAGTAAACCGTAAACCGCTCCTCCGAAAGTACCTATGGAACGAAGACTTTTAGCGCAACTTCAACATCGTATTTAGTCGAAATGACCTCACCAAATACACGCAGAATAAAACCAAATACTGCGAGGTGGAGCGGGAACTCAGCTCAAATTCTCAGTAAAGAGCGAAAAGGGGCGGAACTCACCAGTATCTCCGACGAATTGCGTCGTTGTCAAAGCAATCATGATGATGACCCACACTCCCCGCTCTCGTTGGAAGAAATAAGAAGTGGTAGGGAAGTAGGCGGGCATAGTGCAGAGACCTGCGGAATGAGAGAATGAAGATTAGCGGTTTCGAAAACCCTGCCGAGAGAGATGTATTCACCCATCAATACGGCAGCTTTGAGTCCGAACAATACATCTCTCCTTGTCATACGTTCTCCAAAGTTTGCGATCTTTACTCCGAGTAGCTGAAAAGCTGTTTTGGGAGGCCGATAATCGGGGTGTCGACGAGCAGAGAACGAGTGAATATCCAGATCACCGACGGCTTCAGGATCCTACAGAGATTAGCGATAGTCAGTGAAGCATCGATGGTCAGTAGAAGCAAGATCAAAACTCACTTCGTCGTCGTTTCCTTCCTGAGCACTTGTTTTGTCGAATCGAGCTTTCGACCAATCCGGGAACCAGATTCTGTTCGAGCGTGGGCGTCAGTCTCGTACAACGCTCTCAAGCTAGAGTAGGGCTCACCGAGGTCTTCGTCTCTTCTTCTCTATTCGCAGAACCGATTCGAAGACGTCGATCAAAGCTTCGGACCAACCTAGCATCGTCGACTGATACGAGAAAGCCCAGAAGAGACCTCTGTGACTCGGCGTCTGGAAGTCCGCTGCGTGCGATTCGGGGTCGAGTTCGGACCCATAAGGATCGAATAGTTTGGCGAAAGGTCGAATCACGTCGAGTCGTTTCTCGTTTCGGTATGCTTTGAGTGCTGATCGTAACTCTTCGAGTTGTACTTCTGACTTCCTGATTAGTTCGTCGGTTGCTGCGTCGTCAGATCGGAAAAGATAGCTCCAGGTGTTTTCGGTAGATTTGATGCGATGAACGGTTTCGATGAGGTGTCCGACTGAACGTTCGTTGACGGAAAGTAGTTCGTCCGAGGTGATACTGAGTAGGCGAATGATCTCTTCGATGTGCTCCTCATCTCGACTGTTTGAGCGAGAAAGGGTAGGTTTGCCGAACAATTAAAGAAAGGAAAGAGAGGCAGACTAACGGATTCGAGAGGAAGTCTTCGAGGTCGGCATATCGCATCGATGCGACGAGTCCTACTGGCTTGATGTCGACATGCGGATGTAAGACGTCGTGAAGGAGTGAAGACAAGCTGACGTGACTGGCTCCTTCTCGATGGCGATGTCGAGAGCGAGAACGGGATTTCGTGTACTCTTTGAGAGATTGCACCGTCTTCTCCCGTCGTAGCTCGAGCGACGAGCCGGAATGGTGAGAGTCGGATCCAGTCGGGACGATAGGGTTCGAACGAGATCGATTGTAAGAGGGAGTTTTGCGAGGGGAAGGAGGGGAGAGCGGCGATCCTCGAATAGAATCAGGATGACTGCCTCGTCGTTGAGACCGTTGCTTTTGCTTCTCGTTGTCGAGTGCTTGAGCGAGAGCATTCGAATCGGCAGCGTCTTTAGAGTCTTGTCGGTTTGGAGTGCGAGTCGGTGAAGGAGGTCGAGTCGAGGTAGGAGTGTCGTCAGGAGAAGCGACTGTCGAGGGTGCACCAGATCGACCGAGATGAATCGTAAGTTGATCTGCGACTGGTCCTCCTTTCGCATCCGAGTAATCTCGATGAAGATGCTTGCTGACGACGTCGTAGAATCGAACAAATCCAGCTGATGGAAGTTGTGAGGTCAGACACAGCATGATCGAGAGAGGCGAAGGTGAAGACTAACTCGTTCGAGCAGTGAGAACTCGCATCTTTTGTAAAACACTGGTCAGATCTTTCCCATTCACTCTTGCGAAACTGATCTCCCTCGTAAGATTCGCTTCTGCCGTATTCATCAGCGCCAAGCTTGCCATCGCTTGTGTAGTCGTCGTCTTGATCTCGGCGTATTCCAACCAGTCTGCCGTGCGAGGATTCGCTTTAAGCATTCGACTCTGACTCTGGATGACCTGTCGAAGAGGAGCGAGGGTTGCGATCGTACGATCCGAGAATTGATGAGCGAGAGTTTCGGGGAAGATGAGGAGGGTACAGGCGATCGTTATGCTACATTCGTGGTATCTTGTCAGCGAGAAGTTCAGGTAGTAGAGAACACGAGACGTACGCATGTTGAGCAGCGAAAGGGAGGAAGAAAGCGAGACCGATCGAGTAGTAAGGGTAAGGGAAGAGAACTCCGAGTGTGAGAGAGATGACTTGAAGGATGATGGCGAAGATACAACCGAAGAGTGCTGGCGAGGGACCGAGGTAACCTCGGAGCCAGAGGAAGAATCCGGCTGCAACTCCAAGGAACACACCACAGACGGCACTGCTGGCAGGTTCAAGGTATCGACCATTGTAGAGATCGTTCGTGACGAGGTCTGAGATCTCACTAGCCGTGTAACCGGAGTTGAGGTAATCTTGCGAGGCCAGGGTTGAGAATTCAGCTTGAGACCAGTAATATCGACTTCGAGCGGCGTGAGCAATGCATACTATGAAGTCGAGGTGTAAGAGTAACATTGTGAAGGAGGAGCAGTGAAGTCTTACGAGCCAAAGTTGCCCAAGCCCAACTGATCGAGACGAGGAGGAATTGGAAGAAAGTCTGTTCGATTTGGTTCGCGATAGGAAGAGCAGCCGGCGAAATGACAGACACTGTAAGGCAGCAGAAATCGCACAATTAGCAAGCGAGCAATACAATTGAGCGACTTTGACCTTACCGACAAGAACGAGAAATCCAGCTCGACCGAGAGCGACTTGACTTGGATGAGCGAGAACTGCGAATCGAGGGTTCAGTATGTCGGCACAATGAACTGATCAGAGGTACGACTTACTGAGTACAAATCCACACCAAGAAGCGATCGTCGAACGCAAGACCGGTCTTAATCCTTTCCAATTCAGCTTCGACGGAACCCATGCGAGTGATTCTGGGATTGCCGGGGAGCGATCCTTGATCTTACTAGACCAGGTCGACGGAGGAGGTGGTGGAGAGGCAGCAGTCGAACTGTCGGAAGCGTGCGAAGGGCGATCAGGAGAAGAGGGAGGATAAGTGTGATTCTCTTTCGACTGTTTGTCGTCTACTTGCTGCTGTTGATCTATTGCTTCGTTCGTCCTCGTCTCCCTCCTAGCCTCATCGTCCCTGCCAAACACTGCTTCAGGGGCGAATCCAACATGCCTTTCCTCCTCATCTCGGCTTCCTCTCCTGCTTGACCTGTTTGATCTTCCTGGCTCGTCTACTACTATCCTAGGCGGTGCTTGTCTCCTCTGATCTGATTCCGAGTCCTCCTCGTTATCGTCGTTGAGAACAAAGTGAGGTTTCATTCAACCGATTTGAAGGGAGTTTCCGGTGTGAGCGTTGGCTCTGGCTTTGTAGGAGTGTTCTATGCTGATTCCGAATCGATGGTGTAGTTTGTCGTAAAGCGGAGGCGAAATGAAGAGCGGCGAAAGAATGTTTCTGATTTCTGTTTCGGCTGAAGTTCTTTTTTTCGCAAGTCATTTTGACTCGCTCACTTTCGAGCTTTCGCGGAAGCCAGCGCATTGAACGATAATGAGGAGAGCGAAGCGGCGAAGCGAAGGAGTCAAGCTTCTCTTGTCCTCCCTCGACGATGAAGCGAATCGAAATGAAAATGAACACAATGTAATTTTGAAAGATATCCCCAAACACACGACACAAAACGAAAAGCGTGAACCTCGACTCGCATCCTCCGAGCTCTCCACTCCTCCTTGAATTCCTCTCCCCCTTTCTCTATATTATCTCTCTCTCTCCATCTCTTCACATCCTCCCCTTTCTCCCACAGTAGTAAACATGTTATTGATGCATTAGTGCTTGGTCGAAGGAGGGTTGTCTGTGCGAAACGAGCGAGCGTGAACATTTCGAAAGGGAAAGAAAGGGGAAATGAGATTGCTTACAGACGATCTTTCGTGCCTTGAGAGGTCCCCACTTGAACTTCTTGGTCCAGATAGAGAGGGCTAGATGACGGGATGTATGAGCGAAAAGGATCTGGCGATGAGAGAGGAGAAGAGAAGCTCACCAAGAAGTGAAGTAAGAATAATCGTGGCCTGCATTCCCATCTTCTTTCGGTCGTCCAACTCGGGTTCCGCTGTCCACGACAAGAAAGAAACGACATCCTTGGCCATCTGAGAAGTTGTTGCAGGGGTACCATCCTCGTACTCGACGAGACCATCGTAAAGCACTCGAGCCATTCCAATAGCTCCTCCAGGGAAGTAAGGGTTGTAGTTGAGACCTTCACGGATCTCGACACCAGCAGGGGGGTCGACGTATCCGGTGATCAAGGCGTAAACGTAATCCTAGAAAGAAACGAGAAGAGCGAGATGAGAAAACGCATTTCGAACAAGAAAGAGAGAGTTCCTGAAAGACTCACGGCACCTCCGTGACGAGCCTTGACCATGAGAGAAAGATCAGGAGGAAGGGCACCAGCGTTTCCAGCTCGAGCAGCTTCTTCGTTGGCGTAAGGTGCGGGCATGTAATCGGAAAGTTTACCAGGTCGTTGGAACATGGATCCCTCGGAATCGGGTCCGTCCTCGTATTCGACTTCTTCGGCCATCGACTTGGCTTCGTTGACGGTGTGGGAAACACCGACCAAGTTACGCCAGGCGATTCGATCGAGCGAGTGACAGGCGGCACAAACTTCTCGGTAAACTTGGTATCCACGACGAATTCTACAAGAAATTCACAAGCCTCATTAGCGTCACCTACTCTAGCTGAATCGTGAGGAGTACAGTCGAGGGAAGGGAAAACTCACGAAGCATGATCGAAAGATTCGAAAGGTCCCTTGTGAGCCCAAGGGTACTCAGGAGGGTGAAGACCGTGATCGGCGGGGGATTCTGCCTTTGCCTCTGGCAAGAATGGGTTGCCATACAGCGAAGAGTACCATGCGAGAGTTCCGACTGAAACGGCAGTTAATCCAGCAGCGGTACGGTTTGAGGTGGCGGCACGGGAGAAAGCCGACTGTTTGAGCGATTTCGTGATTGAGGTATTGCGAGTAGATTAATGACCGAGGAAGGGGAGCAGCGAGAGTTGAGAGAGGGGTAAGATTTCGGAGGGAAAAGGTCGACAACGATTGGGCGTTCAAGAAGTTGAAGGAGAGGGTGAGGAAGCGAAAGAATAGTCAGTGACATTATTCTAGGAGCTCTGAGTACTCTCAATAGGTACTAGAGGTACCCGGATGAGGCGATAGCGAGGATGGAGAGGTGTAACATCGGAGGGAGGGAAAGAAGGGAAAACTCACCTGAGGAGCGGAAGTAGAGTGAGCGCGAGCAAAAGGGGCGCTAGGGTTTGCTGCCTTGAGGCTAGATCGGAGGAAAGAGAATCGGCCAGCCATGTTGACGAGGTTTGACGAGGGAAGAAAGGCGAGGAGGTTCGCTGGTTTCGCTTTCAAGGAGCAACTTGACTTTCTTCAACTTTGTCTGATTCGAATTCTGAACAGGCAGATGTGTATAGAATCTTCTCCTTATCTCAAGGCTGGTGTTAGATCCGTACAGCGAGAGGTGTGGCGAGCAGGAAGCACTTCGAGTTTCTCGAGATCTTGTCGCCTTCAACCTCTTCCGGAAATAGCGAGGATACTTTCTAGACGTGTCTATCTGTCTTTTGATGTGTCTATCAATCAGAAAGAGCTGTCAGGAAGTTGAATCTGAAACGAGTTCTCTCACATTTCGAAACTTCGCTCTTGTTTACTCACCTTTCACACTCATCCAACGAACTCACTCCCATGTCGACTGATAGGCCAGCATTCAAGCCTAACCGCGCTAGGGCATCACTGTCTGCAGTCCCCAGCACCTCCACTGGCTCGTCCCTCTTTCCAAACAAGGAGAACGGTCTCTCAACTTCGACTCTCATCGCCTCTACATCAACTCAGACCGGCGCACAACGCAAGAAAAGAGCTCAGAGTCTAGGTGGAGATGCATTGGAAGGTCTCAGGAAGCGTACAAAGTTGGAGGAATTGAGAGCAGAGGCGACTATGACCTTCGAACTTTCACCGAGCAAATCGGAACGAAGGAAAGCCGTAAGTCTCCCTTACTTCGTTCTGAGAGCTCTACAACAGCTGAAAAACCCCTGCCCCAGGCGCCTCGACGATCAATCCTCAAACAAGTCGGTGCAGTTTTCGAAAACAACACTGTCAATTTCGGTTCCTCCCGCCGTACTTCCCTCGCTTTCGACCCTACTTCCGCTACCACCGATCTCTCTAGCCTCTCCGCCTTCCAGAGCAAATCCGCTCGACGCCGTTCCTCGAACAAACCCGTCGAAAATCCAGTTGAACAATACGATGATTCGGATGAAGACGACGACGATCCTAACGGGAGTCTCGACATGGAGATCACAAAGATGGATATCACAGTCGCTTTTGATCGGGAAGGAAAGCGAGTACATCGAGCGAGTCACAGTCGAAGAGTCAGTTTCGCTCCCTCTGCGAATGTTCGGTGAGCGATCCTCTTTCTCTGTTCAGTTTAGTGAGCTTCTCGATCTCATCCCTTTTGCTAACTTACAGTCACTACACACCCGATAAACCGACTGCAATTGCTCAAAACGCTCAAGCAGCGAAAGAGGCTCAAGAAGCTGCCGCTCTCGAATACGCTGCCCACACTGGAGACGAATCTTTCGTATCTCAGAATTCCGGAGCTGCCGAATCATCTGATGAGGAGGAGGAAGACGAAGACGGCATTGAATCGGAACCTTCGATGGAAATCGCTGGAGACGAAGTCACCCTCGCTTTCAAAGGTCATTTCGCTGGAACTCAATTACCCGTCTCAGCCCTTCAACCCAGTGTGGAGGAGGAGGACCAGAACCAATCGTCGTCTTCCGAGGAGGATGAGGGAGAAAGGGACGAGAATGGAACACAAGCGATGGACGAGGTTACGAGTGATTTGACGGGTCAGCACACCGGAGGTTTCGACGCTCAAGCAGTCAACTCAAGAGCTCAAGCTGAGGAGCAACAGCGACAGGCCGCTGCAGCACCTCAACAACAAGAGTCAACCGCTCCCGCTCAGCCCAAACCTCAGGCGAATCGACCTCGTTTCTCGACTGTCGCTAGACAAGAGGATGACGAGGATGAGCAAATCATGAGATCACTCGGATTTGCAAGAGGCGGGAAACCTAGGAAGTCTCGAGTTGGGTTGGCAAGAGTTGGAGAAGAGGACGAAGAAGAAGAAGATGAGGAGGAAGAGGCACTTAGTGACATGGAAGACGACGATGGAACTGCTGCGATGGAGATGACTACAGCTGTCGGAGGAATCGTTTCTCAACAACCGTCATCTCAACCGGAAGATTCAGACGACGAAGCAGATTCTGCCGAAGTTTCGATGCAACTCATCGGCACTGGAACCAACTCGAACGAGATCACGATAGACCTCGATCAAACGATGGATATGGAAGAAGCGACAGCGAATTATGGATCGATCCTTTCTGCACCTTTACCTCGACCTTCCCTCGCTCCCCGTCTGGCTTCCCCAATCCGCTCTCGTACAGCTTCACCTTCACGATCCCCGGCTCCTCCCTCATCTCGAACAGTACAGTCTTCGAGAGCTGGTTCCGTTCCTCTCGGAGACAACGCTTTGTTGGGCACTCCTTCGAAATCTCCTTTCCGTCGAAGTGGAGGCTACGGAACCCCTCAACCTCGTCAACCATCTCCTCTTCCCTCTCCTCGACGTGTTTCAGCTCCTCGTCCCGCACCTCCTCCTCCCGCACAATCTCAACCTCCGAAGAGTCCAGTCAGAGCTCGTTCTCGTTCAGCATCTCCCGTCAAACAAACTCCTTTCCTACCTCCTTCTTCCCTCGCCGCGAAATCTCCTCGCAAGACTCCCGCCGTCTCTCCCGCTGCTGCTCGAGCTCCCCTTCGTGTCTCGACCTCACCAGTCAAATCAGCATCCTCAGCTTTTGCCAGCGTTACCCGTCCTCGTCAATCTATCGCAGCTGGTCGATCTCCCGGCGGCAGTCTCTCCCTCAAAGGATTACTCGCTCAACAGCAAACAGCTTCACAAGGTAGTCCGAACAAGCTCGAAGACGTTGCAGGAGGAAGGGATCTCAATCTGACGGGAAGTGTATTCGAGAACAGCTTCGATGCGCATCCCGTGAGTCCCCAATTTTGAGTCTCGCTTTCAACTTCACTGACACGATCTTTGATGAACAGGACGCTCCTCGACCCTTGGCTTCCATCGAAGAGTTCTTCGCTGCTACTGGAACTGAATTCGTCAACGATATCATCGGGATGACTGGAGGATTCGATCTAAGCTCTTCGAAAGCGAGGAGGAAGAGTCTTGCTGCTTCAGCATTCGGAGATGAGAGTAAAGGTGAGCTCCAGAGTCCGGATGAGTGCGAAGGTTCAGCTACTCATTTGAAATTCGTGGTAACAGATCGTACCCCTCCTACTTTCGCGGACTTGGTCGTCGCCGGTGCTTGTCACTCTGTGATGTACGAGCTCTACCGGAACGTAAGCCTCGTGCCTCTCCGCTCCAATCAACCCAATTGCTGACCTTCGCTCTCCTTCTTCAGGATCAAAAATTCCTACTCCAACGAATGGAAGAGGTCCGAGAATCCTACGACGAGCTCGAAGCGTATATCGAATCGGGAGAAGTGCCAGCAGTCTTCAAGAATTGGGCTTCGGCTTCGGATGAGGAGAAATTACACATGAAGGTAAGCTTGCATCGCTACACTCTAGTCCGCAGTTCAGTCTTACTGACGATTCGAGTTTGATCGCACAGAATCAATTCGCTCAGATCAAGCTGTTCCACCTCGTCCAGGGACAAGTTGAGTGGAAAGGAACGCGAAACCAGAATCTCGATCAAATCATCACAGCGATGCAACAGAGTCTTGAAGAACTCCGACAGGTCCGTTCCCTTCGTGCTTCAGCTGTCAGACGTTACGTTGAGATGCTGACGTCGAAAACGAGGTGACAGGATCGAGCCGAACTCGCACAATTCGAGATCAACAGCGTGATTCCTTCGCTTCAAGAAAGACACGCTGCTCTCGAAGCCGAATTGATGACTGAACGGGCACTTGACGAAGAGCTGTCGAGCTACAACGATGATCAGCGAGAAGAGCTCGCCCAACTTCACGCCGATATCGAGGAACAAGAGTAAGCTTTCGCTAGCTCATCGCTCTTCGACGAAAGACACTGACACCCGCTTTCTCTTTACAGGGAGCAAATCAACGGCAATCGCTCAAAAGGTATTCCTGGAGCTCGACCCCAATTCGAACGAATCGAACAGCAACTTCAGAAGGATCGAAACGTTCTTGAAACTGAGAAGGAGAAGGAACAAGCTGCGAAGGAGAGGATCGCCGAGCTCGAGGCTGCTTTGAAGGATAAACGAACCAAGTCCGATTTGAGTCGAATGAAAGGTGAGTTGCAGCAGCTTCCTCAGTTTTTCTGTTCGTGAACATTACTAACGATGCCCATTCTTCACGCAGCTGAATACGAGGCACTTCAACAACTTCACGGCTGGTCTCTCGTTCGTTTCACATCGACAATCATTCAGCTCCGACACTTTGATGAACTCGACGTCGCTTTCGAACTCGAACCCAATTCGTTCAAAGTGATCAACACTGAATTCCGACTTGTCGAAACGAAACGTTGGTCCAGCACTCTCGCACTCGACATCACCAATTTCCTCGTTGGCAAGATCGCTGAACGAGTAGGAGAGGAGATTCAAGCTGGTCACCAAGATCCTCGAGTACGTTTCATCTCTTTCTCCCCTTTGCACTCCTCTCACTCATGTCTCTTCTTCTCGTAGTCTCTGATCCACTTGATCTCTTCTCAATCCCTCGTCCTCCGTCACGTACGACACGAGATCTCTGTCGCCTCCCTCGACTACCCAATCCATTTCTCCCCAACCACTCAATCTCTCGAACTCGAAGTTTATTCCTCAAAAGCAAAGAAAGCTTTCTTAGTTTCGGTACCGATGAACGAAATTGAGTTGGATGTAGGGAGTGATAAAGCTAGGTGGGCGGAACATTTGAGTGCTGAGATTCAGGTCAAATTCGGTGGGAATATTGGGTGAGCTTCGTCTTTCTTCGATACCAGTTCTCGCTCAGTTCTGACGGTTCTGGGTGATCGTCTCTCACAGATCTGCTGGACTCGCTATCAACGAGCGATTGAACGATTGCGAAGGATTGTTAGTTGCGCTACGAGCTGGAGAAAGCGCTATCTCTGTTTGATTTCCTCTTTCCCCCTCTCTCTTCTCTGGCTATGATACCCTTTATACTACTACATCCTTCGTCTTTCTATCACTGTCTGAAACCATCTTTACTAACCCTATTTTGACTTGCTCTGCCTCGCCTGAAATCATTACTTTTCCTCTTCTCTCTTTTCGCTTTCAAAGTCAAGGAGTGTTCAGTCGAGGCAGAATTGCAAGTTGACAGCAAAGGAGGGGGATAGAATGAAAACAGCAAGTAACAGTACAATATGGAACTACGAGCTACGAAACGAAAACAGCAAAAGACCATAAAAGACGAGGGGTTTACTCATCTACTTTCTCGATCTCAAACACGACGAACTCGTGGTACTCGCCTTCCATGACACTCGCGTACTCTCCCATCGCTTCCTCACTGTTACTCTCCTTCTTGTCCTTCTTCTCTTTCTTGCTTCCGACTCCTCCTTTCTTGGGTACGAGGTAATCCGATAGAGCGGCCATCAATTTGGTATGTTGTTTATGCTCAGGCTACTCACTTCCTCGTCAGCGAGAAGATTCGAAGTGACAAGGAGAGGAGAACATACTTTGATGACAGCTGCGAAGTACGCAGCGGGTAGACCGTAACGAAGGACGGATTCGACGTAGGTGCGCACCACTTTGAGGTGCACGAGAAGTTGGAACAGTTCGGAGAAATTGATTCGTGATAATCTCAACAAGTCCGCCTGTAAGCGCAGCGCGAACGAAACGCACGTGTATCAGTGGGTGATACGCGTGCGATTGACGATTGTTGCTTACCCAAAGTTGTTTCTCTTCTGCGACCAAATCGTCCAGTTCTCGTTTCCCTTTCTGAATAGCTTCTTCATCATACGTGAAATCTCGAACAATGAACCTGTAAGATCACCGTTTCGTAGCATCAGTCTCCGCCGTGAAAAGACAATGCAGCGACTCGGAAGACTCACTTCTTCTCTCTCGCTTTCTGCGAGAATTCGTCCTTGATTCGTCGGAAAATCGTCACAGAGTAAAGAACGTATTCTTCATCTTCCGCAAGCTTCCTGCATGACGGTCTCAAACTACCATCAGCGAGGGTTGTGCACTAATGGAGAGTTAAGGAAGACATACGTTGATGAACGAGGAACCACCATTTGTGTTAGTCTTTCGTATGATGCTTCCCATTCTTTCGTGATGTTCCTGCAATCGAGCGAAAAGACGAGTCAGCGATGTTCTGAGAAGGACAAGAGGAAAGGACGACGTACTTAGGGACAGCCACGAGAATGGTTTCGAGGTATTCCGAGTCGTTCGTTCCGGAGAAATCAGAAGCTGAGACGACATCCGCGAGTGATCGCATCGATAAGTTTCCACTGTACGAACCCGGTTACATCAGCGCTTGCGGAGCTCGCTGAAATGGACGAGCACGTACGTCTTCTTCCTCAGAGCCTGAGTCAATTGACCTTTAACCTGAGCATACTGTTGATTCTTATTCCTCTGACTATTCTCGATACTCTGTACCTCCTTGACGATCCCTTCAACCACCTCATTCAAACTCCTGCTTTCCGTCCTGAATTTCGATTTGTCCCAAGTCCAACTTTCTTCAGTCTGACCTTGTTCTGAACCCTCGGGGAATACGTAGGATAAATAGGGTCGACCATCATCGAGGACGAGATGGGAGGATAAGGGAGAGTTGCGAGAGGAATCACCGATTTGGGTGGTGTTGGATGAGGAGGAGGAAGAGGAGGAAGAAGAGTTCGAGGAAGTGAGGGATCGGATGGTTTCGACTGTCTTTTGAACGGCGGTCGAGATTGTGGGATCTTGTTTTGCTAGGGTTTCGGAGAGGGTCAAGAGGGAGGAGAGAGTTCCAGTCTAAAGGAGAGAAGAGAGGAGGGAGAAACGAGGTAGGTGGGGGTCAGTACCTCTTCGACTTCAAAGTCTGCTGCTAGAGCTGGCCATCGAGCTACAGCTAGCCTCTTACTCCGAACTGACTAGCGTATGCGTCTTTCCCCGTTTTCGTCGTTGGGAGGAGAGTTGTTGATGATGATGATGATGAAGGAACCGTTTCAAACTCACCTTGAACTGTGGGAACTCTACCAGACTAGCGTGACCTAGTTTGCCGTTACCAAGAGCTTGTCTCAAGTCTTGTAGCTGTTCATGTGGATCCGAGTCTGCCGGTCCCGATACGAGTAAGAGAGACGATTCCTTCATTTTGCTTCACTCTGTGCTTCTTGATAGTTTACTAGAGGTAAATTGAGAGGTATCTGAGTAGCTGTATAGTGTATCTGTGCGAGTTTGAGCTGGTGAGAGAAGTTGGATGAGTTCAAGAAACGAATCGCTCCTTCCCTTCAGACACCTCACTCGAATTCGACAGAACGGCTTCAAAGGAGCCATGGTCAGTGTACAGCAGTATAATGAAGTAGTCGACCAGCTCCCATCGCTTCCCGCGTCTCATTCGCGCTGCTTCATCGATCTCGACGTTCGCCCCTCGCTTCGTTCTGGCCGCTACGCTCTGATTCGTTCCTCCGACTAGCCAGGGATAGTACAGCAGATATGCCGACGGGGAGCGAGCTCTCATGCAGCGTCATCTGCATCTTCCCCCAGCCTTGTCTTTCCTCAAGATTTCGCATACGACCTCTATTCGACTCTATCTCAGCCGCCAAGCTCCCTTTTCGCGCTTGTGAATCATTTGACGCTCCTTGATAGGGCACTCGGTGGAGCCAGGCAGCCCTCTGTTCCGACGTTGGCTCTCAGAGGAAGCTTCTTCGCTCCCATTGCGTTCCCTATCTGCTTCAGATCCATCGCAACTGACCAGAATCTCGTTCAGCAGCAGGTCCTTCATCTGCTCGACGTACTCCTCTTCCGATACCCGATCTCACAGGTACCTTCCGACCGTTATCTTGCAATCTCTGCGAGTATTCTGTCGATTTCTCGCGACCCTCACATCCGTCTCCTCGTGACTGTACACTCTCTTCAGCGTCATTGTTCTGCACCCATTCGACAAGAGAAAGCTTCGTCGATAGTCAGAGGGTATCTTCGGACTCTTCGCTTGATTCACCCCCTGTCGAACTAGACTTCGTTCTGCGAAGGTGGGTCTCGAATGACGTTTTCAAAGAGCCCTGTCGATTCTTCTCTTCCTCTTCCTCTATCTTCATCCGCTTACCTCACACAGCCTTACAGTAAGCGAAATGAGCTCTCTTCCTGTTTTGCGAACTTGAACTGACTCCCCTCGCGCAACAGCAGCTTCTTCCCTCACTTTCGATTCATTCAACCTTATCTCAATCTCACTACTCAGCTAGAATGGAATCTGTACACAAGGTGGGCTGCTCAAATAACTATAGATTCGATCATCAGACTCATCTGTTCTCTCGCTGCACTTGACAGATCGTCGACTCGACCAAAGACCTCCTCGCTTCCTACACCTCCTCCCGTACGCTCCTTTTACCCCAACTCCCTAACGCAGACTGACCTTCTCTATCTCTCCACAGAGCCCTCTGACCAATCTCAACAATCCCAACCTCAGCGAGAATCCGCAACATCCTCCGTTCCCGTCACAGATGATTTATTAGGAGTGACCTCTGGACAAACGCAACCTCCTTCAGATTTCGGAGCTGCCACGTTCAGTGGTGATGTAGAACATCAAAGTGTTACGGAGGATAACAGTTCGAATGGATATGTGTAAGCTGTTGTTATTCGTTTTTTGCGAAACTTTGCGAAAACGTGAATGGCTGACTTTCGACTGAGATTTGATTGCGACGGATGTAGACCTTATAGCGCGACTGGGAGGGATTCGACGGGTACTTTCTCGGGAGGTGCGAACGAAGACGTCTCGGATCTACCAGGTGCTGGTGAGATTCCTGGAAAGAAGTAGAGACGTTTCATTTGTTACTGTTCTCTCGTAAATAGATTCTCCATCATCTCGGCGTCGGTCCATGTCGATGGGGTCGAGAGAAGTTTGCGAGAGAACACGTCAGGAAGAATCGTCGTTTGCGAAAGTACAGTGAGCACGAGGTCTTTCGAAGAAAGCGTAGTCCTCCTCAAACGGCGTTCGCGGGAAGCGTCCCCGCTCGAAGGGTGACAGCTGACCATGTGGTGAAAGTGCGCAATCTAGATGCGTTGCGAAATGAGAAGAAAAAACGGTTCATTCTCAAGCTGCGAAATTCGTCACGTCGCTGAAAGTCTTTCAACTTTTTCCCCGCTTCGTCTCTCTCTTCTCTTCACTTCACTTCACTTCTTACTCTTCACTCTCTCCCCCCACGCACAACAAACTCGTGAGCATCGCCCCCTTCGTTTCTTTCAACCTTTTTTCCCCACAACTGACGACATCCCTTCTCTCTCCCCTTCCCCTTTCCCTCTCTCTCTTTCTGACCACTCACTCACTGCCACAAATAGTATTCAATATGACTATCCTCGATAAAGCCAAGGACTTTGCTGAAAAGAAACTTCACAAAGGTGGAAAGTAAGCTCCTCTCTCACCTCTCCTCTTCTTCTCTGAGGCTCCCAAACTGACCCTATCTTTCTCTGTTAGCAACGAGAACGATGACTCTTACGCGTGATTCCTCCCTCTTTCCCAAGTCCCCTCGTCATTGTTCTCGCACTGACCCTCGTTTCGTTTATTCACAGCAACACTGATGAATCTTCCTACGACAAACGTACTTCTGGGAACACCTATGGATCGGAACCTACCGATACTACTTACGATTCTACTTCCTCTTCGACTCGTCGCAACGACAACGACAATGACAATTATTCGGGAGGAGGAAACTTGAACGAAGGTTACAACTCGAGGAACCCTCAAGCAACTGAATCTTCTAGCTATGGACGCTCAGAGGGTAACACGTGAGTCGTCGAGACTTGTTGAAGCAGCGAAATAAGCTGACATTTACAGCACTCAACCATTCGCAGTCTCGCTGATGGTTCTTACTCTGGATCCGATTCTCGCACTACCGGTAACACTGATTCTTCGTACGGAGAGCAATCAAGGACTGAACGTGGAAACCTCGGTGGTGACTCGTGAGCCTTGAATTCCTCTCAATCTCCTTTCGGAATCGAAATTTAGCAGTCTCAAGTCGAGTTCACAGATACGGTAACCAACCTGGAGGACAAGGATATGGAGGAGAGTCTTCGTTCGGTGACGACAACGACCGCAACACTCGCTCAGGAGGAGGATATAGCGGATCTGGAGGAAGAGACTCGTCTGATCGTGGAGGACAATTCGGTGACAACGATACTCGTGGTCAATTCTCTTCTTCCTCTGATCGCAACGAATCGTATGTTTTGTCATCGCTGAATCAGAGCCTCACTCATCGCGCTGATCTGTCCCTGACCATACAGTTCCTACAAATCTGGAGGAGACAACTTCTCGACTGGTGCTGCTGCTGGAGGAGGTGATTCATACGGAGATGGTGTCAACTCTTTCGGTGGTGCTGAGTCGAGGGAGGACAACTTTGCTTCGAGGGGTTCAGACAGGGAGAGGGAGAACCGTCAAGGTCAATTCGGTTCGGGAAACGATAACGAATCTTCGTGAGTTCGCTCTCGAACTCAGCCTTTCTTTAAAGACTTAGGTCGGATAGGAATACTCACAGATCCTACGGTCAATCGTCGTCAAACTACGATTCCTCAAACCGTGATACTTCGGACTTCAACTCTTCATCGAACCGCGACACTTCCGACTACAACTCTTCTTCCAACCGAGACTCCAACTACTGATCTCTTTACCGCTTGAATATAAGCAAACGCTTGAACAAAGGAAACGAAATGACTGGAAAATAGGTTGTTTGTGTTTTGTCAGTAACGAAGTATCAAATCGAAATACGAAAGCAGTACTCTTTCTCTCTCTCACTCTCGAGACTCGCTGCGTGGACAAGCGAGTGACTATTTGAACGTCTTGTCTTGCAGCGTATTGGATGCAGTGCCTACCAACTAATGGGTTGCCATCTTCTAAGAGTTCCCGGCGAATCATCCTCGCTCAATTCCGATTCGTCCCATTCCCTTGTTTCGACGCTCTTGAACCCTGACTGCTCGAATGCGAGGTCAGCCTCCGCTGCCGTCATTGCTCTCCCTTCCATGACGAGTGTCTTCTTTATGGCTCGACAGTAGGTAACCGTCTCAAGTTTCGCGAGGTAAGGAGGAAACGGACGACCTGAACGACTTTTGAGCATTTCTTCAGCTGTAGCGTAGCTAAGGAGTCCTGGAGGAAGCCAGAGGTGTTTGATGCGACAGCGGAAGTAGCGAGACATGTCGCGAAGGAAAGAAGAGACTGTGAACTCGTCGTTTCCGAGAACTGTTTTGAAAGCTGCCAATTTGGAGGGTCCGCGAGACCCTTCGTAAGCGTCTTTGTCGGAGGTGTCGGAGTTCGTGTCGAGCATTGCGTCTAGGGAAGAGTTGAGTTCTGCTACGCTCGATGATGTCGTTGAAACCAGATCTCTGACAATGTAACAGTCGGGTCCGAGGTAGAGGTTCTTGATCCCATAGACTTTGAGTCTAATGAGTGCGATGTGATAGGGAATCGAGACGGAGTTGAAAGCGATAGAGTGAAGGGAGGGGAAAGAATCGAAGAAGTTGCGACAGACGTCTGCGCTTGCAGTCGAGGAATCGGATCGACCGAGAGTGACGAGTTCGAGAGTCAGGATCTTGACCGAAGGATGGTACACTCCCAGGCTCGTATAGTGATATTGTAAAGATCGAGCCGAGAAAGCGTTGAAGCGAACGGCGAGCAATCCAGCGTAGAGAGTGAAGACCGTATTGCGATTCGAGCTTGTCGAGGCGGATCTGATGAGAAGAGTAGCAAGGTAGTCAAGGCTGTGATCAACACAATCATAAACACAATCAGCAACCGGAAACAAGTTTCGAGCGATCCGACGGTTTGTTCCATCGAGTTGATCGGAGAACGCACAAGAGAACTGTATCGCTAGATCAACGTCGTCTCCATTTTCGATTCTGAGCTCGAGCAACCTAATCTCGCTGAACTGCTTCGTGATTCTGCGAAGAGTCGAGCTGATTTGAGATTCGTTTCGATCGCTCCACTTCCTTCCATCGACGCAGTCTACGAAGAGCCTCAGACCCGTTATGGGAAGGATGTAAGCATCGAAGGTCTCCTCCATATCGTCCAGCATCAAGTTGATTGGTCCGGAATCGAACTTCTTGATGCTTCGACCTCTAGGACCTGCGGGACTCCGTAGGAAGCTGGCAATGATACAGAACTGCCCTTCTTGATGTCGTGTACTCGATCTCCATTCCTTGCAGACGAGAGAGAGATTGAGGAGCGGCGTAATCGATTCTTTGACTCCTCCAACGTTGTGAATCCTGTAGAGAGCGAGGTGCAGAATGTACAGCTGAAGAGACTTGGGTAGACGTTGTGCGGCAGGTTTAGAAGCCATCGAATCGAGGTGTCGGAGTGAGATGAAGAGGAGAGAAAGAGAGAAAACTCGTTTCGCAATCTAAAACCTCTCGAATCGTTGCTTTCGCTGGATGCTCTCGTATGCTCGAGATGATCCTGTCGAAAAGCGACGATGCACAATGCGAGAATGCGAGAATAAGCTACAAGATAAATACAACACACGCTCGAGATAAGTTATAGAGTTTCGACATTCCGCCTTCTCCACGTCCCCCCCTATCCGTTATGACCACGCCGTCGGTTCCCACCTCACCATCTCATGACCGATTTCTTCTGGCTCCCACCTCGTCACTCTTGGAACCGGACACTTGTGTTTCCGACAACGCAACCCGATATCCGTCTCCTCAATTAGCGGCACTGGGTCGAGTTTCCCGTTCTCGTCCGGCGAATACAACATCCCTATCGCCATCTCCGGGCGAAAGAACCCTTCAGTCGCAATCTTGATCGTCTCCAACCCTCTCAGGTAAATTGGTGGTGTATCATCTTGCCTGCTCTCCAACAACTCCCGCAAGAACACGCCTCCAGCTCCATCGTTTGGTAGAGTAAGATGTTTGATCTTGCACCGGAAATGTTGAGCGAGATGTTCAACGAGAGGTTTCTTGATTTCCGAAATACAACGCTCCGCTTCTTCTGGAAAGACGCAAGTACCAAGGGCGAGGTGGACGACTGTCGGCTTGAGCTGGGTGAAGGCGATAGATTGCATTCGTCCTAATCCGTTGAGTCCGATGGCCGTGAGCGATGGAAACGAGTTGAAGAATCTTTGACAGATATCGGTAAGTCGGGATTCGGGGGAATTTGCTCGACCAAAGCTGATGTGGTTCAGGGTGAGATTCTTGAGTAGTGGTAGGTAGGCGTCCCAAGTAGGTATGTCTATTCGAGACAGGTCGAGGCGGGTGAGAGATCGAGGAAGAGGTCGAAATATCGAATCGATAGGTCTGAAGTATCTCGCGCGCGGGTCGGTTTGAGCCGAGTCGAGAGTGAGCTTTTCGAGGCCTGCACAGCGAGGATATAAATTGGGTAAGCGGAGGAACAGCGTGAGAAGAGAGGGGAAGAGATTATCGACGTGAACACCTTTGCGAGATTACACTTTCGCGCATTGTTGACCTCCATCGACAGTCTCGTGGTCGCTGAGCAACCCGTTGCCAGAGTGAGCAAGTGGCCATCCCAGTATCGCTCGTTTGCGACGTTTCCCGCACAATCTATAGCGACGAGCGCCAATCCACCTTCGACACAAATATCGCCGCCCTTCGAGCTCTCGAGCTGCTTGTTCAGCGCTGAATTATATCCCGTGTTGCTCATCCTTTCGTTGCCCGCTTTTAGCCAACCTTTTTCTCGTTCTAAATAAGCTGCCCTCTTCCATACCTTGCACACTAGAGCCATGCGAGCGAGTCCATTCACTACGTAAGGGATATCGGCTCCTCCCTGATTGACAATGCGGTGTATTGTGTAGTCGAGGATACGGCTGAGGACAGAGGGAGGAAGTGATCCAGAACCAGGGAAGGAGGTGCGATGGCCGTATCGATCTACGTGAGGGTCGCTGTTGCTCGCATTGTTGAGGTCCATCGAGTTGAACGGCAGAAGATGTTGAATGTGGGAAGAAGAGAGCCTTCGAATCGAAAAGTTGAGAACTAGTTTCGCAATCTCGTCGAACTTTCGCCGCGTCGGAGCTGCTCATTCTATCCAAGTTTTATGATCGCAGAGTCAAGAAAGGGTCGACACTTTCAATCCCGAATTATATCAGGATTTGAGCCCGTCAACCATTTTTCGAAACTTCTGAGGCGAGAATCGAGCATGGTCGCAAGAAAGATTGATTGCGGCTGTGGCTCACTTCAGTATGAAGACAAAAGTACAAACTAGGTCTACTCTACTACAGATAATGATACAAAAGACGACAATGAGGAAGTGTGCGAACAAGGTTCTCCGGCCGTTCTTCGCAAACTCATGCTCCCTCTCCTACTCAGCTTCCTTCCTATGACTCCAGCCCCTCACACTCAAGCCCACTCCTTTGGTTCCCATCTCGCCAACTCCTGTCCCGCTTCTTCAGGCTCCCACCTAGTGATCCACGGATGACAAATTTGATGCTTCCCGGTGAGTCTGACAAATTCCAACTCCTCCGTACACTGGAACTCGTTCACCTCTCCGTCCCAAGTGAAGGCGTACCGACCAGGCGACATGCTGGGACGATAATACCCTTCAGCAGCGACCTTGATCGTTTCCAAACCCCTCAAGTAAATCGGAACCATTCCGTCTTCCCTACTCTCCAACAATGCTCTGAAGTACTCACTTCCCGCCCCGATATTTGGTAAGGTAAGGTGCTTGATCTTGCATCGGAAGTGTCGTGCCAGACTCTCTACGAGGGACTTCTTGATTCCAGACCTGCAATTCGCCGCTCCTTCGGGAAAGACGCAGTAGCCGAGCGAAAGGTGACTGAGTCTGAAGGGTTTCAGGAGGGTAAAAGCGATCGAGTCCATTCGCCCTAAACCTTCGAGTCCGAGAGCTTCGAGGGACGGGAAAGAGGCGAAGAACCGTTGACAGATGTTGGTGAGGCGATTTTGGGGAGAGCTCTCGCGACCAAAGTTGATGTGATTGAGAGTGAGGGTCGTAACCGTCGGGAGATAGGCGTCCCACGTAGGAATGTCGATTCGAGCGAGGTCGAGACGGGTAAGAGTTCGAGGGAGAGGGTGAAAGATTGATTCGATGGGCTTGAAGATCTTGACTGACAAGTCGGTCTGCGCAGAGCTGATGTATAGCTTCTCGAGACCTGTCAAAGTTGACCAATATAGCGTTAGTAGGGCTGCCAGAGACGAATCAAAGAAACGAAAATGGACGAACAGTTGAACTCCCCTGCCAAGTTGAGACGTCTACCATTGTTAACTTCCATCATCAGGCTCTTCGTGTTTGAACAAGCCCTAGCGACATCCACCAAGTGCTTGTCCCAGGCACGATGGCGATCGGAGACATCGCGACCCGGCTCACAAACGACGACGACGAGGGTCAATGCACCTCCTACACAGCGTTGACCGCTTGGCGCATCTTGAAGGTAGTCGTGTAGGCGGGCACCTTTGCCCAAGGAGTTCCTCATTCCTTCGTGACCAGCTTTCATCCAACCTTTCTCCCGTTCCCGATAAGCTACTCTTTTCCATTTCCTACAGACTAAAGCCATTCGTACCAATCTGCGGACGACGGATGCCACGTCGCTACCTCCTTGATTGACGATGCGATGGATAGTGTAGTTGAGCATACGAAGACGGATCGAAGGAGGAAGATGGTTGGATCCAGGATAGTTTTGAGGAATTAGCCGAGGGAACTGAACGAGTGGGTGAAAGTTATCAGGTAGACCGATTTTGATGACCTCTTCCATGTCGAGTGAGCTGATGGGTGTTGAAGAGAAAGAGGAAGACAGCAGAATCAGTCTTGCGAAGCTTCTTCACTAACTGCAGAATTCCTGCACAGGGAAGGAATGTTGGAGCGAAGGAGACGTCGAAGCGGATCACGCCAGTTGAAGCGGGGGAGTCATGCGAGACGTTTCCGAAGCGGAGAAGACGAAGGAAGGAGGGAGACCTGGTCGAATTTTCGAATTCCGAAGCTCGAGTTGGGCGAATAGTCTACTTCTCTCGAGAATGTGGTCAGCAAAGCAGCGATGTCATGACGAATGAAGTTGAGTGTCTATTTGTCAAGTCCATGCCCATTCTCCCTCCATCGCACAAACACCCAAAATGAAAGATGAGAAAAACGAAAATTTATAATACCTCGACCTCCCTATTATACTTGAAAGATGGCCTTGAGCTCCCTGATGGTGTCGGCAGGACTTTGAACGGCGTGACCAATAGTTCGAGAATCCTCGTAAATCTCGTAATCGTTTCCTCCCTTGTCTGAGATCGGGGATAAGAAGAACGACGGGTCAGCTGCGAAATCGCCGTCGATTCTCGAAGGAGCGTATACGCACAAGTTTTATCTCCGAAGAAGTGGATCGTCTTAAATCCTTCCTTCTCGACGTGCTTGAGAGCGTAAGTCTTGTCCCATCCTTGGGGGCTGTAAGGAAAAGGATTTCAAAATTAGCAAGTGTAAATTTGATAACGAGACAAAGCAGAACGCACAAGACGTCGAACGAGATTTGTCCGCCGATAGAGTAGGTCAATCCGAGATCGGCGAACTCCTTCTTGAGGACTTCGACGAAGGCAGCGCGAACTTTGTGGATCTGGATTCGAGGAAGCGAGATTGAGTCAGATCAGATCCAACGGACGAGGCAGCTTTGAAAACATACCTTGTCGTATTGCTCGAACTCGTCACGTTCCTTGACACTGAGCGTCGGGAGAAGCGGAGCACGTTAGCTGGAATGATCGAGGAAACTGAATATAGGAAGGGAAACCTACGAAGCGTTACGTCCGATAGGGGAGATGCTGTAGAGACGAACAAAGAGCGTATAAGTGTCGGTTTGGGATCAGATATGTAGGCTCTGTCGTCTTACTTGACCATACCGTTTCGGAATTCCATGAAAGTGCCTCTGAAGAATTCAAAACGAGTCAGTCTCTTCCTCAGCTCTCCACTAAACACAGAGTTGTAGACGTACCGCTTGATAGGGATCTCCATATCGGCGACGTAGTGAAGAACGAATTTGACGAGACGTTTGTAGTTGTCCTCTCCCAAGAATTTGATGAATGATTGAGATTCGAGATCTTGACCCAACTTGATAGCGGTCAATCCATTCTCGGCAAAGCAGAAATCGAAATCATCTCTGACTATACACACAAACGAGAGAGAGAGAGAGGGGGGAGTTAGCTTTCCCTTTCAACATGAGGAAGTGAGAGAACGTACTGTTTTGACCGTGTACAGCGAGTTGTTCAGTGATCTTGGGAAGATCTGATCCACCAACGAATCCAATGACAGCTTTTTGTCGAACCGCTTTCAAGACTTCGAGAATTTCGGGAGAAGCAGTCTGAATTCAATGAACGCGCGTAGGACTGCAGGTCAGCACTCTGATGCGTGTAGTCTAATAGTCCGAGTATAGTTTACACGACGAGCAGGGGTGAGAGTACCGTCAACGTCTGTTTCGATTAAAAAGAGGGTTGAGTTAAATTTCATCGATCAGATCGAACAACGGTTCGAGAGAGAGAGAGAGAGCTGTAGGGACTCACCGAAGAGGCAGATAACATCACCTTGAGGGCGTTGAGAGAAAGGAGTGACGGGAGTAGACATGTTGAGTGATGAGATGTAAAAAACGTGGAAGTTGGAGGGAGAGAGAGAAGGGGGAACAAAAATTTGTTCAAGTCCTCGCGACGCAAAATCGTCGGGGATTCCTATTCTCAAAGGGGTTCCACGTAGAACTGCTTTGACTGATTCTATTAACACTACTACAACATGATCACAGACTGATTTACCATCCGTCTTTGGGTAACTTCTTCCAAGCTTGTCCCAACGCATTGATAGTCCATGCGAACTTGAAATTCGGGTAACTGATCGCGGCATTCTTGTTGAATACTGTTCGCTCCCAATGCTTTTCATCAGTACAGTCCAGAGAGTAGAGTGATGGGAGTGAGATCGGGAAACGAACCTCCTTCAATGGATTCTTGAGGCCAACTACCGTTCGATTCTTGTCGAGACATGATCAATCGGCATCCACGACGGATTGGTTCAGGGTCCGGATACTTTGCGGTGAGGAGAGTGATCACAGCTGGACATTCGAGTAGCGATCTGATCAGTGTGAGAGGCGAGGGATCGAGAGAAAAGTGAAAACTAACCCCAAGCAGTGTTCACGACTTGACTCTTTTCGTTGTGAACGTACTCCTCCGTCTCACATGACTGTGCGATGATGGATTTCCCGAATCAGCTTCATCGCGATCAGCGGGTTGCGAAGAACATAAAAACGCACTTTGTAGCTTTCACCCCAACCTCCATCCTCCATCTGCTTTCCCAATACGAACTCACAGGCCTTCTTGACATGCTCGCTATTCTCATACGTCTCCCCAGCGAGTGCGAGTGATTCAACAGAGAACATCGTAGCGTAAGTGAAACACTGTCAGTTTCGAGGTTATTCCATCAGCTCATTGTCACGAGGAGATGAGTAACGACGACGACTGACGATTCCCCATGATCCGTACCAACTCCCATCAAGACGCTGCTTGCGTTTGATCCATTCGATACCGGTTCGACAGGTTTCGAGAATCTCGTCTGCTCGATAGTAGGGGTACTTCTTTCGGAACGTCGAGAGAGCGGTGACGGCTGACAACGCAGACTCGAAGATAGTCAGCAATGAACTTGCCAAGCTAGTAGAGGATGGAGAGGCTTACCAGCGGTAGTGCATTCGACGTATGAGTACTCGATCATGATATTCGCTGCGAATGCGAAACCACTGTCGATCAGCCTTGCGCATCAGGAGATCGAGAGAGTAGAGTAAACGCACCGAAGACTTCAGCAGGATTGAGCATCTCGAGAAGAGGACTCCCTCGAATCAATTCGTAACTGGCGAATCCACCTTCAGGGTTCTGTAGTGAGAGAATGACGTCGACTGCTTGACAGAAGCGATCATAGGTGACAAGTTGAGGGGCTCCACTGCGAGTATTGACCATCTTCCCCAAGTCAGCGCTTTTGAGTCGCGACCGAAGACTTGACGAGAACCAATAGACTCACGGTAAACTCTGCAACAACAAGACACTCTTCATTCCCTCTGCCGTACAATCACTAACCGTATACCCTTGTTCCTTCGTACTGAACGGCCAAGCTCCCTTCGTTTCATGTCGATAAGCCTCTTCAAACCACTTCGGGTTCTCCCGAATCTGACAATCATCCAACCATTCCAAGAGTTTGTGGGTTGAAGAAACGTTTTGAGGGAGCGTTGCGAGGGAAGATTCGTAGAGTGCTTGAGCTATGAAAGAAGCATCCCATAATTGAGATCCGTTCGTTCCTGTCATCAACATTCCATCCTTCGTCATCCACACTGTACGCAAACAATCAAGACCCTCAATCAGCACATCGCTACTTTACGATGGAATTGGGAGTTATCGTTGACTTACTGAAATCTCGAATCTTCGCAACATGATTCTTGAACGCATCACTCTCCGGACCCTCTTCCAACCAACGACACCTGTACTTACCTTCCTCCTCAGTCCCTATTTCGAGTCTATAGAGTGAGTAAAAGGGAACATACACCATATTCATAGCTTTACTAACTGGTCCAATAGTCTGAAACGAAGTATTCTCATCCTCCATCCTCACGAGTTCATAAGCTCTCTTCAACGCTTTCCTTCTAATCCAACTCGGTGCAACTCGATCATACACGTCCAAAACAGCGAAACAAGCATTCGCGGTTTTCGAATGAGGCGCATAGAGATCTGCTGAAGAAACTTGGTTTCGTAGGGAAGGCCAGTTGATCGATGCGTAAGGTTGAGTGTAGAGTTCCTACTCACTCTCGTCACTGATCAGTAGGGGGAGGGGGAGGTAAAGAGGGAAATGAAGCTTACTTCGCGAAGAGATAGAATCGTTTCGTCTACTTCAGCTTGCCAACCTTTCCCGCTCAGGTAACCCATTGGAATGTAGACGTTTCGAGTATGAATCCACCAGCGCCAAGGATGGATCGGGAGGTAGTCGGGGAGGAGCCAGAGTTCTGCGGGAGTAGGGTTCAAACCTCGCCAGGAATGGACGTTGAGGAGGGCGAGCCAGAATTTACCCCATCTATATACAGAGAGCGATAGGATCAGAGCTTGAGGAGGGAAGGAGGAGAGGAGGGAGGGAAGACGGACGAAGGGATTCCAGCGCATCCACCTGAGAGGACCGGGAGAATTAGACGAAAAGTTAAAAGCAAGAGTGAAGAGATAGCATACCTAAAGCGTGTAAAGTAGCTCTCGCACGTTGCATCATTGGTACATCAGGACCGACTCCCAACAACCTCAACACGACATAATTCAATCCGGTACCAAAAACAGACGATTTCGCTTCAAAGTGTCTGTGAATCTCGAGTGATCTTCATCAGCTTAACATCACTTCGACTGCTGAGTAGAGGTGGAAACTCACATTCCCCAACCTTGGTCTTTCTCATCTCCCTTCCGTTGCAAATTGGACAAGTAACGAGTGATTTCAATTTTCCATTCTTCTGGGATTGGAACTTTGGTGATGTACATGGCGATGATGATTCCGGGCAACAAGAACATGGGTCCTGATCATCGTCGTCGTCGATCTCTCTTTTTCAGTCGATGGTCTGAGAGAGGTAGTAAGGAGAGAAAGGAAGAGAGCTTTACCTCCGTATTCTCCGGACCAGTGTCCATCTTTACTCTGCAATCTCTTATAAAACTCATACCCTACTCATTTACTATCAGTTGACAAGCGCTCCTCACATGAATAGAGAGCTGGTTAACATACCATTCTTTGCACTCTCAAACGGGTTCCCCTCTGGATCCCTCAATTTCTCTTGTCCCTCCTTCTCTCCCAATTCAAACCCCAACCAATACTTTGATTCCTCTGATTGTTGTTGAATCTCTCTCTTGACTCCCATCTCGTCGATACCCCAAACGGGAGAAGAGGTAGATGAAACGTAGTGCCAAACATGTCTTCCGTGATCTGAAGAAGAGAGTCTCCATTTAGAAGGGTCAGTCGCTCCTAAAGGACCCTCTGGAGGGTAGTTGGAGGGGAGTGACATGTTTCGATAGATAGTGAAGAGGAGGAGGAGAGGGGGTGCTTCCCTTTCCTTCTCTTCCAACATTATTTCGGAACTTCGGGCAACAACCTCATTCGATCTTACGACTCATTGACTACTCGTACGACTCACCTCAAAGACAACAATCAGGCAAAGAGAGAACGCGTTCAAGGATAGAAATGGCACCTAGGGAGGAATTATTGTTGATCTTGGATTTAACTTCTACCGTCTTGAGAGCTGGAGTAGGAGTAGCAGATCTCATCAGAGGACCATTACTAGTATGCTCTACCTTCCTCACTTCTCCTCTCTCTCTCTCTCTCCGAGCTGATATCGGAATCTCTCAATTACAGGAACTTCCGACTAGATTAGGACGCAAATTCAACACGAAAGGAACTCAGGTAGAGGATTATTTGGTTGGACATTATTTGAGTGAAGCAGAGAGAACGGGTTCGAATGAGCATGAGGTCGTTTATCCTTTACAAGTGGATCCGAAAGTTGGATTCATCGTGACAGATTGGGTCGGATTAGAAGCTATCTTGTAAGCCTGCACTTCTCTCTTCAGTACTCTCCATGTGTTTGTAAGCTGACCGAGTAGAGTGGCTTTGCAGTCGCTACGCATTCCACATCTCTTTACAATTACCTCGACCACCTCTCCTACACCCTACAGTTCTCTCTGTTCCCCCATCTCTCCCTCACTCGACCACCGATTCCCTTCATCGACTTCTCTTCGAACGTCTCCTAGTCCCTTCCCTTCTTCTCTCCTCACGACCTTTCTTTGCAGCCGGCGCATCAGGCGTCACTTCGGGAGTGGTTCTCGACATTGGTTGGCGCGGAGAAGGTTGCGAAGTCAGCGTAGTACACGATAACCAAGTATACGAAGCGCCTGGTGGATCCAGAGTGAGTTGGGTCGACGAAGGAGTACTCGATGATTATTGTGCCGTGAAAATATGGGAGGAGAATCGAGAGACCTTGTTGCATGGATTTGGGAAAGCTCAAGAGGAGGGGAAGGAACTGAGTCAGAGCGAGATCCTGGATGGAGTGAGGAGGATTGTCGGGGAATTGAAGAATAGGGATTTGATTGGGTTCAAATCGAAACTTTATACTCCACCTGTCAGTCTCCAAGCTTTGGGGGATACGGTAGCTGGTGGAGAAGAAGATGGTCAATTCGATGTCGCGAAAGTGGTGGCAGAAGGAAAAGTTGGAGATATAGTCAAGAAATCAAAATCGAAATCGAAAACCACCACCTCAGACGGCGACTTCGTTACTATCCCCAATCCCTTCTCACCGCCACCTCCTCCTCCTCAAATAGATCTAACGATCCCAGTCGCCGAAATTCCAGAACATGCAAACCTTCAAATCGGTCCCTCTCGACATCTCTACCTCGAACCTTTATTCTTCCCCCAAGTCCTGTCGACCACTCTCTCTTCGACGAACTCGGCGGCGAAAGAGATCGGATTGACTTGTTTCGAAAGGATCGAAGTACCGAATTTTGGGATTCAAGAAGTCATCGGATCAGTTTTGACCGCGATCAAAGACTTGGAAGTTAAAGAAGCTGTTTGTGAGAATTTGATCGTCATCTCTTCTGGTCGAGTCGCTTCGAATCGAGGTACGTCTCCCCCTCTCTCTCCTGCCTCTGTTCCCTCACTAATTTCTCCTCGATTTGTGACAGCACTCGGTTCGACCCTGTTACCACTCCTATCCCCTTACTCTGCGACTCCACAGCAACCCGATCAATCTATGATTGATCAAGCGATCTCTCCGAGAGGTCCGATGAGGTATGCGAGAACTCCGGAATACTTCGCAAATTTCAAAGAACACGCTGGAGATTGGGGAGTCTATTTGGGAGCTTGTATCATGGGGAAAGTAAGTAGACCTCTTACTTTTATCTCGAGCATTTGGGATATAGGCAGCTGATGAGATTTGGGGAGTTGAAACAGTTGTTGATTGGGGATCAACAAGCGAAATTATTCATGGTAAGTGTTTCCTTTTTTTTCTCCACTCCTTTCTCCTCGACTCGGGATATAAGTACGAGAGTCTGTGGAGAAGCTGCTGACTCGTGAGATGGTGCGGAAACAGTCAAAAGCAGACTACGCTCAAAAAGGTCCAGCTTACTACCGACAGATGGAAATCATTCCTTGATTGATTGATTGAGGGACGTTAATTGGCTAGCCGAGACATGTAACGGAGTCAGATAGTTGTGATCAGCTCGTGGCGTGCAAATAGGCGAGATCGGGAGTCAACAAGCGAATTCCTCGTTTGCGAAACGGTTGCGAAGTGAGAAGAATGACCTTTTCACCTGGCGCTCGCGTTGCGCTTTCGCTCTCAGAGAATGCGCTCGATGCTATTACCTGCTTTGACAGCTAGCTGCTGTCTGTAGAAGATGAAGACGATGAGATCGCTTTGAGCGAAATTCTAGTCAAACAGATCTCTCCATTACTTCTCACTCGACCACCTCAGAATCGCGCAAGGCTTGTAAGGCGGGAACGTTCAGCTCTCAACAGGATATCAAGGTGAGTCCCTTGTGTCCTGATAGCCTTGCGAGGGAGAACCACGAGGCATGAGATGAGAGGGGAACGAGCGGGAAAGAACGTCGAGGGACGCTCGGGGATCGATGGAGGGTAGCTTGGGAGGTAGATGAGGTATTCATGAGATGGTGGAGAGTATCAGAATAGTTGGCTTTCAGGGTAAAAGGTCGGGGTAGGGTTGAATAATCTTTCAACCTCTCAAACCCCTTACTATTAGCGAGGGACAGCTGAGAGGGATCGATAGAGGATACTCAGTGGATGTTTAAAACTACGAGTATACACCAGGCTGACTTCTTTTGAGCTGTCTTACAGGATCATGTCGTTCTCGTCTCTCCCCGAAGAACTCGTCAATCTCATCATCTCAAAGTTGAACCGTCAGAATGCGATATATGATGGTGCGCCTATGCGATGAACTGGGTCAAAGGCCTAGGCTGATGATTGACCTCCGCAGATCCCGATGGCAAGACGCTTCTCAGTCTCTGTCTCGTTTCTCGCCAGACTCTCGATCCTGCTCGGCAAGCATTGTACCGTCATCCCTTCTGGAGCGCAAGTTCTTACAGGTTCAATTGGCATCGAGCGACCAACCTCCTTACTTCGCTCGAGGCGGATGGCAACTCGCGTGGTCAACTCGTTCGAGGCACCCGTCTAGTCAGAAGATATCTCCAAACTCTTATCGAAGACGATAAAGCTTCAGGGACTTCTACTAGGCGTTGTATGAGATGGTTTGTTCAAGTGCTCGCAGCTTGCCCGCACTTGAGACACGTGGAACTCGCCTTCGAAACCATTCAAGATCTGGACAGTTGCCTCAAAGCCCTCAACCTTTACACTACGACTGCCGAGGATCGCTCGACTACGGCTTCACCTCCTCTACGTACTCTCACCTTCGCTCGCCTCCATGAAGATCTTGGCCAAGATGAAGAGAATGATCCAGAGTATTTCGAATGGAACCCTGAAGATGATATCGATTCCTCTGACGTCTTCGCCGCGTTCAAGGACACTTCCGTGGTCTCTCTGGACGAGCTCCGCTACGAGGATATCGGATGGATGCACTCTGGACTTCCCTTCGGCAAACCTCAATTCCCTTTCCCTGTCAAATCTCTCGAAATCGTCTCTTTCATCGACTCCCTCGAAACCTGTCTTCCTTTCCTACCCCAAAACAATTCCCTACTCGAGTTCTTCAGATTCTCGGGCAACCCATCCGTCAATCAGAACGACATTCGGGCTCTCCCGAACCTCCTCGGCACCAACTTGAAAACCCTCTCCCTCTACTTTCACTCTGTCGATTTCCGTATCGCTGGCGAGATGTTCCCCCTCTCCGAGTACTCCCTCCCTTCAGAGGCTCCTTCCCTTCCACTCGAAACGTTCCGCTTCTTCCCTCACCTCACTTCGCTTTCCCTCGATTACACTCACGGTCCTTCCCTTCGACTCTTCGAGATCCTCTCAAAATCGTCCCCGCACCTTGCTCGAATCAATTTCCTCTGGTCATTCTGGATCTGCGATTCGAAGCCTCGCTCGAACGACCCCGACGAGCTCTTTGCGCGATCTTGGACAAGTTCGAGCACCTTCACGACATACACCTCGGTTTCTTACCCACAATTCACAAGGAGAGGTATGATGGCTTTGTCGCTTCCCTTGAATCGAAAGGGGTTGAAGTATGTTTCGATTGTTGTATCGACGATGATGACTGGTTCTAGCGTTGTATCGAGGAGGGAAACAATTGTTTGTCAAGGAAAGACAGTGGAAGGGAGTAGCTCGCACGCCGTTGTCTGTTCGTCCGAAGTCCTTGCAGTTTGAATCGAATGTGAATTGTCTTCGAATGAATGGAATCTGTCGAATTGCCTATCTCAATGCTGCCACTCTAGGTTTCTCTTTGTACTGGAGATATTCAGCGATTCGTCGACCCTGATTCAGCGAAAATGGATCGAGCGAGGTCGGTTAGGCTTGACTGAAATGAGCGAATCTGATGATTTCGACGAAAGCCTTCGCTAATCGCACTCGAAGTCCTTCCTCCCTTCGAATCGAGTGAAATAAGTCTCTCGTAAAGGTCAGAGAGCTCGAAAGCGAGGAATATTGAAGATTGTCGAACCCCCTGACTTGCGAAATTCGACTCTCTTTCTCACCTTTCACTCTACCGCCTCA
The DNA here is from genome assembly GCA_016617785.1 of Sporobolomyces roseus. Classification (NCBI taxonomy): domain Eukaryota; kingdom Fungi; phylum Basidiomycota; class Microbotryomycetes; order Sporidiobolales; family Sporidiobolaceae; genus Sporobolomyces; species Sporobolomyces roseus. The sequence goes on along the minus strand of JADILM010000004.1, from coordinate 1,923,642 downwards.
GATTCGCTTCAAACTTCGACTCGATCTACCTCAAGATACCCAGATACTATCAGGGTGAGTCACAGCTCTACTGAGAGGCTGGAAAGGGAGGAAATCGAGGAGGGAGATGAGACGTTGAATGAGGGGATTGGAAGTCAGTGAAGAAGGCAGGAGGGGAGCTCAGTATAAGATCATATATGCTATAGAGTGCTTAGGAGGCTATGGAAAGGTCAAGCTCGACAGTCGGGGGTGTTACAAGGGGATGAATGGTTGCTCTCAATCTCAGAGATGGGAGAGGGGACAAGAGGGACAAACGAGCGGTGCTGGGTATGCTGTAGAGTAGAGAAGTAAATTACTAGCTGCGAGTAAGCTGAAGCTGATCCCTCGCTCTTAATTTTCGCAGATGTCATTCTCGTCCCTTCCTCAAGAACTCGTCGATCTCGTTTGCGGACACCTCGGATATACGCCTGGATCTACACGTAAGTGTGGCGCGCTCTATCGCTCTACACTACTATTGCTAACGAATATGGCGCGCGAAATAGTTGCGTCTCTCTGCTTGGTCTCGAAACAAATTCTTCTCACCATCAGACGAATCCTCTATCGACAACCATTCCTTGTCGCCAAATACGACTCCGATCTACGCATTCGACAACGTAGAGCGGACCTCCTTCTCGATAGCTTGGAAGCAGACGATCGAACGCTAGGAGCATTGGTTCGCGATACACGGGCAATCGAATTCCTCTTGCCAAAGTGCTCCTATGCTAGCCGATGTCGGAACGATGTCGACGTCGATATCCGAACTCCTGAATGGTATCGTCAAAGTCTCGCAGTTTGCCCGCAGCTCAGACACCTCGATCTTTGCTTCACGACGAAGGAGGATTTACACGAAGTTCTCGCTATTCTCGAATCCTCGCGTGTTCGAGATCCCTCCTCATCCTCGATCAGTACCATCAGGTTCTTCGAATTGGATTGGCTCGACCACAGCTTTTTAACCTCCAGAGTCAGCTACATCGAGGTTTTCGGTGCGTGCCGTCGAGAATTGATACGCTCCGCCGACAGTATCGAGTTCGATAACATCGCCTGGGGTCTGCGTTCACCGCTTAACGCCGTTCCCTGTTACCCATTCCCCGTCAAACGCCTCGAAATACGCGACATCGTATTCTGGACCAGTCTAGCCGCACACTTCATCTTCTTCCCCCGTTCAACCACCAACTTGGAATCCCTCGTTTACATGGGCCGTCTCCTCCCAGGTGATGTGCTTGCTCTTCCCAAGGTCGCTGGATCCAATCTTCGAAGCCTCCGCCTGCAAGCGACCGGCTGCCAGGAGTCCATGGCCCTCGAAGACTACGCCTCTCAGTCAACGGAGAATCTACTCCCCATTCAAGCTTTTCAGTCCTTCCCCCTCTTGAAGAATCTCCAGTTCTACGCACAATACGGTCTCTCCCTCACTATCCTCCGCGATCTCGCCAACTTTTGCCCTCTCCTTTCGAATATCGAATTCAACGAGTCCTACTGGATTTCTGAAACCATCCCTCACTCCATCGCTCTCGACGACGTCTTTCCCGAATCACAAATCCCGGACACTCTCCAGCTCTTTCCACGCCTCGCAACAGTTCATCTCGGCATTCTACCCACGACCGACTACTCGAGGTACGATGATCTCAGGACTCAGATGAAGGAGAAGGGGATACAGTTCGAGTATACCGCTTGTTACAACTATTGGTGACGGTCTAGTGACTGTGTGGGCGAAGGATTGAAAGCCAGCTTGGAACTGAGAGGCATGAAAGTGGAGTACGAAGTTTGTCACGATGAGTGAAGGGAATTGTAGCTCGAGTTCGAAGGTTTGCAAAGTGATCACGAGAAGGACAAACGGGGAGGATGGGGAGAACGGTTGTATCAACGGATGGCAATGCAATCAGTGCTTTACTTCTCGTTGGTCTCGCTCGTCGCCGGCTGTGAAAGCGATATTCGGACGTTCTAATTGAATCCTCACATAATCGTTTGCGAGAAACGAGAAACGAAGAACTTGCTTGCAGAGACTTGAGGTATACAACAAACACAGACAGAACTAACGACTAAAGACGAACAACATTCCCTTCACTTCTTCTTGTTCTTCTTTTTCCTCTTCGCCGCGAGGACCTGACTCGGACTCACTCCATCCCCCACTCCCTCCCCTCTCACTGGCTGCGTAACAACTCCCATCGTACCCTCCCTCAATTCGTTCGCCAATTCACTATCCCCTTCTATCCTCTCCCTCATAGTCAAAGCAGCCATCAAATCATTCAACTGATCCTTCAACTCCTCCACCTCTCCTCTAACACTCTCCGTCTCCCTCTGTCTCTCCCCCAATTGCTCCTTCATACTCCCCAAATTACTCGTCAAACTTTTAGTAACCGCTCGTTCCTGTTCCAAAGATTTCTCCAATTCTTTCCTCAGTCTCACTTGTTCCAACCTCTCCTTCTTCCTCTCCTCTTCAACCCGCCTGAAATCCTTCTCCATTCCTTCCAACCTCTTCCTCAAAATCTCCAATTCAATCTCTCGTTCTTTCTCCCTAACCTCTCTCTCCTTTCCCCTAATCTCCAACGCCCTCTTCTCTTTCTCAACCTTCGCATACCTCTCTTCCCAACCCCTCGCGAACCCCTGATGTTTCATAACTTCCTCCTCAAACCATTCCCTCTGTTCCCTCAATTGTTCTGACAACAACCCACTGTACTCCAAAGCGATCATTTCCAATTTACTTTGTTCCGTTTCTGCATCTCTATCGGGACCTCCCATTTTAAGTTTTTCAGTATAGGCATCGGCGATTTGAGGGGTTAGGTCTTCGGTCGAGGAAGGGGGAAGGGAAGGGAGTTCGATTAGTTTCGAGGAGGAGGAGGAAGAGGATGAAGGGAGTCGAAGGAGTCGATGAACGTATTCGTCGTCTGTCGAATGAAGAGAAGGGGTTAAATGAGAATTGATTCGAGGAAATGAAAAGGAAAAGGGAAAAGGAAGCTGTTTTTTTTTTTACCTGTATAACTCCAAATTCTACCCGTTTCCAATTCCAATGAATACCTGTTTCTCAAACCTCAATCAGCTCCAGGAACCTCCCTCTCTTTGGTGATCGTGAGAATGAGAAAAAGTGAAAATTGATAATACGTACGAATGATCTGAACCAACGAAATGTTTATAAGCGTCTCCACCTTGATACCTACCACACCCAATATTACCACAAATCAAACAAATCCATAAATTCGCCGTACTCTGACAATTCCCACATTCACGAGGTTGGAATGTTTTCTCTTCTTCTGCTTGAGGGGCGGTGGGAGTTGTGGAAGTCGAGGTGGAAGTGATGGGTAGCGAGGATGAGGAGGAGGAGGAAGCTAGTTGAGTAGCTCGACAAATTGGACATCTACTCGAGGGAGTTCAGTAAATTGTCTGCGACGCGAGAGAGCAATAGAGGAAGGGCGTACCGACTATCTCCCCATCTCAATAAACAATTACAATGAAAATTATGTTTCTATATATTCCCACTCCTCAAAACTCATCAGTCCTTTTCCTCGGAGAGTGAGAGAGTGAGAGAGTAGAAAGAGGAACTCAACGCATTGAATTTGAATTAGACCAGTAGATCTACTATCCAATTTCTCTAAACAAATCGTACAAGTCGGTAATTCAACCATGGCCATTGATGGTTTCCCCCCAGAATCTCCTCCCTTCTTGATCAAGGGTTCCAATTCCGTCGTTACTTGAATTTGATCTATATTCAAAATCTGACATACTTCACTCTAGTAGTTAAACCCTCCTCATCAGCTCGTGCTCTCCTACTCAAAGAAAGAGAGAGAAGAAGAGACGTACATCTTTACTCTCCCAATATTTCCTCTTCTCAAACTCTCTTCTAAACTTTTCTTTATCCCCCTCTTCCCTAAACCTGATCAACACGATTGATCTACTCGGGTTCTGATCCCTCAAAATCCTCATTTCTTTTATTGGACCTTTTAGGAATTGAGGAGAATGAGAATGAATGAATTGGAGGATTTGTGGAGCGTTTAGGAGGGTTGGAACTGATACGAGGGCGAGAGTTAGAGAATCATTCGAGGAAGAGGAAGAGGAGGGGTGTTTGTAGAGATGTAGAGAACCGGTAGGGAGTGAAACGATCGAGTTTGAAGAAGGGGAGGAGGGAGGCATGGTTAGTTGGATTCGTTCGATCGTGAAAGGTCCACGACGGAAATCTAGTGGAGGTTGTTGAGAAGTGGAAGATGGGAGAGGTAAGGAGCGAGAGGGAGTCCAGAGTTGAGAGGTTTGGATGGAGGGAACTTGAAGGGAAGTCGAGAGGTGTTGGGACCAGATTCGACGGGACGCGCTAGTTGTATTTTGGGTAGTTGGAGAGGGGAATGGGATTGACCAGAATGAGGTTGAGCGAGAGGGAGAAGAGCTGGGAGAAGGGGAAAGAGATGAGGAGGAGAGGCGTAATTCGAGGGTGTAGTTAAAGGTCATTCATATGACTCTGCTTACTGTCCGCTACGAGTACAGTGAGTGAGGTGGGAAAGAGAGAAAGGGGGAACTCGCTTCGTTGACGTTGATCTCTTTCTCTTTATTAGAGTCCATTACTCTACTCTATCTTGACTCTCTTTCAACTCCAAGAGAATGACTACAACCACCTCAGCACCTCTAGCTTCCACTTCGTCCCTTCCTCAAAGTTCCCCACCTCGTCTTACAGCTTCTCCCTCTCCCCAATCCCAATCCCCTACAATTCACGTACACTATGCCTCACGTCACGTCAAAGCCCGTATAGATCCCGGTGTACCCCTTCCAGAAATAATTCGACAACTAGTTTCATCCTCTCAACTCTCAATCTCTGAACCTTCAACTCTCTTCTGCCTCCGAATCAAAGAAACTGGTCAACTCCTCACTCCTTCAAATTTTCATTCACTTCTAACTCGAGAGGTTGGGAAAAAGAATGTATTGATTTTGGGTTCGAGTCCGGAAATTGAAGCGATTGAAACTTTGGATAAATTGAGCGTTACTTCTTCGGGTCCCACTCTCAAATTGGCCACTTTCTCACTCAAAACTTTGATCAAAGATAAAGAGTTTAGGGGGGAATTCTTGGAGAGAAGGAATGGATGGGAAACGTTAATGAATGTCGTCGAACGAAGCACTGGAAACACGTTGGCGTATGCTTTGAACGTCGTTAGGGACGTGTTGGAATTGAAGGATCAAGAAGGAGGAGGGAAAAGGAAGTGTGAGAAAGAGTTTGTGAAAAGGATCGTAGAAATCGTTGGTGAGCATTCAAATCCTGCGAAAGCACTTTCTTCTTCTTCATTTCACTGATACATTGCAAACTCTGAGTGTGGGTTGACAGCTACTCAACCACTGTTGAACATTTCTCGACCTGCAACTCAAATCCTTCTCCTACTTCTCACTTCCTCCCCTACCGGTTTCACTCAAATTCATCCAAATATCGTCCCTTCCTCCACTTCAACAAACTCATCAACTTGGAATTTACTACCTCATCTCGTTTCTCAGCTACCGGGATCCAGGAATTTGACGAATACGTCGGGAGGGGATCAAGAAGCTATTGAATTGAGTTTAAAAATTCTCACTGCTCTGTTGAATGGATTGACGAGTCACTCCGCTGAGGGATTGGAGAAGGGGACAGAAGGGAAGGAGGATTGGATGACTCTCGAAACTTTCAGAGATCAAGAACTCGCTTCATTAGGTTTCTATCGAATCTTGACCGTACCCTCCCTTCCTTCCCTCTCTGCCAAAACTTTCTTTTCACAGCTGATTCACCACTTGTTTCTCTCTCTCTTCACAGTCTCTACCGTCTGAGCAATCTCAACTTTTCTTCCTCGCCTACCATTCCTCCCTCTTCAATTCACACTCGACCCTATTTTCACCCGAACGAGATTCGGGCATGTTTGAGGAGCTGTGGCAGGTGAGCGGACTGAGCGAGATCGCGAATGAGAGGAGATGGAGGAGAATAGGGTTTAGGACGGAGAGACCTGAGGAGGAATGTGAGGGAAGGGGGAGGGAAGAGGTTGGAATGTTTGTGAGATGGGTCAAAGTGGAACGAGAACGAAGGGTTTGGGAAAAGGTATGAGTCTCTGTCTTGAATCATGAGAATAGAGGAACAGAGCTGATTTTTCACCCGACGACGGAGGTATCTCGTTTACAGCTGTTAGAGAGGAATGAGAATTGTCCAGAGGAGAAACGAATTCGGTTCCCTTTCGTTTCCTTCAACATTACTCATCTACTCGCTACCCATTTCGCTCTACTCTCTTCCTCAACGCCGCAGACTGAAGAGGTTGAACCCTTGATATTGGGAATGGGAGAATTACATAGAGTTTTAATCAAGTTTTGGATGAGGTTATGGAGGGAAAGTGATTCGACCCACTTGTCCTCTTTGGGAGGTTCAGAAGAAGTTGAAGAAGGAGATTTTGGAAAGATTGGAGAAATGGTGGGGGAGAAATTTCGAGAGTTGATGCAGGAGAAGAGCCTGAGGACGATGCGGGAGATTGAAAAGTACGTTTGTTCACTTCTTTGCACTCATCCCGCTTTTCAGAGGAGAAAGAGCTGATGTCAAGTTGAGTCGGATCGTACAGAGAGTTGGCAAATGTTTCGTATAAGGTTTTGAGGCAAGAACAGATTGCGAAATTCGAGATGAGGGATGAATTACTAGAGAAACCTTCTATCAAGTACTACTTCTCCTCCCTCTCTCCCTTCCCTCTCTTTCAGGTGCTGATGATGGATTTCCTTTGATGTTTCGTTCAGGAGGTTGAGATCGAAAATTTATTCCGAATGTTTCTCATTCGTTCGTTCCCAACGCCTCTCTGCCCTCTCCCAAGGAATCTGGGTATCCCTCCCACCATCTTCAACGACAATCTCCTCCTCAGTACCGATACAACAGCAATCACAATCGAGAAATTCGAGGTTTGGACATTCTCGAACAAAGAGTCAAACTCTCGCTCAAACTCGAGGGGACATGAAGGAAGAAAGGTGGAGACTCGTGAGATTGGGAGAAGGAAGTCGAGGTATCGAGTGGGTCGAGTTTGGGAGTGGAAGAGAGAGGGAGGAGTATGAGAGAATGGGAGGAAGAGGAGCGAGGAAAGGAGCATTCGAGGAATTGGCAGAGAGAGCGGTCGAGAGGGGGAAAAGTAAGTTCAAGTATCCGTTCCTCTTTTGGGAGAGTTGGAGTCGCTCATGAGATTCTCGTTGTCTTGTGGGGGGATGAATAGTCGAAATTGCTTCGATTACACATTTAACCACCTCCTCTTCAAACTCGAACACTCCATCGATACCTCCCTCTGCTCCTCCAAACGGAATTACCACGTCTTTACGCCTCTCTACATTACTTTCCAATTCTCGTTCACCTCCCCCTCCATCTTCCCCGAATCCATCCCTTCTAACACTCCATTTCTCTTCTTCTTCTTCTTCTCTCTCTCTCCAGCCTTCAAACCCCGAATCTTATGCAGAATTACATGATTCCCTCCTATTCCTCCTTGATCCCTCTTCACCTCAGATCGAAGGATTGACACAAGAGACTCTAAGGTACGTCGAAACTCTGACGGATGTTGGATTGAGGGTGAAGTTATTGGATTTGACGGGGGATGGGATTGAATTACTTGATGAGACCGAGGATGGGGAGGGTAGGGAGAGTGGGATGGTAGCTAGTGTGCCGGATGAGAGGGAGGGGTTCTTTTATAGAGAGTATATTTGAGGAGTTCCGAGTGCGAGGGCAGGAGATAAGTGAATGGGTCGAACGAAGACAGGAAAAAGGTTGCGAGAATAATTTCGCAAGTTGAGGACGTACAATTATTCCGCGTTATTTCGCTGTCTATTTTGGTGAACGTCCGGACTATCGGGTACGCTAAAGAGAGAAGCTAGCTCGGGTAGGATTCTATTCGTGACTGTTTGGACGGATTTCTTGAATTTCAGGGGAAAAGTCAAGTGAAACTCCTCTTCCTTCTTTCCCTCCCCACTTTCACTCGGCTCTCTTCTCTCATTCAACAAAGAGAGAGCCGCCTGCACTCTCTCTATCAAATCCCTTCACCTCAAGAGAGCTATTATCAAAGCCGAACTACTTTGATCGATTCAATGACTTCGACTTCTTCAAGACCAAACGGACTCAATCGATCCAGCAGTACTCTCAAGCGAACCTCAGGATGGTTCAGTAATGCGAAAGCCAATCTCAAAGCATCCATCTCTTCAACAGGAGGAGGAGGAGGAGGGGGAACCGGATCAGGGGGCGGTGCGATTCCTCCTACCTCGAATTCAACCTTACCTCGGAGTAGTGAATTCGGAGTGATCAAGGAGACGGGAGAGAAGGATAGTAGTACCGTTAAAGCAAAGGGGGAAGGAGGAGGAGGGGTTTTGGCGAGAAGGGAATCGACCACTAGAGGTAGGGGAGGACTCAAGATACAAACTACTCAACCGAGTGCGACGAGCGTACAGACGACGAATACCCTGGTCGAGGAAAAGAAGGAAAAGGTGGAGAACGTGATAGTGGGACAGACGACGACGAAGAGGATTATAGGTGCGGTTCAAGACGAATGGCCTTTATACTCGTGCGTTCTACTCGATCTCTCCCATCTTTGTTTGGTCACTGATGTGAGTCCAAGGGTATTCGCAGCTGTCGAGCACGAGATTACACAATTCTCGAACCAATAGGTTTCGGTTCTTCTTCGGTAGTTCACCTCGCCTCGTTCTCACCACTCGGTTCACCTACTCCCATGCGTTGCGCAGTCAAGATTATCGACGTAGATCGACTCTCGAGTGTAGGGGACATCGATAGGTTGAGGAGAGAGACTCAATTGATGGCTTTATCGAAACATCCGAATGTACTTCGAGTGAGGGGAGAGTGGATTGATGGGAGTAGACTGTTCATAGCTGTTAGGTACATGACTCATGGTACGCTCATCTTTCTTCGCTCTAACGTTATTCGAAGACAATTAACAGTAGACTTCGATTGTGAGTACAGGTAGTTTGGCGGATATTTCAAGATATGCTTTTCCCGATGGATTCGACGAGAACGTGATCGCTACAGTACTTCAACAGACTCTACAAGGATTGTTGTACCTGCATCAGAATGGATGGTTGCATCGAGATATCAAAGCTGCGAATCTACTCGTCGACGGTGCGCTATCATCTCGGGCTCACTTTTCTCTCGCTTCATTGCTGATAGTGACCTGTGCTGATGTTGCACAGATGACGGAACGGTGCTCCTAGCAGACTTCGGAGTTTCCTCTTCCCTCTTCCAAGAATTATCTTCAACATCTCATTCCTCAACTTCGAGCGTCAACAACACTTCGAAATCAACAGAGAGGAAGTCACAGGAAGAAGAGGAATCGGATTCACCTTTTGCAGCGAGGAAGAGTTTCGTCGGAACTCCTTGTTGGATGGCGCCTGAAGTGGTTGAGCGGAGATCATACGATTCAAAAGGTGCGCTCTCGATCTTCTCTAACATCACTCATTCTGAACTGATGAAGAGATCGGGAGATGGACAGCCGATATCTGGTCTTTAGGGATTACAGCTTTGGAACTCGCTTCAGGAAGAGCACCGAACTCTCTCTATCCACCTGCGAAGGCATTGAGCAAGACGATCTTGGACGATCCACCCGAGTTGGACAGAGAAGGGGGAAGGTACAAGTTCAGCAAGAATATGAAAGAGATGATCGAGAGTTGTTTGCAAAAAGATCCAAAGAAACGGTAAGCATCACTCGAGATCTATCATTTTCTTCCCATCGAACTGATAGAGGCTGTCGCTCGAATGCTTACAGACCTACTGCTGAGAAGTTGCTGCAACATCCTTTCTTCAAAAGTGCGAAGAAAAAGGGTTATTTGGTTTCTGCAATCTTGGAAGATTTACCTCCAGTTCAAGATCGTCAACAACGACGTGAGTTGATATCTCGCTGTCATTGCTTCAAATCTTCAATCCTAATGTGATAAGGTACTCAACTCACAGGTCGAAAACACTCGAATTCACGAGCCGATACTATGGCATCTTGGGATTTCAATCCCACCCAGCCCTCCACTCCCATGTCCGCTCGTCGTCCCTCCGGTATCGAAGATCCATTCGCTTCCTTCTCGACGACAAATTCACCCTATAACACTCTCCCCTCTCGTTCTCTCTCCTCCTTACCTTCCCCCTCTCCCTCCTACCCCGAGCTTACCCATCCTTCACACCGAGATTCCCGTTCCTCAACTTCGATGAACCCGACTTCCTCCGCGTTCCGAAGAACGAGAGACGCGAGTCGTGCATCTCAAACTTCGAATCATAGAAGAAACATTTCGTTTGATTTCTCAACTACTAATTCGGATCCTTCTACTCCTCCTCCACTTTCGCCCGTCAATGGGGATACGACAAATGGTTTGTTGAGCTCTCCGCAAGCGAGGGGTCATGCGAGGTTGAGGGATCCGAGTTTGACGGGGAGCGTTCATTTCAAAGAAGGGATCGATGAGAAGAGTCATCTGAGGGAGGAGATCGAAGTGAATGGAGAGAAGGAGACAGTCGGAGAGGGAGAGAAGCAGGAAGTGGATGAGGAGAAAGGTGCTTTAAAGTTGGAGGGAATGTAGATAGTCTCGCTTTTCAATTTGTTGTGCCCTCTCTCTCTATACCCTTTCGTTTGTTCAGAACAGTAATCTCGCTCTATGCATGTTGTCGTTGTCGTTGTCAATAATCTTTCCTTCTCTCGCCATCTACTTCGCAACTTGATTCCTGTCAGATCACACTCGAGGATTCCACTTGGTTCTACGTTCCCTTCTTCTCCCTAGCCTCTTGTATGACTCTTCGAACCTCTTCCGCAAATCCCTCGATCTCTTTCCTCTCCTCTGGCGTACTCTCCAATAACCTCATCCCTCTCCCCATTGAACTCGCAGCACCTCTCCCACCTCTCCCTCTCACTCCACCCGGTCCTCCCCTCCCCCGATAGTTCGGCGAATGATACTGAGTCTGACCACGTTCCGAAGCTTGTTGTTCCTCTTTCGTTTGGATTCCAGTTGCGAACTTCCGAGAAGGGTCTGGACGGTATTGAGTTGTTGAAGGTTCTGGTGGGAGGGAGAGGAGGAGACGGAGAGATGGTTCTCGAGCGTAGCGTGGGAGTGCTAGGAGACGGGTGAGAGTGGTGCGAAGGGAGGAAGAAGCGAGGAGGGATCGAATTGCCGGTGTAGTAGCTGGAAATCATTCAAACTTTTTGATCAGCGGTTGGGAGGGAGGGGAGGACGAGATGAAGCATACCTATAGCTTCGAATTCGAAGGGTCTGAGAGGTTTCACATCGTCTCGAGAGAGAGGATCATCCCATAACATCGGATTTGGTTCAGCTGGCCAATGTAAATCTTTCAATCTCTTTGTAGGTCGTTCATCTAAATCATCTCTATCATCTACAGTATCGCGACCTATTGTCAGTCGATTGTGGAGAGTGGGAGAAGAGGAAAGAGATCTAACTTGTTGGAGGAAGGAGTGGGAGTGGTGGAGGGTTGTAACTTGACTCGGAGCGGCAGTCTTTCTCTTTGTGTTGCTTGAAGCATATTACAGAACAGCTAGAAGTGGTAGGAGACGGTTAGTTGAGTCTTTGATTAAAGTTGAGGGAAATGGATTGACTGACTAGTCAACGTGATCTAGTGGACAGCGATACTTGCCTGCGTCTTTCTTGGAGCATACTTTGCATGGTGGTAGCTTTGAAGGAGCCATTTGAGAGTTGAAGTGAAGGGAGAGAAGAAGGGAAGATTTCGCAAGACTGGGAGATTTCGTTTCGCTTTCCAAGCAAGATAAAAAGCGCTTTCTTTGCGAGGGTTCAGTCAGTTGCTTTTGAACGTGAAGCGTCGAAAGGAGCGAGAGATCAAAAAGAATTGCACGACCTTGAGTTGAAAGCGCTGAATCCGAAAACTCTCGCTTCCTCACTCCCTGAAATGAAGTAAAGCACTGATTGATTACATTCTTCTGCGACGTCCTTTCTGTTCTTATTCCAGGCAACCACCGTGTTCCCTGGCCGGTCCCCCTCCATTCACGTCAAGCTCTTTCCCTTTCTTTCTCCTTCCTACGTGCAAATCTGATACTCCGCCTTTATTCCGCCTGTTTCGAGCTTCAGCTTCATTCCTTCGTATTTGAGAGGATCGACCGTTGGGAGATAACCGAAGTGGACGTGTTCGAGGTGGAGGAATTTCTTGAGCTCTGGGATGATTTCGGATTCGGGGAAGATCTCGTCGTGAGACCGCGAGGAAGGGTTGTAGCTGCAGATCCATCGAGAATGGGGGAAAGAGATATGGGAGAGTAAAGGCGATGATATGACGAGGACTTGGAGAAGAGCGAGGGAAGGACCGTGAGTATTGGTGAGGTCGAGGAAGGTGAGCAAAGGATAGGATTGAAAGGCGTCAGGAGGGAGTCGCGGTGGTTCATACCGTGTCGTATAGTTCGTGCACAACATTGCCTGACTGCCGTCCCGATGAGTCCATACATTGATCTCGAGTTTCCGAAGATCAGTCCAAGCCATTCGCGAAAGAGCCTCGAAGTCCAGGTTCATCACTCCATCAAACCCTTCGAGTCGGAGAGCTTGGAGCGTCGAAGATTGGCGAGGGAAGAATGGGAATATCGACCCGCTGGAAGTAGTGGCTTCGTAGAGATTGAGCGAGGTGACGGGAATAGGGAAGCAAGGTATAGTCGACGATGAATCACCAAAGAGCTCCCATTCGACGACAACGAGCTCCACAGTTCTTAAACTCGGGAGCAACGAAGGATGGAGCCTCTCGAAGATGGCCGAAAGGTCGAGTCCCGTGACTCCGGCGGTAGAGGGGCGATAGATAGACGAAAACGAGATGTACCGAATGCTCGACGTACGAACTGTAGCTTGTAGAGAATGCATCACCGTGGGTGAAGCTAGAGAGTGCAGACCGAGGGCGCGAAGAAGAGCAAGGCCGTTGTTGATTGTCGAAAAGCTAAGGGACACTTGTTGTAACGCTGGGCATGCTTTCAAGATGTCGCAGTAGTAGGTATTCAGGTCCATAGCATCTTGTTGGGAAGTAAGTGCGGTGTATCGAATGCTCGAAAGCCACGGATTGATATTCAATAAGTTGCGAACGAGTTGACCGAGGGCGCCTGCATTTTTTTGCAGCGTTACAAGGAAACCGAATGCTTGCTGTTGAGATATTGAAGCGGAGTTAAATGTTTCGTCGAAGGGCTTGTAGTACAGAGCGCGGCGGGCGGGTGGGAGGGTTTGACGCGAAACGAGACAGAGGGTGGAAAGAGATGCTCGGTCGATGACTGCGACACGATACTTCGCTCAGTCTACATACAGGAGAAGTCTCCTAATCAGAGACTCACAATCTTCGTAGTAGCTAGCGACATTCTTGGTCAAGTATGAGCAGATTTGATCGAGGAGTTCTTCGGGAAGTGAGGAGAACGACATCTATAGAACGACAACAGCGAGGGATCAGCTCCAAATTTCTCGCAGCTGCCACTCTACCTCCCTGCTATGTATCGATATCCATCACCGCTCCTTCTGTCCCACTTGTACCCTCTCCCAACTTCGAGGGGGAAGCACAAGGTCTTCCCTCTCTCGACACGTCTGACGGTCGAGTTGGAATTTCCATAATCTCCTGAGCACTCAATACACCGTATGAGCCGACCATTCTCTCCCCTCGTGCCTTTGTCGCTGACTTCCAATCCCCTCATTCAACAATCTCTCATCTTTTTCCTCCTTTACCTCCCTTTCGAAACTTACAGAAGAGCTGAGACTCACGTTGAAAGCAATTGCGTAGCTTGTGGTAATTCGATTTGAAGTTTGAAGCGAATCTGAGGTGATCAAGTAGAGAGTGAGAAAGAGAGAGCGAACAATCGCAAGTCGATGGTTTTCGACAAGCTTCGATCTCTCCTTTTCGAGCTCGTACACCTGCTTGTTCAGCTCGACGTACTACTCAGCGGACTTTCTCGTAGGGGAAAAGGAGCATCCGATTGCGATCGTTCCCGCTATTTGCTCCAGTCCTTCAAGCCTGACCACCTCGGTCGATGATGTTCTACTACCTGAGAGTCATTGATGAGCTGTTGAGCGCTTTGAGCGCCAGAGCGAAGAGAGAACGAGACTGGAGACATCAAAAAGGTGAAATAGACAGATTTCCATTTCTCGAAGTAACAAGCGACTTCCTACTACATTGACATCCTACTCTTTGTCTCCCCTTCTTGACAAGCGATTACTTCCTTCAAAGTTCACTCAAGCGCGACCTCGATCCATTCCTTCTTGAATGACCTTAACCCCATTCAGCTTAGACGCAACAATCGAAGCGAACCTTTACTCCTCTCGATTCCAACGTCTTAACGAGACCTTGATATCTTTCTTCTGTTGTTGTCGGCAACAAGCCTAAATCCATTTCGTCGACATGTTTGAACTGCTCGAGGGCAGAGAGAATCGGGGTTTCGGGGAAGATCTCATCGGGAATTGTCGAAAGAGAGTTCGAGTTGGAGATCCAGCGAGAACGATGAAGGTCGAGCACGCGAAGAAGAGGTAAAGCCTTGGCGAGTGTTGCGAGGAAGCAAAGTGAGGGTCCGTGGATATTGTCGAGCGTGAGAGAAGTGAGCAGAGGGAAGGAAACGAAATTATCGAGAATGAGCGTTGAACGAGGAGTGAAAGTTGTGTAGTTTGACAACGTGAGATCGGCGAAGCGTGGATCCCCCATAACCTTGAGTACGAGCTTCTTGAGGTGTGCGCCGACAAGGGTTCTCAGAGAAGTGAGATCGATCGTTTTGAAGATGAGACTGCTGAAGCTGAAGGTTTCGAGTGTGGACGGTGGGAGGGGGAAGAGTGGGATACATTCGGCGAGGGGCGACGAGATGGTCATTATACGAAGATGTTTGCATCGTAAAGGGAAAAGAGGAGTCGAGCTGGTCGGTGGATCGAGATGCCATCGGACGTTCGCAAACGTGACTGTATCGAGCGAAGGGATCGAAGCCCGCTCGAGAATAGCGAACACTCGGCGTGGATCAATTGAGGTTTCGGTTCGAGCTAGTCGGAAACAGTGGTCGAACACAACGCTGTCGAGTCGATTTAAAGACAATGATGGATGAGAAGGATTCTGTGAGGATAAAGTGTCGGTAACTGGAGCGAGGAGATGGAGAGCTTCAAGAAGCGCCTCCAATTCTGTGGTGGTTCCAAAATTGAGATTGACCTCCCGAAGGTTTGGGCAAGCGCGCAAGACCTCGATGTACCACTTCCTATGCTGATCGTCCTTTCCGAGTATCAGAAGATAATAGCTTATGCCGAGCATTCCACGAACGAGTCGTCCAAGTCGGTTGTCGCTCGCCTCGAGCGCAGTTAGGAGTTTGACGATTCTGTCCTCAGTGAATTGAATTTCTGTCTTCTCGTTGCCACTAGATCTCCCTTCGATTAGACTGGTGAGGCTGATGAACGGTCGACGGTAGAGGCAAGCTTGTCCCGAGGAGATGGTACGTTTTGAGATTAAGCAGAAATTGTACAAGCTCTTGACGTCGATCACTGCTCGATGTTGGGGATCAGGCGTTGTATATAGCTCAGTCGCGTCTAGCAGCTCACCATTGTCTAGTCCTCGTTCATCGGTACCAACGAAGCAAGCGAGATGATCGACGAGTTCTTGAGGAAGTGAAGAGAACGACATTCTGCGATCGTGAGAGCGACGGATCAGCTCCAAGTTTCTCGCAACTGGTACTCTACTCCTCGACTATGCAGTGATATCTATCACCGCCTACTGTCCCATGTACCCTTTCCCAACTTTGAGGAGGAGAGCAACATCCTTTACCTCGTGAGACCTCCGACTGTCGTACTAGACCTTTCCATGACCTCCTAAGCACTCTCTTCACCGTATCAGCCTATCTGTAGCTTCCCTCCTGCCTTTGTCGCTGACTTCCAATCCCCTCAATCAACCGTTTCATTTACCTCTTCCAATATCTCCCCTTCGAATCCCTCAGAAGAGCTAGGACTTACCTTGGTAGTATCTTGATATCTCAAGGTATTTCGAACTGATGTTTGAAGCGAATCTGAGGTGATCAAGTGACGAGTGAGAAAGAGAGTCGACCATCTCGAAGGAATTTCGCAAGTCAAAGAGAGGTTCGACAATCTTGAATGTTTCTCGCTTTTCGAGCTCCTTGACCTGTACAAGAGGCCCAGCTCACCGGATCCGAAGGGAGGAAGAGGTGTGAGTGCGACTAGCGAAGGCTTTCGTCGAAATCAACAGATTCGCTCATTTCAGTCAAGCCTAACCGACCTCGCTCGATCCATTTTCGCTGAATCAGGGTCGACGAATCGCTGAATATCTCCAGTACAAAGAGAAACCTAGAGTGGCAGCATTGAGATAGGCAATTCGACAGATTCCATTGATTCAAAAGACGATTCACATTCGATTCAAACTGCAAGGACTTCGGACGAACAGACAACGGCGTGCGAGCTACTCCCTTCCACTGTCTTTCCTTGACAAACAATTGTTTCCCTCCTCGATACAACGCTAGAACCAGTCAACCTCGTCGATACAACAATCGAAACATACTTCAACCCCTTTCGATTCAAGGGAAGCGACAAAGCCATCATACCTCTCCTTGTGAATTGTGGGTAAGAAACCGAGGTGTATGTCGTGAAGGTGCTCGAACTTGTCTAAAACTGCGAGTATCTGCTGTTCGGGAAAGAGCTCGTCGGGGTCGTTCGAGCGAGGATTCGAATCGCAGATCCAGAATGACCAGAGGAAATTGATTCGAGCAAGGTGAGGGGACGATTTTGAGAGGATCTCGAAGAGTCGAAGGGAAGGACCGTGAGTGTAATCGAGGGAAAGCGAAGTGAGGTGAGGGAAGAAGCGGAACGTTTCGAGTGGAAGGGAAGGAGCCTCTGAAGGGAGGGAGTACTCGGAGAGGGGGAGCATCTCGCCAGCGATACGGAAATCGACAGAGTGAAAGTAGAGGGAGAGGGTTTTCAAGTTGGTGCCGAGGAGGTTCGGGAGAGCCCGAATGTCGTTCTGATTGACGGATGGGTTGCCCGAGAATCTGAAGAACTCGAGTAGGGAATTGTTTTGGGGTAGGAAAGGAAGACAGGTTTCGAGGGAGTCGATGAAAGAGACGATTTCGAGAGATTTGACAGGGAAAGGGAATTGAGGTTTGCCGAAGGGAAGTCCAGAGTGCATCCATCCGATATCCTCGTAGCGGAGCTCGTCCAGAGAGACCACGGAAGTGTCCTTGAACGCGGCGAAGACGTCAGAGGAATCGATATCATCTTCAGGGTTCCATTCGAAATACTCTGGATCATTCTCTTCATCTTGGCCAAGATCTTCATGGAGGCGAGCGAAGGTGAGAGTACGTAGAGGAGGTGAAGCCGTAGTCGAGCGATCCTCGGCAGTCGTAGTGTAAAGGTTGAGGGCTTTGAGGCAACTGTCCAGATCTTGAATGGTTTCGAAGGCGAGTTCCACGTGTCTCAAGTGCGGGCAAGCTGCGAGCACTTGAGCAAACCATCTCATACTACGCCTAGTAGAAGTCCCTGAAGCTTTATCGTCTTTGATGAGAGTTTGGAGATATCTTCTGACCAGACGAGTACCTCGAACGAGTTGACCGCGCGAGTTGCCATCCGCCGCGAGCGAAGTAAGAAGGTTGGTCGCTCGATGCCAATTGAACCTGTAAGAACTTGCGCTCCAGAAGGGCTGACGGTACAATGCTTGCCGAGCAGGATCGAGAGTCTGGCGAGAAACGAGACAGAGACTGAGAAGCGTCTTGCCATCGGGATCTGCGGAGGTCAATCATCAGCCTAGGCCTTTGACCCAGTTCATCGCATAGGCGCACCATCATATATCGCATTCTGACGGTTCAACTTTGAGATGATGAGATTGACGAGTTCTTCGGGGAGAGACGAGAACGACATGATCCTGTAAGACAGCTCAAAAGAAGTCAGCCTGGTGTATACTCGTAGTTTTAAACATCCACTGAGTCAACTATATCGATCCTTTGCAAGTCGGCCTCGTTGACTCTGCGAGGGCTTGAGGGAGATCCAATGTGAATTCGATCTTCCCGTCTTTGCCCATCCACAGCTGCTGACCATCTGATACCGTCCACTATGTATCAGACATCTGATCTACCTCCCGAGCTACCCTCCATCGATCCCAGAGCGTCCCTCGTCGTTCTTTCCCGCTCGTTCCGCTCTCATCTGAGACCTCTTCGTTCTCCCTCGCAAAGTTCTCAGGACACCAGGGACTCACCTTGTTATATATCAATTGATCTAAACTATCTCCAAGGAAACTTGCGGGCGAATCCAAGTGAGGTAGTGATAGGTAAGGAAGAAAGAGGAAATCTCAAATTACCGCAAGATGTCAGTCACTCACAACACGATCAATCATTGCGCTTTCGAACGTAGGCTGTACCTTTAACCCTCGTTGAGCAAATAGCGTTTCGTCTCGAATTGACATGGCGGATCGTGGGTGTCCAGATCTCTCGTGAGAAACTTTTCGCAATAATCTCGAGGCGAGCAAACGATCGTCTCCCAAAACCTCATCTTTACGTCGTCTTCAACGTAATTCCAAGTGTGCTGCGATTGAACCGCCCTTGTTGCAATTCCGAATAACTCTATAGTACTATGTATATTTTCACCATTCGCCGTCCTTTGGCCTTTCCTCTCGTCTTCTAATCAACGCTCTTCTGTTCCTCCTTCTCTTTCTCTTCCCTCTTCTTTGCCAAAATCTTACCTCCCAACTACAAACCTCGACCCAACCTCAAAAATCAGTTTTCTCTTCCTCCCTACTACTCCCAATGAGCAACGAAAAAAAAGGTGTACTCACATTCCTGATGTTGATTTGAGCCCTATCGATACCTAACTTCTGAGCTCTCTCGAAAGCTACCATAGCTTCTTCCAATTCTCCAGTAGCTTCCAATACCGCCGCTAAATTATAACAAACCTATAAATCAAAAAATTTTCCCACCTCCCTCCTCATCAGCTCAAGATTCCCCTTTCTCATTGAAATAGAGGGTAAGGGAATTGTTTTTATTATTTACCTCTCCATCATCCGGGTTAATCATTAAAGCTTTCTGTAAATGTTCCAAAGCTTTCTCTGGTCTAGGAGGTTTCGAAAGGATGTAAGCTGCACCCAAATTCGTATGAGTGTCGGCCAAGATGATTTGTGCTGGAGTGAGTTCGGGGACAGGGGCGGTTGGGTCGGGTAAGGTGGGTTTCACGGAAGGGTCGGTTAATTCGAGGGAACGCTCGAAAGAGGAGATTGAGGTGGGGAGTTGTTGTAATTGATACCTGTTGAGAATGTCAAGGGTGTTTGAGCGGAGGGACGGTAGGGAGAGGAAGGGTGAGCGTTACTGGACTACTCCGAGATTGTAGTAAGCTGTGAGACGAAAGTCAATCAAGAATTAGCGATACTTCCAAAGGATAGGAGAAAGCGAATTCTCGAGATTGTTTTTCGCAACTCACCGATTGCAGTTTGTTTGATTTCGATACTCTTTTGGTAGAACTTTGCTGCATTGTCGAAATCACCTTGTTCGAGGGATCTGGTTCCTTCATCGAGTGCTTCCTGAGCCTGAACTGTTTGAGGGTCGAACGAACTCGAGGTTGGACTAGTAGGGACGGCCATATCTAACACACAGAAACGCTCAAAGACTGTCAGCTTGTCTCCAGAGGGAATGAAGAGAGAGTGAGAAGTACCTTTTGATGAAGTTGACAAGTTGAGAGAAGTGAACAAAGGTTTGGGGATTGAACGAATCAGAGTTTGACGGGTTACTAGAGGAGTGGTTCTGAGTGCTTGTAAGGTGAATCGGCGGATCATAACACTTCTCCCGAGTGAGTAGTAGTAAACAAGTCAACTTTGAATTGATTTGTCGATTCGCTCATTCGTTCATTCTCCTTCCATTCACTCTTCGAATCTCTTATTTGAACAATGTCAGCCTTCAGATCCCTCACTTCGAGTCTATTCCGACCTGCGACTCTCGCTTCAACTTCCCGAACTCCAGGATTTCAAACTCTTGCCTCTCCCAACTCGCTCCGCATCCTCTCGCAACGCAGACAGCTCTCCGATTCATCCCGTAAAAAGATCGATGGTGTACGTACTCTCCTTTCCCTCCCCTCTCTACCCCTGTTCCGAGAACTCGCCGCTGACCTCGTCCATCTCCCTTCCCTCTCCCTGCCCCTTCCTGATCGCTGAGAGTACAGGTGGTTAAAGAGAACCCATTAGTAGTGTTCATGAAAGGTACACCAGATTTACCTCAGTGTGGATTCTCGAGGGCAGTGTGTCAGATCTTGGATGTTCAGGGAGTCAGTCCAGACAAGATTGTAGCGTTCAATTGTTTGGAGGATCAGGAGTTGAGGGAAGGCATCAAAGAGTACTCGTAAGTCCAACACTGCACCTCACTCTGAATCAAGAGTTTAAGCGATGATTGACAATTTTCTCGCTTTCCTTTCTTTCTTTCGCTCTCGTTCTCGTTCTCGTTTCGATCGTATATAGTTCATGGCCTACAATCCCTCAAGTGTACCTCGAAGGAGAGTTCGTTGGTGGCTGCGACATCATGTTACAAATGCACCAATCGGGAGAGTTGGAAAAGATGTTGGTCAAGGCTAAATTGGTCGAAACTGAACCAGGAGCAGAGGCATAAGGGGGGACTATTTCACCCCTTTTCCGTCGGGGAGAGGGAGATGGGGAAGATGGTAGTAGGGTGCCAGAGCGAGAAAAGTAATGAAATATTTGTACAAAGGATGAAAAAAGGTTGCGAAGGAGAGGGATTCGCAGAGGGAAGGACAGTGAGAGCGGCTGTCCCGGAGAAGGGTTAAGCGCTCCCAGTATGGCGAGGTAAACGACGACACGACTGTCGATGGTCGAAAGAGCGAGACCTTGCCTAGGTTGGTGAATGTGACAAAATGAGATATAGGAACTATTTCGAAACCCGCTTCGGATTTGTTTCGATTCAATGGTTTCGCCTACTCCGCGTTGCATTACCGATTCGCACATCCTATGACGCTCTCACTCGTCGCTGCTGTTTGCCTACGAAACCCAGCGAATAAAGAATACATTTGATCAAGTGTATTGAAACTCGACTTGGGGTTTTTCGATTTTTGCGATTCGCTGATTCCAACTTTTTTTTTCATTCGAGGGTAGCCTTATGCAGCTAGATGCGGGTCAAGAGATGGCTTACACCACCCCGTTGTCGACCACCGGATCCTCAAGCTCCCTTCTCTCGTCGTCTAGTATTCCAGCAACATCAACATCAATCACTCCCTGTCCCTCCTCCTCCACCTTCACCTCCCTTGGGAAATTCTCCTCTACCTCCTCATCTCTCCTATCCACCCCCACCTCCGCAAAGAGTAGATCATCATTTACTCCTAGGTTCACTTCTCTCCTCTCTCCCACCCATCTCCCACTCCCTCCACCGTATCCACTCTCCATCAGATCTCAAACAAGAACTCTCAATCTGGATTCAAGCATGTCAAGTAGCCCACTCGTACCTCTCAGGTCCACTTCAATTCAAAAAATGGAAATTTCGAAATTCAATCGTGAGGGTCGTTGGACATACCATGAGATTACTTTTGAAAGCGGGGAGAATCAAAGAAGCGAAAGAATTGGACGAGAGGTTCTTTGGACGAGGTGTAGTGGTAGTGGTGGGAGGACAAGAAGGAGAAGGAGAAGGGGTAGACGGAAAGAAGAAGGACAAGTTGGGGTTTGGGTTGGGATTGGATCGGGGAGGGATCAGGGTTGCTTGGATGCAATCGATCGTGGTGAGGTTGGAAGAGGGAGAAGGAGGAGAGTTCGAAGGAGAACGAGCGAAAGAGTTTGGAGATTTGTTGAAAGAGATGAGGGAGAAGGAGGGAGGCAGGGTTATGAGTCCTTTGATGCTCGCTTTTGTCGTGAGGAGGTTGGAGGTTATTCACGAACGAATGAGGGGAGCGGGGAAGGAGAAAAAGGGTGCGAGGAGACAAATCAGAGGGATTCTAAAAGAGATCAAACGGGCGGACGAAGGGGGAGAAGAATTGGTCAGCTTAGCTTTATTGGATGGGGCAGTCGAGAAATTGGAGAGACAGGTACAAGGAGAAGAGGTGGATATGGAGCTATTTGGGGAGGTCGAAAGGAAGATCGAAGGATTAGTTGGAACGCTCGAATCGGATCAACTCGAAGAAGACCTCGGCGTATTGACGGAACTACATCAACGAGTTCCTGATCCGAAATCGATTGATCGACACTCTCACATTCTCTACCTCGCAATCCGGTTCCTCCTTCTTCGCGCTCGACAACGAACCTCCATTTCGCAACTCATCAGCAAAGATACCCTGTCCTCTGCATCTCAACTCTATACCCTCATGCTCGATCTCACTCCATCCGTCTCTCGCTCGATCCTCGATCTCGTTCAGTTGAGACAGCGTCAATCATCCGCATTATACCGCCTGTTATGGGCACACCTAGGAATCTTCGATACCCCTTCCACAGCCTCTTCATCACACTCCGAACGACTCTCCGATCCACCTTCTACCCCAGATCACGAACTGATAGCATCCGCATACGAACTCATCGACCTTACTCTATCCTCAACTTCGTCTCTCCCTCCCCTCTTCCCTCCTGAAACTACACATCTCCCCTCTCATATCTCACACGATCCTCTTCTCGTAGGAGTCTCCACAAAATTTCACCGTCAAGCACTCTACCTCCTTTCTCTCCCCTCTTCTCCCTCACGTCGTGACCAAAACCTTCCTTCTCCACCTTGGTCCAAGTTTCAACATGCATTCAACTTGATCCTCGCTCAGCGTCTCCACGACTCCCAACGTCTCAAGCACAACACTCGCAAGCCCGCAAAGATCCCAGACTGGAACCTACCCCTAATCGTTCAACCAGCATTCGCGATCCACCTTCTACGCTCAACACTCCTCTCACACTCCCCCGACGGGACTCCCTTGACTCGATTAGGGGAGCTCGTTGAGTTCATCGAGAAGTTGGAACAAGGGGGACAGGAGAGGAAAGCTAGGAGGTTGATGTGGAAAGCTGTTGGGGTCGTGGTCGAGGGGGAATGGAAAGGTGAGGGAGCGAGGGAGTGGAAGGAATTGATCAAGGGGAAATTGAGGAGTTGGGTGAGGGAGGGAGAAAATGAAAGCGTACGTTTTTTTCTTGACCTCTCCTCTCGTGTGTTCTCGTTTCTGGACGGAGGATCTGACGCTTGGTTGATGAGACCCTACAGATTGAGGACAGTGTCAGCTGTGACTCTCGCAAGAAGTAGATCTGTCGTTCCGTTCGTTTTCGTTCTCTTCGCAACAATTCACTCGCATTTCGCAAAACTCTCGCACAAGGAAACGAAACAAGAACGGAGGAAGACATGATCACGATCTGTCGATGGAGGAGGAGGTTTATAGACGGTTTGAGTAAGGATTAGAAAGTGGGCTTCGATTCGTTGTTTGTTGTATCTTACTAGATCAGAAGGAAGGCAATGCAGCGCGCAAGTCTTCTCTCGTTTCCGATTCGCTATTCAACGCATCATGAGCTTCTCATTCGCTCGGGAAGGCAACTACTCAGCGTACGCTTCAGTGATGCGAAATTTGCTTTGCGAGGTTATGCAATGGTTATATAATCGATACAAGGAGTTGGGTCCGACGCTTGACGACAAAGAGGTCTAAACATGTTATTTCTATTCCCTTTCCTTCCATCCATCCTCTCATCTTCTCCCTCCTCCTCCTCCTCCACCACCTCCATATTCGTTCCCGTTGTACGAATTTATTCGATGATGTTGAGGCATACCCTGCTGATGCGGAACTTGCTGTTGCATGTACATGTTGTCAGGAGGGTGAGGTAACGAACTAGGAGGAGGACCTTGATGATTCCCCTGCGAGTGGTGCAAGTTCGAATGTTGCGAATTCTGAGAAGACATCATCATTTGTCGATCTTCGACGTATTGCATTCGATGGTCGCCGTACGGATCTGGAGAGTTTGATTGTTGACCCGCGAGAGAACGAGGAGCCGAGGAAGAAGAAGCGTAACCGCCATGCTGTTGAGGTGCTTGAAGGTATCTGCGAGTTTGTTGCTGAGGAGAAGAAGAAGGGGAATTGTGCGATTGATGCAGAGGATGCGGTTGTTGCTGTTGGTGATGAGGGTATGGATCGAGAGGATGAGGTGGTCGATTTGGATTCGGCTAGAATGGGTGAGAAAAGGAGAGAGTGAGAATAGAATCGCGAAGGAAAGAGAGGAAAGTGTAACGACTCACGACGGTGTGAGTGTATCCGAGAGCAGGAGGAGGTGGATAATTTGTTGGAGGTCCATATTGACCATTGTTCCCATTCTGATTCATCTGAGAACGATCCATCATGTCGTTGTAGTTGTTCGAATTTTGTAAGACAGAGGGAGGATCTCTTTGACCGTTCGGACCAGGAGGGTAACCAGGAGACGGCGGATAGTCTCGCATTTGAAGACCAGGGGATGGTAAGGGTGCTTGATTGAGAGGATGAAGTTGGTGAGGAGAAGGAGGGATTGGAAGGCCTTCCATCGTTGCGTGAATTGATGGTGTCGGAGGATGACTACCGCTACTACCGGTTGAAGGCATCGAAATCGGCGCAGGTCGTTTAGCTCGCGGCCGTTGTTGTTTCGTTCGAAGAGCGATTTGACCTCCATGAATCGGAGAATTGGCTTCGAATGGTCGTTTCTGAGCCGAGGGAGGAAGGGGAAGAAGTGGTCCATCAGGTGGTGGAGAGATGTAGTCGCTATCTGCTTCGGAGGGATCGACAGCCTGTTCGGAGAAGAACCGGATTAGCGAAAGATTCAATGAGATGAGACAGAAGGGGACGAAACGAACGAGACATTTCTGGATAAGCCGTTGACCCTCACTCGGTTGACCGTTTTCACCAGCTCCTACAAGGGGTTGAAACTTGGTCGTAGTGAAAGTGTAGACCTGAGAAACGATGAAAAGAGAATGCGAAGGTCAGGTCAATTCGTTCAGCTACAGAGTGGACTGAGCTTACAATACCAGTCTCAGAGACGACTAACAGTAGTACTTGAGTTCCAGTCAAAGTTGCGAGTTCGTAGGCCTACACGATCGAGAGTCAGCTCAAATGAAACGCTCCTCGAATCAAACTTCGTTTACTCACCTTCTTCATGATTCCCGCTTTCCGTTTCGAGAACGTGATATGTCGCTTCTCCTTCTTCTGAATGTACTCTATCTCAATCTTCCTTCTCCCTTTATCATCTGCATTCGCTCCGTTTCCCTCAGTCCCGCTTCCCTTGCCATTCTTCGCACCACCTGCCCCTCGTCTCTTCTTCCTCGGGCTACCCACCTCATCTTCATCGTCATCATCATCTGAAGCTGCATTCGGGTCGAAGGGGATGATAGGCGGAGGGAAGGCGCTGTGGATAGGTCGAGCAGTTGGAGCTCCGGCAGAAGCGAGAGTAGCTTCTATGCCGACGGGTAGAGAAGGGAGGAGGGAAGAGGACGAGGACTGATAAGAGGTCGAAGTTGATGAGGAAGAGCTGTGTTGGATGTTGGGAGGGAAACCAGGCGAGATGGGAGAAGGTGAAGGCAGCTGTTGACCTGGGTGAATTGACGAAGTTGTTTGAGGCATTTGTAGAGATGAAGTCGCGTTACTATTAGATGAATCCATTCCTTCTAAAGAGGGAAGTAACGAGAGAAGGAGGAAAGGGAAGAAGGAAAGAACGAGGCGGGACGAAGTAAGGTTGAGAGCGACTAGTTTAGACGAGGAAAGTTTGACCCGGCGTGGAAGCTATTCGGCGCGCTGTACTGTCCTACACGTCGACTTTGACGTTGTAGAGAGACGGTAGAGACTTTGTTTGATCCTTTCCTTATTCTGACTGGTACGGAATCTTCGCGTTTCGAGGAAAGAGTGATCGAAGGTTGTGTTCTGCGAGGAGGCGCTGCAAAGGGTAGCGAGAGAGATGGCAGGGAGGAAGGGGAAGGTCGTAGAGTAAGAGGTAGATGTAGTCAGAGGACGGCTGGTCGAGAGAGGAAAGTCGAGTCTGTTGAAGGGAGAGGAAAGGCTCTTGATCCGACGAAGGAAAGTCGGAAGTCGCTCAGAAAAGTCGGGGGGGTTCCTCCTTTTGGTTTGGGAGCTACTGATCCCGTTTCAACTCGCTCTTACTAACGAGTCGCAACGTTAAACCGCGCGTGAAAGGTTGAAATCCGTTTGGACTATCCCGCCTCCTTCGAGAAGAATTCGCCTGCCTTTTCGAGAAATCGACTTTTGGTTGAGAAGAGAGAGGAGAGGCTTGCCCCTGATCGCCCCCGGTTGTCCCCTTTCGACGTAGATTGAAAAGTCTAATAGGGTTTTGATCCCGAAAGATCAGTGGAGGGGAAAGTTGAAGGAAAAGATGATCGGAGAAGAAGAAGAAGAGTCTTTAGACTCACCTCGCTCGCAGATCTTACAGCTTGTGAGGCCAATGAAGTCGATGCTCGCGAAGCAGAGTCAAGGAGAAGTCAGATCGTAGATCTAAAGAGAGAACAAGCTAAGGTCCAATTGCAACTCGGTCACTTTTTCCTGAAATTGTCAGCGAGCGAGTCACTCTGATCCTGCACCAGCGAGAGAGCAGCAGGAATTACAATCGTGTGGTGGTCGTGAGAGTGAGCGGATATGAGTGAATGCGAACTGTGTGATAAGCGATCGAAAACTGCTTGACTGGGAAGAATCCCCGAAATTGGAAGGAGTGACTCGTGAGCGGAAAGCGCTTCGCGACGTTCCTGCCGTCTCTTCCCACACCGCTCTCAAGCGTAATTGTCAACGGATCGAAACTGTGCACTGACCATGGGAGAATCTCAATGCAATGGTTTATCCAAAGCAACTACTCGTTGGTTCAATTTGTATCGTCAACTCGTCCAATCCTCCGATATTACTTCGCAGTGCCTTCCTCACTCTAGCTGTTATCCTTTCGATGTTGACGAAATGTTGAGGAGCTCTTGACGAATCAAAGACGGAGGAAGGCGAAGGTTTGAGCTGAATACAGATTGAACCGACGACTGATGATGGATCTTTCGACCAGAAACGAGGTCTCGTAAAGGACGCTACACCTTCGACTCGGTGTACCTACGCAAGGCGTGAGCAAGTCAGTAATCTCATTGAGGCCGCAACTCGAGAAAGACCGAGAAAACCGAGAGATAGAACGAACAGCTGTCAGGGCCTTGCGAACTTCGGCTTCCTTCTCTTCTCCCATGTCTAGCACTAGTAACTTCCCAGAATCAACGACGAGAGGTACGACACTCGCGAAGATCAAGACCGCAATGAAAATTGATGCGAGAGGGTCGAATCCAGTCCAACCGTAACGATTGATGAGAAGAGTCGAAATGATCACCCCAACAGATCCAAGAGTGTCGGCGAGAACGTGCTGTCACCAGGAGGAGAGTGAGCTATGTAGGATCGTTGTGAATGAACTATGAGAGACTGACAAGGAAGACACCTTTCATGTTGTGACTGCCTCCTGATGGAGCAGCGTGATCATCTCCGTCCTCATCTTCATCGTGATCACATTCTCCTCCCTCGCCATGAGATCCATGAGCATGTCCATTGTCGTGCGAAGAATGGGAGTGATCGTGAGAGGAATGCGAATGAGCGGGAGCTGGAGAAGAATGCGAATGAACGGGTTTCGAAGGTGAAGAAGCTGGAGTATGCGAATGGCCATTATGCTGTAGGGCAATGAATCAAGCTGAGTTCACGACGACAATGACTGAGCACGTTTCAGTGACCTACCGAATGACCGTTATGACTTTTCTCCTGTTCCTTCTCGTTCGTCAAGAACGGGGTCGAATTCGATCGAACCGGAGCCTGCGAGATAGAAAGCGAGTTAATACTACTCCACGGGTCAAGACAGCTTCTCACTCACATGGCTATGACCGTGACTGTGACCTCCTCCTCCCCCTCCTCCGTGAGAATGACCATGATGACCATGACCCGTAGCTACCATTCCCACAAGATTTACTGCCAATCCGACAGCACTGACCGTCAAGAGTTGACCAGTATTCATCTCGGGCGGATCGATCAATCGTTGGATAGCTTCGAAAACGATAAAGATCGAAATGAGGCAGAGGAATAAACCGTTTGCGAATCCGGAAAGAGTTTCGACTCGAGAGTAGCTAGTCAGGTGAAAAGTGTCAGCTAGCTGCAACGAGGAGGAGCGAGGAGTAAGACTAACCCGTAAGTAAAGACATCGTTCGAAGGCCAATTCGCCATGACACTCGCAAACAATCCCATCGCAAGCGCGAGGCAATCAAAGAACATGTGAATAGCTGTGCGCAAGTTGACGCACTTTATCGTCAGCTGATGCTTCCGATAAGAGCGAAGTCGAAACGTACAATCCGAAATTAATCCCAAACTATTAGTCCAAATCCCATAAGCCATTTGAACAAACATGAATGCGAGGTTGAGGCAAAGGAAGTAGAAGATCCTCCTCGACTCGCCAGACGCCATGATCGATTTGATCGTCGCTCGGAAATGACGATAGAAGGTAGAAAGTCGAGCGAGGAAAGGTGGTGGAGAAGAAGAACCGGTTGCGAGACTTGAAGAGGCGGCGACTGAACCGGATCGAGGATCAGTAGATGAGATGTGAGTGATACCTGAAGCGAATTGAGAGTTAGTCGGGTAAAGTTTGAGAGAGGTTGTCTTCGACTCACCATTCCAAGCGATGAACGCGACAAGTCCTTCTCCCCAACTCAAACCGTGTCCGAATCCGACGTAGCCGACGAAAGATGAGCTGATGACAGTGAGAGGCCATCCAGATCGAATGAGGCGGGAGGAAGGGAAATGAGCGAGGAGTGCTTTGGCGAGTAGAGGGTCGATGGCGATGAGAGACAAGCCGAGGAGAGCAGCGGAAGGGACATTGAGGGCCAGAGAAGACTCGGGAGCGCGGAAGGAGGAGGAAGAAGCTGTTTGTAAGGAAAGAGCTGAGGAGGAAGAGGCCTAATTTTGGGAGAGAGTAAGCACGACGAGTCTATTAAGCGAGAGTCCGGAATACTCACAAAGACACTCTGTACTAGATTGAGGGCAACAGAGACAATTGCTGAGACTGCAACGCCGTTTGCGTGCATCTTGGCTTTGACCTGCTCATCTCCAGGTTGCGAAGCGAGGATTTCGCTCCTTTGTCCACATAGCAGAAGGTGGAGAAGGAGGAAGAGGTATCCAGATCGAGGAACACCGCCTGTAGTCGATGAATAACGACTGTAAGCAGCGATCGGAGTGAAGGATGCGAGAGCGGGTAGCGAACCTGAGATTGTCGAATCGACGAAATAGGATAAAGTAACCATTGCGACCGTGATGAAGAGAGCATTACTGCTTCCGACGGCCTTTTTGCTGCTCGTACGAGCGAGGAAGGGGAGACCTCGAGACCAAAGAGGTGCGAAAGAGGATAATAGGATGAAGCTGTGAAAGAACGAAGATTTAGCTGTGCTATGGGGGTCAGCGGGAAGAAGGGAACGCACCGAAGTACACTGAGTCGATAGATAGCGAATAAAGCGAATAGGGTTTCGAATGCGAATAGAACTGGATAGAGTAAACTTGGTGCGCTCTGCGATATCACCAAACGAGTGAAGTCAGCTCAGCGTTTCGACCAGGCTTGAACACGGCCCTCTTCTCGTAAATCTAGTCGCCCTTTAGACGTCAAGGCTAGTTTCGGATCGCGTCAAGCTTTCTCGAAAGAGGACATTAAACGTACAGCTCTCCGTTTCGCACCTCTCGGAGGTTCCCATGACTTCTCCCAAACCGCGAGACCAGCTCCTCCGAATGACAACACAAGCGTGTTGAGCGTCCAAGTTGAATAGCCTTGTCCTAGTAACCAATCTCTAGCGATGTGGAGCGAAAGGGCGAGTAAGGACTTTGAGAGCAATATCGAGAAGAGGAGATCAGACGGTAGTGATCCAGAGGGGCTGTATTTTCCACAAGCTCGTTCAGTGGAGCTCTAACGAGAAATGTCGCTGAATAAAGCGAGCAGGACTTACCTTCGAATTTGAGGGCCGAGGGAAGTGAGAGAAACCCTGCCTGACCGCCGTGGATCATACGCCTCTGCATATCCACCGTTACTCATACCCTTGAACTACTGTCGGAAGTCGTTTAGTCGGTGTTCTGAGATGAGGTTGAATGAATGCTGGACGAGGCAAGTTATCTTGATCTCTAGGGTTGCGAATTCCTCCTGAGTCGTCCGAGGGTACCTTGTAGCTTGTTTACAGATCGCTGGCGAGTAAGCGAGGATTCGTGCTAAGAAGAGTGAAGAGAACAAGTCAAGGAAATGCATTTTCGAATTTCGCAAAGAACAATAGAACACGGTTCCGAAAAAGTGAAGCAATGGCAGTATAAAGAGGACAAACACGAAGAAAGATCGAAAGGAAGAGTATGAAGAAGTGGACTAGTAGTTGACAGAACGAGAAGAGGTAGCTTTTCTCATAGGAGTTTGGGGCATTTCGACAGCGGCGTCGATTGCTTCAGCATCAAAAGTCTTCTTTCCTCCAAGTTTCCTATAGTCAGAGCAACGATGGTCAGGCTCGACATTGCGCGGAAGGAGCGATGGTACTCACCTTTTCTTGGAGGATTTACTACCGGTTTGAATCACTTGACTTTTCTCGTCAAAAAATCCAAACTCGTCTGCTTCTCGAGAAGGACCGTCCTCCTCCTTCGTAGGCACTACGTTCTCTTTCTCATAGGGAAGGGGAGTCGCGTAATGTTGAGGTGCCGAGGAGGGTGTTCGAGTAGGGTCTGAAGGTGAAGGAGGGAATCGTTCGTCGTCGGCATCCGCTTCAGGCTCCTCGTCGTCGTCGTCTCCGGATCCCTCATCGACGGAGATTTCTTCTTCGTAGGTAGCGTTGGGGCTGACATCGCTTTCTGTCGTCGTGTCTGCGATAAACTCCCTGAGTGAACCCAAAGTTCCTTCGACATCCTCCGGATCGTCCTCGTTCGACTCGTCATTGATAGTCTCTGATCCTCGCATCTCATCAGTCGTGTTGACAGTCGCATTCGGTTCCTCGACTTCCTCCTCCTCCCCTTCTTCTGCTTCATTCTCAACGGTCGAGACGTGAGAGCGTTCCCTTTCTTCGCTTTCATCCTCCGATAACTCTGACTCGGCATCTTCGATGATCGACTGATCCGGTATAGACTGATCTTGAGGGAGAGGAGAAGCGGCGAGAGGAGGGGAAGAAGTGACGTGAAGGTGAACTTTGACGCGAGCGGCGAGAGGAGACATCGAATCCTGCATCGACATCCTTCATCAGTCTCAACACTTGACAGTGATCAACATTGGTCGTGCTCACCCTTGATACATCCCTCTGACCGGCAAGCAGCATCTGTTCGACTTCTCCCGATTCCCCTTCTTCTTCCTCTCCATCCCTCGTATCTTCTCTCTCCGTACTCTGATCCTCCTCATCCGAATCGTCGTAGCTAGGAGAGGCCGCAACTTCCGAAGGACTAACCGGGACTCGACGAGGAGTCTTTGCGGCTTGTAGTCGAGTGAGAATATCCAATTTTGCGTTGAGCTTGAGTTCAGATTCGATCGCCTGTAGGGATTCAACACGAACCTAGTCAGCGCTTGACTGCGTAGACCACAGATTAGCGTCGATCCTTACCTCTTCACGGATTCGTTCTTGATACTTTCGCTCCATCTCTAGCATCTTCGCTTCGTATTCTCTCACTGTTCGAGCACGTGCTGTCGACTCGGCGAGAAGAGTTGCCATTTGTGATTCGTAGAGCTGTCGAATGAGAAATTTGAGCCTCGTGGCTAGCGGTAGAAAGCGAACGGAGGCTTACAGCAGTTCGAAGAGTAGACAGTTCATCGAGAAGTGCATTGACGAATTCATCTTGTTCCTCGTCACCATCGTCTTCCGAGTCATCCTCTGCGATGGAAACAACGGATCAGTCTCGACGTGCTCGCATCTGAGCCAGTTCGAACAACGCACCTTCATACAAAAACTCTTCTTCCTCCGCTCCTTCCGCCAACGACACTCTGACAACTCTCGGTTCCGGCTTCTTCTTTACTCCTTCTCTGATCGGAGGAGCAGCGACGGGAACAGTGAGAAGAGCGTTGTCTTTCTTGACGGTCATGACTCCCTTTGCGACCGCTGAAAACTTCATGACGTGAGTATTCTCGTCGTATCCAGTCTCGTAAGGGTTGACGTTCACAATCATGACCTGTACGTGCACATTACCGACTCAGCATGACTCGGCTGAATTGGAGGGGAAAGTCGAACGTACAGCTTTGCCATCTCCAATGAAGAAAGATTGAAACATCTCGGTAAGCTTGCTATGTCTGAAAGGAACGATTGCGGGCTGAGAAAGGAAGAAGCATGTCAGTCAGTTCCCGATCTTACGACGGACAAGCTCGACGCAACCCACCTTTCTTCCCTTTTCCCTCTCCTGATTCTTCCTCAGGACCTCCATGCATTGACCCAACACCATCAAGCTCTTATTGATGTTTCCAGCTTCCTTCAGCCGTTCTCCCGTAGTCTGAGTATTGACGACTCGTTCACTTCCCGCCAAATCGACGATACTGAACTTGCTGGTGCGCTCTGTTCGACCAGACGGATCGATTGGAGTACGATGGACTTTGATGGTGAAGATCGAGTGAGAACGGGAAGAGACTCGGTTTGCGAGGGTAGAGAAAACTCGTCGATTCGCTTGACCTCGAGAGAGAACGCCTTGCGCTTCCTGTAAACGCAAGAAAATCACCGATCAGCTGCGTGTTGCGCTGCAGGGAAGAGCTTATGCTTACCTCTGCACTGTGAACTCGAATCTCCTTCATTCCAGCTACGACCTTGAAAGTTTGACCCATTCCGCTTTGAGCACTCGAAGCTTTCTCTGCCTTGAGACTGAGAGCACTTCGCTTGACCGTAGGGAACTTGAAGAGGTTCTTCGCACCTTGCGAAAAGCCCGAGAACATTGACGATCCACCTGTAGAAGCGATTGAAGAGGTAGAAGGAGCGGGAGCTGGGATTGGCGATTCGAGGAGGTCGTAGATCTTCTCGTTATAGATCTCGGAATCTGTGAACGCGAAACACAAGCTCAGTAACCGCTGACTCGAACTGAGGGCCCTCGACGCGACTCACAAGATACCCAAATTGAGTATTCGTAACCGTCGTCGACATTGACCACTGTTTTCGAGCAAAATCGAATCAGCTCCTATCAAGAGTCAAACTCGCAATCGACTCACCATCTGGAAGATCAGACATTGGTAAGCTATCCTTGACGCCTAGTCCCCTCGCAGCCGGTTTCTTTCCACTCGGAGTTCCAGCGGGCGGAGTCGACGAAATGGGTCCGTGAAGGTGTCGTCTCGCCGCTTGAACTGGCGACATGAACGCATCATCCTGTACGTCGAAACCGTTCCTCAGGAACACTTCGTCGTGCGGTTCTGATGACGATTCGACAACGCACCTTGGTTTCTTTCCCTTGTAAACTCCTCCAAACGACATCCATCACTCTCGGTAACAATCCCGCATCATCCCCCGTCCCACCTTGTACCGTGTAAGTTTTACCACTCCCCGAAGGCCCATACGCGAACAACAAGCAATTCTCTCCGTTCTCGAGGAAATCAGTAACGAGGGGTAAAGTGGTCGAACGGAAGAAATCGGATTGAGAGGTTGTAGAGGTTGGGAAGGAAGGAGAGGTCGGAGATGAGGAGGAAGAGGAAGGGAAGACAGAGGTGAACTTGTAGAAGGTTCCGAAAGAAGAGGGATCGGGTCCTTGAGGGAGAGAGAGGATATCGTCGGGCATTCCAGAAGGGTGGGAGGAAGGGTTCAAGTTGAGATTTGAAGAGCGTAGGAGAGCATTCGAGAAAAGGGAGGAAGAGGACGAAGATGGGTGGAGGCGATGATCCTGAAAGAGACGAATTCAGTCGAGTATATCGAAACGAAAGAAAAGGGGCGGTTGAACGTACTGAGGGAGGAACCATCAATACTTCGTTGTCGCCGATAATTTGCATGTAGCTTTCCGTCGACGATCCAGGAGGAGGTGGTCGAATGCGCAAGTAAGCCTGGCAAGACAGTGCAATGTTTAGTGAAAACTGAACGAGAATCCGAAGATACGATCCACGAACTCACCCTGATTGGTTCGCGAGATCCTTCGAAAGTACCGATAGCACTCTCTCTATAGGCTGGAGTACTCGGTACAGCGATTCTTGAAGGTTGTTGAGCGGGAGTAGGAGGGGGTCTCATACTGTCTCTACTAGTCATCTTCCTCAACAACCCACTGGCTCCCGTTCTAGCCTTCGGTACTGCCAATGAGCTCCTGTTCGCAGCTGCAGGAGGTGGAGTCTCGATTCCTTGAGTCGTAGATTGAATGTTGTTTCGACTTGAGTTCCAAAGAGGTTTCGATTGAGTCACTGCACTCGTTCTGACATTGCTCGACGCGCGTGAAGTAGGTCTCGAAGGTGGATTAGAATCTGTTGCGGGTGTAGCTGCTCGAGAAGAGCGTGTTGTCCTTCTGATCGGCGCTGATGTTGAAACAGATTCAAGGGTAGATGTTTTGCGAGTTGTACGAGTTGGAGCCGGAACACTGGTACTTGGAGTTGATGTAGAGGTTGCTGTAGAGCTTCGCGTAGTTCGAGAGGGCCGCGTAGCCATGTTTGGAGTGAAAGTGAAAAAGTGAAGAAGCAGCAGAGTCGGGAAACAGATCACCCTCATCTCTGTTGAGTCCGACGGGATGATACGATCGAGATTCCATGGTCACGAACACTGCAACAGGGGCAAATAGGCTTCGAAAAAATGGAGTTGAAAATTGGTTTCGCAACGATTTCTCTTCGCAACCTTTCGAAAGTCTCATTCTATCTCTCGCAAAGACAAGGAACGCTCGAAAATATGATGGCACAACAACACCTCGACAGTCTCTCACCTCCGACGACCAAGCTAGACCGATTCCTCCCATTCAATCATGACCCTTTCTTCCCTCCAAGCTTCCTTCTCCCTACTCTTCTCATCGATACACTCTGCACCACACGCAAAGACCCAAACAGTTGCCCAATCCAACCCTTCGTCTTTCTCCCCCTTCTTCTTCCCTTTCTCCTCTTCTCCATACGCAGAAGATCCGTTCAACCCCTCCGTTCGATTGAGGACCGAGATCAAGTTCGGCATGAGTTGATACTCGAAAGTCGAAGGTTGTCGGCATGATCTACAGGTTGGTAAACGAGAGGGAGAGAAGGTGCCTAGATCTCCGGAACCAGAAGGTGGGTAAAGAGTGCGGTAAGCTTCGGAAGAAGCAGAGAATGCGAGTGGTTGTGTATTGTGATCGTATCTGTACCATTTCTCTCCCTCGATTCATCAGCACGACACTCGAAAGATGCTACAGATGAATGAAAGAGAGAGAGAGAGGAGGGAAATCGCACCGAATAACTTGAAGACCTTCCCTCGAAACCCTTTCTTGAAACCTCAAGAATACTTCGTCAACTCCTTTCACTTTCTGTACTTCGTATCCTTCTCCTGGTCCACTCCCACCAGATCCTCCCTTCCCTCCAGATCCATCAGCCCTTCCTTGTCCTCCTCCAGAACCCTTCTTCGTTCGACCTCCAGCACCTTTCCCACTTCGATGGTTGACGGGACTCTCGTCGTCTGAGAGATCAGGATCGTCTGATAGGGGATCAGTGATCTTGAGGTTCGCCATGGGTGGTAAGGACTTTGAGGAGATCTTGGGGGAAGAGGGTTCGTAAGAAGTCGTGATGTATTGAGGAGGGTACGAGGGACCTGATTCCCAGGTTGAAGTAGTTTGAGTCCGTGTCTCTTCCTCCTCAGGAGAAGCGTCTTCAACGGGAGGGTCGACAGAAGGAGGCGGAGGAGCAGCAGCGAAGGGGTTGAGAGGGGAAGCGGTTGAGGGAGCGAAAGGGTTCGAAGATGGTGTAGGAGCGAAAGGATTCGATGATTGTGTTGTCGAGAATGGGTTCGACGACGTAGAGGCAGGCTTGTCACCTCCAGCATTACCTCCTCCAAAGATCAATCCACCAAGATCGACTGCGACAGGTTTTGGTTGTTTCTCCTTCCTCTCCTCTTCCAACCTAGCTTTCTCTTCTGGTGATTCTTTCCACATTCGATTCGCTCTGAACGCTCGAATACTTCCATCCTTCTTTCGACAGTTGGTTCGGGGACATGCAAAGACATAAACGACTCGTTCGAGCGAGGATGATTCGAGTGGACAATAAATTTGAGTGAGGAGAGGCATCGGGTTCGAGCATGCTTGACAAATCGATGTTGAAGCTTGTGGAGGAGCTTGAGCGAGAGGGAAAGACTAGAAGCGAAAGGAGAAGAAACGAAAAAAAAAATGGGTTTGAACGAATGATTTCCATACTGATACAGTCTAAAGCAAAAGCTACGACGCACAGGCAAACCTCCGATACGGCTCACCCTCCAATCTGACAACTCCCTCCCTCCTTGTCCCAAGAAACCATCTGCGAATCCTAGAATTGTTGCATCGCTCGAAGAAGCCCAAGTCGAATGACTCGCATCACTTCCGTAATCATCTTCGTCGTCTGAGAGAGTAGCTGCATCGTATCCTGATTTATCGGTAGCTGAGAAAAAGTTTGCTTGAGGAGGAGGCATTCTACAGAGGGAAAGAAAAAAAGAGAGCAAAAGGTCAGCTCATGTTCTCTTTTCTGGCTTGGTGCGTGCTAGGGTCGAGTAGTAGTGGTAGTAGTGTAGGTGTAAAGGTTCAGTGGTAATTAATTTAGGTAGCCTAGAGGGGATCGTTCAAAAATGCTAAGAGGGATCCTTTTTACAGGACCGCCATCCTCCAGCTCAGACTCGTCATCTAGAATATGGTATCATCTTGCTTTACTTGTTGATGTAGATTGATTCGGTTGCTTGAATTGATTGTGGTGGAAACTTACGGAAAAAGTGAAGTGAGGTGAAGAAGAAGAAAAGCAGCAAATTTTCGATAAAGTTTCTCGAGTTTTGTATTTCTTACCTTTGCTCTCTCCTAATCGCCTTAATCAAATTTCATCCTCTCTTCAGCCAACTTTCGCTTCATCGACACAACGCGGTCTATTCTAGGAGAGGAAGGAGTAGCGTGGAAGGTAAGCTCTTCTTTCATCCTCTCACGCGAACTTGACGCGCTAACCCATTCAGAAACGAGTATAGAATGTTCATTCCATCTTCACTCTACCGAGCAGCCTACGACCTCATCTTGGACCGTACAAGGGGTCACAACTCGTGTTGTACCTACTTACTAGTCGCACCAGAAGTCGACGCCTTGTGTGCAGCTCGATTACTCTCAAGTTTACTCAAAACCGATGATGTTCAACATTTAACCATTCCAGTCGGAAGTTATCCTGAATTGGATGTAGAAGCGAGGAAACTGAGGGAACTACCAGATGGAGATGTAAGCAAACGCGATCAGAGTCGGGAAAAGAGGGAGATGGGACTGATCGTCGTTTCGCAATCAATAGGTTCGAAACTTGATCATGATTGGATTGGGAGCTTCAGCAGATCTCTACGCACTCTTCGCACCACTCAACGATGATTTCCCTCCCGATGAAGAATCGAACAGTCTACAATTCGCAAACACTTGTATGATTCACGTTTTGGATTCGCATCGACCGATCAACTTGAGGAACTTGTTCGAACACGCACCACATACGGAGAGTTACTTTCAGACGGAGAAGAGGAGGCTGGGAGGTGGAGGCGGGGCAAGGAGATCGAGAATGATGGATGAGTTCAGTGTCGTCGTTTGGAACGAGGTTCAACCGAGAGCGGACGAAGAGAAGGCGTATCAGAGGGAAATGGAAGCGTATAGAGCTCTAGAGGTACGTTCTTCTGTCTCCGCGTTGCTTCTAGCTGTGTTCTGCGATGAGGGTGAGATTGCGAAAGGACGACTGGAACCTGACTCTTTTTTGTTTCTCGCTTTCTCACAGTTCGAACCAGATTCGGATTCAGATGATTCAGACGAAGACGAACCTCCAGAAGATGATGAAGATGGTGAAGATTCACAGGGTTCGAAACGAAAACGACGGCGGACAAATTCAGTGCGTGTCGATTTGAGCACATCGTCTTTTTCTTATACTGATGTGTGGTGCATCCTTCTTCCTCACAGCCGATAGCTCTCTCTCGACCACAACGACTGAAACATCGGAAAACACTGGCAGTTTACGAAGAGAAAGGAACTGAATTCGCACAAAGTGTCGCTGGAATGATGTATGTTCTCGCAGAGGGGAAAGGTCGATCAGATCCAGATTCACTGTGGTGCGTAGAGCAGTCTTCTCCTCAGTCTCGACGAATTGAGTGTACTGAATTTTGAATCCTCGAATGCAGGTTCGCAATTCTCGGTTTAACTCATCAATTCATAACAGCCATCATCAAAGACAACGATTACAACGCGCTAGTTCGAGCATTCACAGATCAAGCTGCCATCTTCTCCCCAAACGCAATCGCAACCGGAGACGTCTCGACGAGTTTCCCAGCTAGTTCAGCACAAGATCGTTCGATCCGACCGAATCAAGAATGGAGGTTCTGTTTGTTTCGACATTGGACGCTTTGGGACGCGATGGTTCATTCGAGTTACATAGGAGGGAAATTTCAGCTTTGGACAGATAGAGGGAATAGTAATTTGACTGGTTTACTAGCTAAAATTGGGTGAGTCTCCCATCTTCTCCCTCTTGAGCTGTTCGATAGCTGATGAATCGATTGGGTGAGGGTAGATTGTCGTTAGCAGAGATCTCGGAAGATTACACCAACATGTCGATGGATTCGAAACAAACTCTCGCTTCGAAAATGGGAGAACAAGCACCCGCACACTCTCTCTACGATCTCGCCTACCCTTCCTTCATTCGCAAAGACGGATACAAAACCGACTTGTCAGCTTCCGACTACGTCGACGTTCTCTCATCGATTCTCGAAGCCGGCACAGGGGTTCGATTGAATTTCGAACGAGTGAGAAATCGAAAAGGAGCATTGGCGGCGATGTATGCGAGAACGAGAGGTGGGATGGCGGGACAGCACGATGCGGCCACTCAGAATAATGGGAGGGAAGTTTGGACGCCGAGGTCGAGAGCGGGGAGAGAGGACGATGGGAAAGAGAACAGGAGACCTGGAGGGGGGGAGGAGAGACCGAGAACGGAAGAGGAGGAAGAGGAGGGGATGTCGGAGAAACAGAAGAGGGAGAGAAGGGAGGAGAAGGAGAGAGATTGGAGGAAAAGGAATTTCTGGTTGGCGTGGGACGCTCTCGAGCCTAACGAGTGAGTTCACCCGAACTTCTGAACTCAGCTTGTACTCATACTCTCTCATCTCTACAGTACTCGACTGCTGAGAGACGCGCTCGAACTCTCGATGGCTTTGAACTGTTCTGTCGTTGCAGAAGGTTGTTTCCTCCTCGATCGAAACAACAAGAACGTTCTCAAAACTCTAACAAACTATCGATATGCCGTAATCTCGAGTGGACCCGACCTCGACATCTTCCAACATCCCGGCACTCTGCATCGACTCGCGAATTGGTTGATTGACGAAGTGAGAATCACGATGGAGAGCAACGGACGACAAAACAACAAGAATTTACCAGTTGTCATCGCTGCGCTCAACGAGAAGAGCGATAAATATCTCGTCATCGGTGTCATGGGTGGAGAAGATATGGATCATATCAGGAGAAAGTGAGTACAAAGGTTCACTTCGATAGATGGCGAATTCACATGCTGACTCCCTTAGTGCTTTCCCTTTGTCTCAGCGTCTTTGGTCAAGCTTTCGAACACGCTGCCGAGATCTCAAAGGCTAAGTCTCAACAGAAGTACTTTGATGCGAGTGTCGTCGAAGTTCGAAAAGCTGATTTGACAAAATTCCTCGCAAGTTCCGTTTCCTTCGCTTTCCCTTGCCCTCTTTGCTAATCCCCCTCCCTCTCTCTCTCTCTCTCTCTCCTCCAGAATGCACTCTCTCTCACTCCTAATCGCAAACGTTAGTACTCCGCACATAGCATCTTCTTCTTACTCGTTCTCTTTTCGACTTTCGCATGAATTCCTTTCTTCGTTTTATTTCACCCTTATTATATACCGCGCTCGTCTCGGTATGTACTACCTCCTTGTTGCTGCATTGCTGTACCATATCTCTTTGTCGTCTACCTTGCATTTGAATCTACGTGTTCAATCCTTCCTCTCCGTTCTTTCAACTTCTCTCTCTATTTCTCCAACCTTTTCCACTCAGCCACCAACTCAAACATGTCTGCCATTTCACAAAAACGAGCTGCGTTCCAAGTCTTGAAGTTCTTACAAGACGCTCTCCCTTCCTTGAAGCAAGATGATCAAGAAGGAATCGAAGTAGCGAGTACGTAATCCCCTCTCATCTCCCTCTCTCGACAAGGCTGACCGGATAGCGTGGAGTAGGCCAATGTATTGCTGAAGCTTTCGGAGTAGACCTCGACAAGTCAGAGGATCAAAGAGCCTACTCGATCGCTCCTCAGACTCTCTCATCTCTCCTCGAACAACACGTCTCCACTGTACGTAGACCGCTGCTATCAGATCTCATTGCATGATAGCTGATGGAGTTGTCTCTCAACAGGCTTCCGCTACCTCCTCGAGCGATTCGGCACCTAAAGAAGTTAGCGCTGATGA
This sequence comes from Sporobolomyces roseus, assembly GCA_016617785.1. NCBI lineage: Eukaryota > Fungi > Basidiomycota > Microbotryomycetes > Sporidiobolales > Sporidiobolaceae > Sporobolomyces > Sporobolomyces roseus. The sequence goes on along the minus strand of JADILM010000004.1, from coordinate 1,883,255 downwards.
CAGAGCCGCAGCCGAACAAGCGAAATCAAAGGGTAATCAGTTGATGGCACAGAAGAACTATCAAGGTGCTATCGATGCTTACGGAGAGGCGATCGAGAAAGATGGACAAAACGCAGTTTACTGGAGCAACAGGTTCGTTTTCAATACTCTTCTACTCTCCTCCTTTCGTCCTCGTTTCTGATTTTGGTTGAACCTGTAGGGCTGCGGCTTACTCACAAATCTCGGATCACGAAGCAGCTATCGCCGACGCACGCAAAGCTCTAGAAATCGATCCTTCTTTCAGTAAAGCCTACTCTCGTCTAGGACACGCTCTCTTCTCGAACAAGGAGTACGCCGAGGCTGTTGAAGCATACGAGAAGGGACTCGAACTTGATCCTAATGTAAGGTTTCGCGCATTTCGAGCTGCAAGCAATTCGCTGATGTTCCGAAGGTTTGAAACCCTCACAGAACGCTACGATGAAATCTTCTCTCGCGACTGCTCGTTCCCGTGCCCCCGCTTCCACCGCAGATGAGTCTGCGTCTCTCTCACGAGGTGCATCCCCCGCTGCTGGTGCGGGAGGAGGAAACCCTATGGCAGGACTTGCGAATTTGATGGGTGGAATGGGAGGTGGAGGAGGAGGAGGAGGAGGAATGCCTGATCTCTCTTCGATCATGAACAACCCTGCGATTATGGGTATGGCTCAACAGATGATGGCGAATGGTGGACTCGAACGAATGATGGGTAACGAGTGAGTACTATTTGACTCTCTTATCGAATTATCGTGAGTGAGACTGATGGGATGGAGGAAACGTAGCTCGATGCGTCGTATGATGGAATCTATGCAAGGTGGAGGAGGTATGCCTGATATGGCTTCCTTGATGGCGGATCCCGAGATGTGAGTCGACTTTCTCTATCTCTTCGTCGCCGTTTTTCGATGTTGACAGCTCGCTTGTCTGTAGGCGTCGAATGGCTGAATCTTTCGGATCGATGATGGGAGGTGCACCAGGAGGAGCTGGAGCTGGAGGTCGAGGTGGAAACAACGGTGGAAACGACAACATGTACTCTTGATTAGATTTCTTCTTGAACAAAGTATAGCAGTTCTCTTCATTCGCTTGTGTAATGTGTCAAGTAGTCATTCGTATAACACGAGCGCTGTCGTCTTCGAGAGAGCGCGAGCGAGCAAGTTTTGACGAGACTGCTGTCAAGTTTTATCTCGAGAATTTCTTTCTTCCTTACCCATCAATTACCTCTCTCGAATCGGCCCGCAAGTTTCGTTAGACATACTTTAGACTGCTCAGATACTATCGAGGTGAGTCCCTGATGTCCTGAGAACTTTGCGAGATCGAACAAAGAGGCAAGAGATGAGACGGAACGAGCGGGAAAGAACGGCGAGGAACACTAGGGGAGCGGTGTGGGATGTTTTGGGATATAGATCAGATATCTGAGAGATGCTGGAGCGTATTAGATGAGCAGGGATTGAGGGAGAGGGTGAGGGAGAGGATTGAATTACCTTTCAAACCCTCAAAACCCCTTGACATCAACGAGGGAGAGCTGAGAAGAATTGAGAAAGGGTGCCCAGAGAAGCTTTCGAGCTATCAAAAAGCATGTGTTGACTTTCTTCGAGCTGTCTTACAGGGTCATGTCGTTCTCGTCGCTTCCTCAAGAGCTAGTCGATGCCATTTGTTCCCAAATAACGCATCAGAGTTCACATCGTCGATGCGGTAAGTCAATACGACTGGAGCCTCAGAGTGCACCGACTAATGAACCGCTCGACACAGTCTTCGACGTCGACACCCTCCTATCTCTCTGCCTTGTTTCCCGCCAAATACTACCTTTCGCTCGACGCTACCTCTATCGCCAACCTTTGGATGAAACGCTGATCGACAGCAATACAACCTGGAAGCAAGCTCTGAAGCTTCTGGACGCCCTCCGAGCCAACGAGAAAGTGTTAGGAAGACTCGTTCACGACTTGTCGGACGTTCGCGAGTGGTCCTCAAGTCTCGCGAGGGAGCGGCAACCGAAGGGGTCTAGTGAGATGATAAGGGGAATCAACGACTGGTACTGCTCTCTCATCGAGGCCTGTCCGAATCTTCGCCATGTCGAACTTTCGATCTCGGGTCAAGAAGACCTCAAACGAATCTGCAAGGCCCTCCACTCCCTCTCGCCGCTCAGCACCTCCTTCTCTAACAGCAAAAAGCATCCGCTTCGATCGCTCACCCTGGCGCAAGACTTTCGAGACCCTCCTCGCGATTTCGAGATCTCACATTTAGACTTTTTCGACCTCCTTCGTCAATCCTCAATCCAGATCCTCGACACCTTCACTGTCAGCAATATCAGGTGGTCTCCTCTTATGCCTACGCCAGACACGCCATGTCACTTACCATCGCAAATCAAGGAACTTTTCCTCTCCTACCAACCCTTCGAATTTTGCCCTCCCCTCTTCCCACAAGACCCCCATCAGCTCGAACGACTATTCTTCTACGGTACCACTGCCCACGACGGACTCGGACTTCTCAAGCTCCGAACTCTTTCGACCTCGAAAATATGGTTCCTCGGGATGCGATTCTTCGTTCGTCCGAAGAGCACGCTAGAAACCTATCATCTCCCTTCCACGAGCCCTCGTACTCTACCCGAAGCCTTCGCAACCTTCCCTCACCTCTCCTACCTGAACCTCATTCAAGCTCACGGCCCTTCTCTCCTCCTTCTCCAAACTCTCGTCAAAACTTCCCCTCTCCTCGCCAGACTCCGCTTCCTCGACTCTCGTTGGGTCTGTAGTCACAACCCTCTCTCCTCTGTACCCGACGACATCTTCCCCGAGCAAGAAATCCTCGACACTTTGACGAAATTTCCCCTCTTCGAAGAACTTCATCTGGGAATTCTGCCTACAAGGGATCCGCTGCGGTATGAGGGCTTCAAGACGCGACTCGAAGAGGAAGGAATCCCATCACGTTACCAGATATGCGAGAAGGAGTGAGCTGGGTGTGTTGATTAGTAGAACGCGAGGGAGTGAGCGGGTATTGAGGAATAGGACAGCGGATCTTGAGTGATGTACTTGTTTATTATTGATCGACTTGATGTATGTCAGAGCTTGAGCTTGTAGTGATTCCTGTTTGCAAAGTCGGGATTGTGCGAAACCAACGGTAACGATTCGCACTTTTACCACTCTCAAATCCGATTTCGCGAGCATTCTCGCATAGCCTCGACAGCTTCCTCAAGCAAATCCTCATGACTCGCACAGCGGGCTAAGAGTGGCAAATTCAGGATCGAAACGGGTTGCGGTTCTTGCCGCTTGCGAATTCTCAAACGAAATCTCGCTTTCTCACTCTTCACTCGACTAGCTCAGATTCCCTCAAGACTCCGGATCGATATACTTCAAGCTACGTAGATACTATCGAGGTAAGTCATAGCTCCACTGAGAAGTTGGAAAGGGAGGAAACGGAGGAGGGAGATGAAACGGTTGAATGAGGGATTGGAAGTCAGGGACAGAGGCAGTAAGGGAGAGAACGGTTGGCTCATACGGTATATCAAGTGCTCACGAGGTTATGGAAAGGTCCAGCTCGATCATCAGAGGTCTTCGAGCGAGGGAAGGTTCTGCTCTCTTCCTCAAAGTTGGGAAACGGTTCAGGTGTCACCAAGGGATGGCTGCTGTATCACGAGGTGTAAGAGATGAACCTGTAGTGAGCAAGAAGCTGATCCTTCGCTCTCACGATCGCAGAATGTCGTTTTCTTCACTTCCTCAAGAACTCGTCGATCATCTCGCTATCTTCGTTGGTACCGATGAACGAGGACTAGACAATGGTGAGCTGCTAGACGCGACTGAGCTATATACAACGCCTGATCCCCAACATCGAGCAGTGATCGACGTCAAGAGCTTGTACAATTTCTGCTTAATCTCAAAACGTACCATCTCCTCGGGACAAGCTTGCCTCTACCGTCGACCGTTCATCAGCCTCACCAGTCTAATCGAAGGGAGATCTAGTGGCAACGAGAAGACAGAAATTCAATTCGCTGAGGACAGAATCGTCAAACTCCTAACTGCGCTCGAGGCGAGCGACAACCGACTTGGACGACTCGTTCGTGGAATGCTCGGCATAAGCTATTATCTTCTGATACTCGGAAAGGACGATCAGCATAGGAAGTGGTACATCGAGGTCTTGCGCGCTTGCCCAAACCTTCGGGAGGTCAATCTCAATTTTGGAACCACCACAGAATTGGAGGCGCTTCTTGAAGCTCTCCATCTCCTCGCTCCAGTTACCGACACTTTATCCTCACAGAATCCTTCTCATCCATCATTGTCTTTAAATCGACTCGACAGCGTTGTGTTCGACCACTGTTTCCGACTAGCTCGAACCGAAACCTCAATTGATCCACGCCGAGTGTTCGCTATTCTCGAGCGGGCTTCGATCCCTTCGCTCGATACAGTCACGTTTGCGAACGTCCGATGGCATCTCGATCCACCGACCAGCTCGACTCCTCTTTTCCCTTTACGATGCAAACATCTTCGTATAATGACCATCTCGTCGCCCCTCGCCGAATGTATCCCACTCTTCCCCCTCCCACCGTCCACACTCGAAACCTTCAGCTTCAGCAGTCTCATCTTCAAAACGATCGATCTCACTTCTCTGAGAACCCTTGTCGGCGCACACCTCAAGAAGCTCGTACTCAAGGTTATGGGGGATCCACGCTTCGCCGATCTCACGTTGTCAAACTACACAACTTTCACTCCTCGTTCAACGCTCATTCTCGATAATTTCGTTTCCTTCCCTCTGCTCACTTCTCTCACGCTCGACAATATCCACGGACCCTCACTTTGCTTCCTCGCAACACTCGCCAAGGCTTTACCTCTTCTTCGCGTGCTCGACCTTCATCGTTCTCGCTGGATCTCCAACTCGAACTCTCTTTCGACAATTCCCGATGAGATCTTCCCCGAAACCCTGATTCTCTCTGCCCTCGAGCAGTTCAAACATGTCGACGAAATGGATTTAGGCTTGTTGCCGACAACAACAGAAGAAAGATATCAAGGTCTCGTTAAGACGTTGGAATCGAGAGGAGTAAAGGTTCGCTTCGATTGTTGCGTCTAAGCTGAATGGGGTTAAGGTCATTCAAGAAGGAATGGATCGAGGTCGCGCTTGAGTGAACTTTGAAGGAAGTAATCGCTTGTCAAGAAGGGGAGACAAAGAGTAGGATGTCAATGTAGTAGGAAGTCGCTTGTTACTTCGAGAAATGGAAATCTGTCTATTTCACCTTTTTGATGTCTCCAATCTCGTTCTCTCTTCGCTCTGGCGCCCAACAGCTCATCAATGACTCTCAGGTAGTAGAACATCAGTCGAGTGAGGTGGTCAGGCTTGAAGGAAACGAGCGAATAGCGGGAACTCGCGGGAGCTTCTCTCCAAGTTCGCGGTCGAATGCTTCTCTCTCCGCGCCAGACATTCGGCTGAGCAGTACGCCAAGCCCAACGAACAGCTTTACGAGCTAGAAAGCGAGAAGATCGAAGCTTGTTAAACTTCGCCGACTTGCGAAATTTCCTCTCTCTTTCTCACCCTTCACTTCGTCACCCCGAATCCGCTTCAAACTTCAACTCGAGAGAGTTCAAGCTACGTGGATACTATCAAAGTAAGTCTCAACTCTTCTCGATTGGTAGTGAGGGAGAGAATGGAGGAGGGAGATGAAACGGATGAATGAGGGGATTGGAACTCAGCGACGACGGTACGAGGGTAAAGATGGGCTGGCTCATACAGCGTATAAAGTGCTTGGGAGGTCATGGAAAGATCTAGCACGACAGTCGGGGGTCTTCTGAGAGAAAGATGTTGCTCTCAACCTCAGAGATTGGAGAGGGTACAAGTGGGACAGAAGGAGCGGTGATCAATATGACTGCATAGCAGAGAAGTAGCGTGTTAGCTGCGAGTGACTTGAAGCTGATCATCCGCGCTTGCCGTTCTACAGATGTCGTTCTCATCGCTTCCTCAAGAACTCGTCGAAAACATCGCATATTACGTAGACGCAAACCCACATTGGAATGCGAGTAAGTTCCAATCAATAATGGAGAGATCCTGAGACGGTTGCTGACAAATCGACTTGCGCAGGGGACGACTTTATGAACATTCTCTCGCTATCTCTGGTCTCGAGACAAACGCTTTCTTCCTCCCGCCGAGTCCTATATCAAGAGCCTTTCGATCGCTACGCTTACCAAGACGGAGACAACGCTGTGTCGTGGGATCGAGCTCGTAATCTCGTCGAATCTCTCGAGGCGAACAGCAATCAATTCGGTAAATTGGTTCGTGAGACGCGCGGGATAGACAGTTGGCTTTACGATCTCAATAGAGCAGTGAAGGAGGAGATGGTCGGAGCAATATCGGAAGACACACTGTCGTGGTACCATCGGGTGCTTCGAGCGTGCGCTCGACTTCGACAAGTCGATCTCAACTTGTCCACCGAGGATCAACTGTACACTGCTTTACGCTCACTCTCGATTCATCTTCCTGTCTCTCGCGCCCTCGGTCCCTCCTCTTCACACGTACCTCTGACGTCGAATCTTCGCAAAATCACTTTCGGAGGAACTCCTGTTAAATGGATCGACACTCCCCGAATCAGCTGTTCGCAGGTCTTCAGCGCTCTCGAAACCAGTTTGGTTCGCTCCCTCGACAGCGTCTCTATCGTTGGCGTCGATTGGGTTCTGGAGGAGGACACGACTGTAATCTGCTCGTTTCCGTTTCGCATCCGTCGACTCGAGCTCTCGTTTTGGTCTGATCGACGACTCATTCCTTGGCTTCTCCCGTTCTCCGGATCGACAGACACTCTCCAGCACGTCGACCTGAATGGCAATCTCGCAATCGACGGTTCCGACTTTTCAGCACTATCGCAGACTCTCGGGACGAATCTTCGAACGCTTGCATTGCGCTTGAACTCCAAATGGGGACTCGACTGCACCTTGTCCACTTACACTTCCTACCGTGACACTCCCCCGCTTCGCCCAGAATCCTTCGCCTCGTTCCCTCACCTTGACACTCTCACACTCTCCGCTACTCACGGTCCCTCTCTTCGGCTTCTCGAAATCCTGGCCAACGCGTCTCCTCTTCTCGCCTACCTTCGACTCCCCTACAGTCGCTGGATCTCCGACCACAAACCTTTATCAGATGATCCTGCTGACATCTTTCCTGAAGACGAAATTATCGCCGTTCTCGCCAAATTTCCCTGTCTCGACCTCGTCGATCTCGGCGTCCTCCCAACTCTCGATTGTTCAAGATACCAAAATATGGAGCGCACCTTATTGCAGAAAGGGATCTGGGCTGATCACGACATCTGCGAGAAGGAATGAAACGGAGCTGAGCTGGAAAGCTGAATGTGGATGGAGAATGGGGAAGGGGAGATTGCGTGTAGTGCGAGAGAGTCGAGCGCAGAGGAGGAAGAGGATTGCGAGCAAGCGTGTGGTCACTTACCTCAAATCCTTCGTTCTACAAAAATGTCGTTTTCTCTGTATCGAAATGTGACTACTCGCTCTTTTCTCTTAGATCCTGCTGAGCGGCGCTCATGGGTACTATCACCAGCCGTTAGCTGCAGAAGAGAGTAGCTCGCGGTCCTACGTTTGCACACGAACTCTGTCGAGCGAACGAAACGCATTCTTCGACTTCCGAAGCTTCCTTGCTTTTCTCTCGCGATCGATTCGATCTTTGTCCCCTCAGGAGAGAGTTCTCTGCTCGGATGCACGAGTAGGCAGATGAGATTGCGATATGTGAGCACTTAAAACCATTGACTCGCGAAACTTCGCGAACTCTCTCTTTCTCACCTTTCACTCGATCACCTCAGATTCGCTTCAAACTTCAGCTCGATCTACGACAAGATATTTAGATACTATCGAGGTGAGTACTAGCACCGCTGAGAGGCTAGAAAGGGACAGAAAGGAGGAGGGAGATGAAAGGGTTGAATGAAGGGATCGGAAGTCAGCGAACAAAGCAAGAGGACATATCTAGATGGGCGCATACTGTGCAAGGAGTACACGAGAGTTGATGACAAGGTCCGTTTCGATGGCAGAGGTTGTTTGAAAGAGGGAAAGATTCTGTTCTCCTCCTCGAAGCTGGGAAAAGGCTTCAGTCACGCCAAGGGGACTAGTGAAGGCCGCCGGAATACAAGAAGTAGGAGTCGAACATTGAGCGAGCGTCAAGCTGATCTTTCGCTCTCTTCTTTGCAGAATGTCATTCTCCTCACTTCCTGAAGAACTCGTCGATCAGATCGCTTACTTCGTTGGAGAGATCGGTGACAAGGCATGTGGTAAGTAGCCGTCTCGCTCGGCGTGTAGCGACATACGAACACTCAGCTTCGCTTCACAGTGGTCGACCGCCAAAGTCTTCTCAGCTTCTGCCTAGTTTCGAAGGCTACCCTCCAATCGGCTCAACCAGTGCTCTATCGCCTACCATTCCTGGGACCCCAGTGGACAGCTAGAGACACGATGCAGACTCGGATCGATCGCCTCTTGTCGATTCTCGAAAGGGACGACGGGCGACTAGGGCGACTCGTTCGAGAGACATCCGGCATCGATCAGTTCTTGCTATTCCTTGGCGAGGGAAATTGGTATCGTCGTGTCCTCCGGACCTGCCCGCGGCTTCGACAGGTCGACCTCATCTTGCATTCGAAGGAGAAATTCAAACAACTCCTCGAAGATCTCTTCCCTCGCTATCCTGTATCTGCAGCTCTTGCCAGCTCATCTCCACATTCCCTTCCATCTGCGGGCCTCCGCAGTATCGACTTCCTTTCGCCTCACCCACAATCACAACCGAATCGCAACATCCTTTCTTCGGAAATCATCGAATGCCTTCGACAAACTCCTATTCGTGCCTCGATAGAGTCAGGTTCAGTTTGTTGAGTTGGAGAAGGTCAACACAAAGCGCGCCATCCGGTGCCAGCTTCCCACTCCCGGTCAAACACGTTCAAATTGTAACTAAAGACGAGCTGGGAATTGCCTTTGCCCTCTGCCCTCGACTGGTCGACTCCCTTGAATCCTTCGATTTCCTCAATCTCAATAGCAGTGATCGTACGGATCTTTGCGCGCTTCCCGGGAACGTCGGCAGGAATCTTCGAACCCTCTCTCTGAATTTCATTTTCTTTGCACGTCGAAACCTCGGATCATTGGCGACATACTCCGATTCCTCCCATGGTCCTTCCCTCCCGCCTCAAGCTTTCGGTTCTTTTCCTCATCTCGAAACTTTAAACCTCACCGGCTCTCACGGTCCCTCGCTCCAATTATTCGAAACTCTCCTCGGTGGCTCACCTTTCCTCCGGATCATCGGGTTGGGAGGCTGTCATTGGATCTCGTACTCCAATCCTGCCTCTGCCGACTCAAACGACATCTTTCCCGAAGCGCAACTCTCGTTTGTTCTGTCGAAACTCGTTCACCTCGAATCCCTCCATCTCGGCACACTCCCTACCATCGACCCTTTCAAATACGAGGCACTCAGATTGGCATTGAAGCAGGGAGGTATCAGGACGGAGTATGCGATCTGTCAACAGGCATGAGAAATGAACCCCTTAATTTGAAAGAAGGAAACGGAATAGACGAATGAGGAGAAATTGAATTTGAAAGCGCTTCACCTCTTCCATTTCTCTTTTGGCTGCATTCAAACGAAGTCACGGGTTTTCCTCTACTCGCCGGTGCAAGAGCGACTGAGATTTTCTCGTCGCAGGATTGCGAGCTGAGCCTCGCTCCAATGCTCAATCATTCTTCAGCTCCAAGCCAGACAGCAATATGAGGGCAATGATAGATCGATATCGTCACAGGACAGGTGTTTGCCCTCTGTGACTCGCAAACTTTCTGTGCCAAATCTTCTCTTCCTCACTTCTCACTCGACCACCTCAAATTCGCTTCAAACTTCGACTCGATATACTTCAAGCTCCTTAGATACTATCAAGGTAAGTCTCAGCTCTTCTCCGAGGTTCAAGAGGGCGATATTGGAGGAGGGAGATGAGACGTTGAATGAGGGATGGAAAGTCAGCGACGAAGGCAGGAAGCGAGAGACAGGTTGGCGTATACTGTGTAAGGAATATATCAAAGCCTATGGAAAGGTCCAGCTCGGTGTCAGAGGTCTCTGTGAGGGACGAATTTGCTCTCCTCCTCGAAGATGGAAACGGATCAATCAGTCATACGAAAGGGACTAGTGGAGGCTGCTGTATCACGAGGTGTAAGAGATGAACTTGTAGTGAACGTGAAGCTGATCCTTCGCTTTCTTCTTCGCAGATGTCATTTTCGTCCCTTCCTGCAGAACTCGTCGATCAGATCTGCTCAAATCTGACTCGCAAGACCAGCTATGATGACGACGAAGAAGGTATTTCTTCTCAGTCCCTCACCAGCTATAAGACGTCGACTGATCAAATTGCGTTTCAGTCGATGTTCTTTCTCTCAAAAGAGTTTGTCTCGTTTCACGTCAAGTTCTAAACTCCGCTCGCAAAGCTCTCTATTGTCGACCTTTCAATTATCAGCGAACACCGACATGGACCCTAGCGAACTCGCTTCTCGCAGCTCTTCAAGAGAGCAACGGCTATCTCGGTCGATTCGTTCGCGATACTTTCAACATTGTGTCCTGGATCCGGGGCATCGACAGGCACCGTATCCTATCGCGCGTAGGAGGACGGACCAATACATCAGGCTACTACTGGTACATTGAGATCCTGCATGTCTGTCCGTTACTGCAAGAAGTCGACCTCACTTTCGCGACAGAAGAAGACTTGCGACGTCTCTTTGCAGCACTCGCACTCGGCCCTGCACGCCTCCCAGAACCTCTGGATTCGCTCTATGGACATCTCACTCTCCCTCGAATCCGGTCGATCACTTTCAAAGGATCTCATCTCGCATCTGCCCTCCCTCGAACGAATAACCTTTCTAGGTTCCTCGAAACTCTCGACCAAGTCTCAATCCCGTCTCTTGCTACCGTCAGGCTCGACGTCAACTTCACTTTTGATGGTCTCGCCTCAGAAATACCTCAGCTTCCCTTCGACAACATAAAGTACTACCAGGTCTCGACTTTCTCCACTAAAACGTCCTCTTCGCTTCCCCCATTCCCCTCAGCTCCACCAACAGTCGATATCTTCCATTTTCACGGCTCGACTGCTACCAATGGAGTACATCTTCTCATCCTCCCGACCCTCGTTCATTCAAACCTCCGAAATCTAACAATCTCCTTCAAGCGAGACGATAATTGGACACTCCACTGGTCCCTCTGTACAACCTTGAGCGCTCCTCGAGTTCCCTGTGACATCTTCAAGTCTTTCCCGCATCTCGCTACATTCGATCTATGGAACAGTCACGGTCCGTCTCTCGCTCTTCTACAAACGCTCCTCGACAACTCGCCAAATCTCATCAGTATCGGATTCAACGGATCCCAATGGTTCTGCGACTCGAATACAAAGTCTACAGTCGCCGAAGACATCTTTCCAGAAGCTCAAGTCGTCGATACTTTGCGAAAGTTCTCTTCTCTCAAAACTCTTGAGCTCGGCATCCTTCCGACCTTCGACTCTGCTCGATACCTCGGACTCACGGCTGCTCTCGAAGCGCATGGAATCAAGGCAGAGTACGAGTGTTTGTTCTCACAGGATTGAGGGAAGACGTCGGTTCGAGGAGAACCAGGAGTTGGAAATAAAGTAGGGATGGCGTGGGAAAGTAAGTCAAAGAGGATGCAAATGAAGATTGCTTTTCACTGGAACGGAGGAGGTCGTGACTTGCTCGCAACGGAGAGCTGGCATCGTCAGCCGAGTTTCGGACTCCGCGGACCTCTTTTCCCAAGATTTGCCTTCAGCCGATCACCTTTTCTCTCTTCCTTCTTCTCCCATTCGAGATGCCGCTTTCGAGACTCGACTTGTTGTCGTCTTTCTTCGGTCGGTGGTCCTGTAAGTTTCTCGCTCGCTCCTGCTCTCCCGAGTGCTTTCCAATACCCGAAAGCTGACTGTCGGTCTCCCTCGCATCATTTGCAGTCGGATTCTCTCTTTGGTTCGCTATCCCACAAATCGGTAAACTATATGAGCTGAAGCCTCAACAAGGCGAGTCTCGCTCTTTTCCTTTTCTCTCTGCTCTTTTGCTGAATTCGTGCTTGTCTCGTAGGTGGTCCATCGTTCGTTCTCTTGGGCTTGTGGTTGATCGGAGATATTGCTCAGACTGTGGGAGTCTTTATTATCGGCGGATTGGACACTCAGAAAGCGAGTATGATCTGCTTCGCAGTCGCGACTTCGTTCGTTCTCCCTTTCTCTCCTCTTCTGCTTTGTGCATCAAACTGATTCGACATCGAATGACGTCCAGCGTCATCACACTTCAGAGGTTATACTATCGTGGCTATGTGCCTTTCAACACCTTCTGGAAGAAACGAAAAGAGCAACATCCTGTTATCGATGAATTGATTTCCGGCGTTCATCGGGAACCGAAGTACATTCAGAGTTCGCTAGGTAGACGATCTTCGAAATCGACAGAAGTTGAGGACGAAGAGAAAGCTCCGCTTCGGGTTCAACGGTGAGTGTCGAATAGACCTGGCAAACTCAGACGCGAACTGATTCTCTACTTCGATACATCTCTCGCAGTCTAGACCGTCGAACCTACATCGATTCGAGCTCCAACGAAACTGCTTCGGGCGGCAACCATCGTCGCGGCCTCGACCTTTCGAAAGTTTGGAAAGATTTCGACGGCTGGAGAGTGAACCTTTCAGGTTATCTAGTCAGTCTCTCCCTCTCAAAGAACAGCAGTAGATTGACCTGACCTGACGGGAATTATCAGCTGGTGACGATCGTGATGATCTTGGTTTGGGTAGGAATCGATTTCGTTCCTCAAGACGAAGCCAACGTCAACCTCGAAGTTGCGCTTCCGCCGTCCACTCAGGTCGAGAAGATTGGCTGGATGCTCGGCTGGCTTGGGACTTTGCTCTACAGTGCGTTTCTCGCTTTCCAATTGACCTTTACTCGGCTGATCAACCTCTCGTGAATCGACCAGACGCGCCCCGAGTGTACCAACTCTACATGACTATCGCCTCGAGAAGCGTCTCTGCTATCTCAGCTTTCACTTTTGCTGCTCTCGTCCTACAAAACATGACGATGCTTATCGTACGTTGCAAATTCGTTTCGATTCAGTTCTCCTGAAAGTCAGCTAATTCGTTCCGACTTCACAGAGCATCGTATCGGTTTCGCATACGAGGGAGACTGTGATCGCTCAGGCGCCCTACTTGGCGAATCTAGCTTGCGCGCTCTCGGGAGATGTCATCGTACGCTCGTCGTCTTAATCTGTTTGCTATTTCTCGAACTGATATCTTCAAACTCAACAGTTCCTCGTTCTCTATCAACTCTACCACAACAATCCTCCACCTAGAGACAAAGAGCGACCCTGGTCTGATCCAGACTGGATGTATTCCCGTCGTGACGAATCCCTTCCTCCTGGCGCAGCTACTGGTCAGATCGCTTCTCGTCAAGCGCGTCACCAATATCAACACGGAATCTATGTCCCACCTATGAATCCTCCCATGCCGAAGAAGCCAAACAAGAAGTATCGACCTCCTCATCCAGACGAAACACGACTCCGACGGAAAGTCGAGATCAACGGTACCAACAACGATCGCATCGAGAATATACGGAACAAGATCGAAACAATACAGAAAGAATCGTTGAAAGCGGAACGAGAATGGCCTCAACAGCGTAAATTTATCCCCTGGATGGCGAGAGGGAAAAGGGAGAAGGAGCTGGATGATAGGGCGGAGGAGGAGGGACGACTGTCGCGTCGCATTCAGGCCAGTAGCGCAGAGTGGAGTTCCACTGAAGAAGACGAGCATTCTAGGTGGGTGGAAGAAACGGCGGAGGATAGGGAGAAACTGAGGAAGTTGCGAAAGGAGAGGTCGGAAAAGGCAGAGAGGGAGTCACGCAACAGTAGGAACCGAATGGGGGATTCTGGTTATGTGTCAGCGTCGCCGTCGTGGTCGTCGGATACAGATCGTCGTCATTCGGGCGAGTGGCTTCGTTCGACCAGGCGCAGATCGATCGGAAAGAGTAGGAGACATCCTCGTCGAGGAGTTGGAACGTCAAGTGAGGAGGACGCTAGTAGTGAGTAGATTGAAGAATTGTCGATAGCTTCGTTAGAGTACTCGATAGAAACGCAATAGAGAAAAGGAATCAACGTGAACGAAACTGAGAACCTTGAGAAAAGTTACAACAACATTGCTACTGACTCTTCCTCTCCCCGACTTCGTTACTGGCACGTTTCTGATTCTACTCGAGTCGTCTCTTCCTACTACTTCCCGCGACTCCAGCTCCACTCTGAACCGGATAATTCGATCCCCCATATTTCCCCAAAGTAGAATGTTGCATCTTCGGATCCGTATCATCATGACTGACTCTCCTTGGGGGGTACGAGATCCCTTGAGCTAAATGCAGAAACGCACTACGAAACGAAACCCTCTCAAATCGTAAGCTCGCGTTGTCGATTGAAAGAGGAAGGGAGAGAAGCTTACTTGACGTGAGGTTTCGGTTCTTGAGCCCACCAGTCATGACATAGTGAGGCGCGGGCGGTCATACGCTTCGTAGGATCGTAAATGAGGAGTTGTTGCATGAGGTCGAAAGCTAACGAGGGTTGAGCACCTCGAGGTAGACGCGAATTGAACCAGGGTCCGAGAGTGTTTGGATACCTACGAGAGGGAGAGATGTGAGTGATTGAGAGCCGACAGAGCGAGAAAGAGGATGAGGAAACGCGCTTGTCTAAACGGGAGAGTTGTGGATATTCAGGAAGTTGAGTCACAGTGGGCCATTCTTTCACTGCAAGATCACACAAAACGCATCCAATCAGCTCGGATAAGCGGACTCGAGTGTTTAGTTAACCTACGATCGACGCTCCCCAATATCTCGATGACTCTACTCATTTGATCTCTCTGAAACGGTACGCCCCCCTTCTTACTTCCCATCTCAATCTTTGCTTCTTCTCCTTTGAACATCGGTCTCAAATACAACATCTCACCGTAAATGCAACCGAGTGACCAGATATCGATTGAAGGAGTGTAATGTCGTGCTCCAAGGAGAAGTTCCGGGGATCGATACCAAACTGTCACTACGATCTACACTCAAGGCTACAGTCTATCAGCTCGCCGTATTGCGGAGATAGATCAAGAGGAAGAGAGGGTACCTTGTCACTAGTATAGAGAGATTGAAGAGGTTCTTGATACAATCGAGCTAAACCTAAATCTCCGATCTTGACTTGACCTTTCTCATTGACGAGAATGTTTGCGGGCTTGAGATCTCGATGAATAATCCAGTTGTCGTGGAGGTAGGAAACACCGTTGAAGAGTTGCCAGAGGAGAGATTTGAGGACTCCGAGAGGGAGGTTTGTGCGAGTTGTCGAATGGTGGTGGATGATTTGCTACACGGAGAATTGGAATATCAGTCTGTGTGGTGAAGGGAGATATGAGTAATAGGAAGAGTAGGAGCGTACGAGGAAATCGTGTTCTGCATATTCGAAAACTAGATAGATACTCTTTTCCTCGAGCATAACTTCCCTCAAAGCCGTCACGTTCTCATGTGAGATCTCTCTATTGATCTGAGTAGTCGAATTCGCTCGATCAGACTGTCGTCGAGCTCAAACAGGATCGAGAAGAAATCGAGAAGCGCACCATGATTTCCCTACAAGCACTCTGACTAATCCCTGTATAAGTGATAACCTCTCCCTCTTTATCCGGTTTGAATTTCTTGATTGCGACCAATTCCCCTTCTTCCTCCCCCTCCTCTCTAGCCAATTTCACTCTCTTTCCCGGTGTCGCGGCTGAAGGTGTTCCGAGTAGACCTGCTGGAGAGTCGAGGGAGGAGGATTGACGAATTCGGGCTTTGTACACTCGTCCATAGGTGCCCGAGGATAGGAAACCGAGGATTGAATAACGACTGATTTGAGGTGAGAATACGAAGCGAAAGTGGGGAGGAATTGAAAGGTCAGAAAGGCTGGAGAGCTAGGCGAGGATAGTGAAGACTCACCTGAGTACTGTGGGTCTCTGAAAGTCTCGTTTCTGTTTGTATAGGTCATGAGGGGAAGTGATTGCTGAAGGGAATGGAGAGGAAGGTGGCATCGACGACAAGGACCACTCCTGATTCGGTAAAGCTTTCAGGACGGTTCAGTAGCTTTATCGGATGTATACAGAGCAACGTGATAGATAGTGGGAGACGGTAGGAGAACAAGAGCCAGATAAACTTGACCTGCACTCTTGACCTCTCACTCTTCACTCACACCTCAGCTTGTGCCGATTTGAACACACAGATACACGTAGAACTATCCGAGGTGAGACTCCCTTCATCCTAGGCTGGTCTGAAGGTGTGAGGACGGAGCGAACACACTTGGGAGATGAACACTCAACAAACGCTCACGAGGGATCAACAACGCATATGAGCGAGACAGAGGATAGCAGTGGAGGCCTGAATAATCTGCGAGATATCTCTGTAAGCTCGAGGAGGATTGACGAGGTGTTGAAGCCTAATCTCTCCTTCGTCGCCAAATCTCAGCTCCCGATTCTCTAGCCTGACAATCCAGTACTCGGTCCGTGGCATGGAAGATACTGATGCAATCCTTTTTGAGCAGGTTGAAATGTCGTTCTCGAATCTGCCAACAGAAATTATCGAAATCGTTCTCTCGTTTGTTCGCAAATCGTCTCTATTCGGTAGATTGTTTTCTCCTCCGATGCGCAGTGCGAGTGTTCACTAATGTAGACGGTTCGTTTGCTTAGCCGGTTCACAAAGAACCTTCGCCTCACTCTGTCTCGTCTCCAAGCGCATCCTCCCCCTCGCTCGCTCACGTCTCTACGATCGCCCAATCCCGACTGTCCATCTCTCATGGGAACAATCGTTCAATTTCTACAACTCGCTCGCGTCCGGTAACGGTTTCCTGGTCCGCTCGCTCGAAGGAATGATCTACTTCATCAGCAGTATCGCTCGACTCCCTGATCCGACTTCTTCTCTCCCGTTTCAACTCCGAGGATACACCAAGACGTTCTCTCTCTACTACGGTCTTCTCTCATCATGTCCTCGACTTGAGTGTGTAGATCTCGTCTTCGACTCCATCAACCACATGAACAAGCTCCTCAAAGCCCTCGCACCGTCAGAATCGACACTCAGGAGCGTCAAATTTGCAAACACTGGACTCATTGCCGACTACAAGATCACGACTGAGCTGGTTCATCGAGCTCTCAAGCATAGGACATTGCGAAACGTCGAGCAATTGACCTTGACGAGTGTTCGAAACGGAGGAGCACAAGGTACGAACGACGATCCACGCACGCAGTTGAAACTCGTATCCTGCACCCTCGAAGTGTACGGTACAATCTTCCGTGTCATCAAACCTTTCTTACCTCAGGACAGCTCAAGTTTCCGCAAAGTCTCGCTCACGTTCTACAAACTCGTACCGCAAGATGCGACCTGGCTCTTCACCTACCTACCTACGACACTCGAAGAGCTCGAGATCTCGCTCCAGATGTCGGCAGTCTCAGAACTCACTATCGAAGGTTATCTGAACAAAGCACACGGAGCGACCGATCCTTTCCCTCATGAACTCCTCTCCCGATTCTCCTCACTTCATACCCTCGCCCTCATGGGCTTCACCCTCCCCGTTCAACTGCTCATCACTCTCACAAGCGCCTCATCCAAAATCCGCCGTCTCAACTTCTACGATTCGAACTGGGTACCTCTCGAATCTTCTCGCCCAACTCGCTTCCTCAGCCGAATCACAGGAATCCTCGATCCCTCACTCGCGATCAACCTACTATCTCCCTTCTCTCGACTTATCGACGTTCATCTAGGTACGCTTCCAACTTCTAGGATCGATCGATACGCAACTCTTCAAGTGGAGATGAAAGCGAGAGGGATCGAATTCGATTGTGATCCTTGTATGGATGACGATGTTTGTGAGATTTGTGGAGAGAGGCATTGATTTGTGCGCGGGCGGTTAAAGGAAAGGAAAAGGTAGAAAGCTTGAATCGAGGGGTAAAGGGAACTTCGGAAAAGACGCTTGAGATTCGAATGAAATGTGCTTTGCTTGTACGAATCTCGTTCGGTAAGTAGCTTGCGTCGTTCTATTGACTTGAAGTAGCAAAGAACGGTTTCGATCTAGGCGCCGCAATCTCGTGATTGAGTCTTCGCAAATTTCGTCTTTTATCTCCACTGGTCATTACTGCTCCGTCTCTTATGAAGCTTTCACCGCTGTCATTGAGTGCGGATACTGTGAGTGAATGAGAGCTTCGCAGAAGAGTGACATGCCTCGCACTGAGGTTGTTTTCAAGTTCTAGTCTGAATTCCTCTTGATTAGCAGAGAAACATTCAGTAGAAGTGATGTTGCTGAGTGGGGGTTGTGGGAGAGTACTGCAAAGAGGGACAAGGGAGATGATATATAACGATGGTAAGGGAGCGATGCGGGTAAGAATGGGAAAACTGCGAGGGAGAGTGGTTGGTTTGAGCTGTTGTTGAGGTGCTCTTTTCGATTCATGTGTAGGGTATAATTCAAGAAAAGGTTCTATGCTGCTCTTCGTGCCATCTACGATTTCACGGTTTTTATCAGTATCTGTCGTGACTGAGTGAAACGAACGAAAACGTACATCGATGACTTTCCATCCACCAGTTTCTTCATTATCCAGTTCCTCCTCTACCCTCGTCAACACGGCGACGTATCCAACCTGTTGAATCTTGTTCTCATCTCCCACAGCGATCTCATCCGTCTTCAAATCCCTGTAAGCGAGGACTTCTTGAGTTCTCCACGAGACAACGAAGACGTGCAAGTCGTTCTCGAGGATTTTCGCAGACATGATCTGTTGTGTATCGGTAACGCTGGATCAGCATACGTCTCGAGAGAGAGAAGAGCGAGTTGAATTCGGGAATAATCGACGCACATCAAGGTTTCGGATATCTAACACTCTCGATTCAGACATCATCGCTGGTCCAATCGAGTTACCGAGAGTCGCGACAAGAACATTGAAGGTCTGAGGGCAACTGTAGAATCAGTCCATGAAGAAGAAAGTAAGGAAAGCAGTAAGGACTTACAGCTTCTGAACACCATTGTTTCAAAGTTGGTTGATCGCCATTCACATAAGCGTCGACCAATTCCGGCACGATGTACTCCCTCAACTCTTTCAAGAAGCTCTCCTGAGTGAACGTAGGGTCCATCTCTTTGACCCATTTCGTCACTTTCGCAGTCTCAGTCTCGTCGAACCATCTTCCGATCGTACCCGTCACTGAACGGGACATGACGACGAATGGGTTGTCGGATTCTTGGTAAGTGTTGGAGAAGGAGGCGAGGGCGTCGGCCATAGGTTTCGGTAAGCGAGATTCAGTTTTCGATTCTTTGTTCGCTGTCGAATGGAAAACGACTGCTTGTCCAGCGCTACAAAACACTCCTATCGTCAGCTCACATCTCGTAGGGAATAGTGATCGTGACTTACTTGACATCCTCGTCCACCTTTAGTCGTCTCTGAGCCATTCCAGTCTCTTTTCCAATCTTTGCCAACCTCGCTGCTCTCCTTTTCCTCCTCGCTTCCCGATCGATGTATCCTCCGTGTTGTACATCGTTCGCCGCATTCTCCAACAGCTCGGTAATCTCTGATGCGACAGCTTTGTACGCTTCTGTGTCTCGTACAGGAGCTGAAGCGGTGAATGCTGCATCTCCTACTGCTCTTGAGGCTTTCGAGAGCTGTGAAGAAGAAAGGGTCAATAACTCTCCAGATTGATGAGTTGTATGAGACTGTCTACTCACTGTTCGTACGAATGCAGTCTCTTCCATTCCCTTGAGAGCAGTTCCTACTGCGTCGTTAATCGAGATTCCAGCTCTCTTCAACTCGTTTGCTGCAGCAGCCAATCTCGGGTTCTCTTTAATACTAGCCGCCAGCTACATACGCTCTCGCTGATCAGCTCAATGCTCCACCAAGAGAGAGAAAGTGATTGAATTTACCCTAGCTCTTTCATACGCCTCTTTAGCTCTCTTCATAGCCTCTGAATCCTGTACTTTACTAACCTCACCTCCCAACTGTTTTACACTATCCTGCCACTCCCTGTTCTTCCTCACTTCCTCCCTCAAAACTTCAACGAAAGCAGCGAAAGGAGATCGACCCGCTACTGTCGTATCGTTCTCCTCTGGTTGTTGCTTCTTCTGTTTCGAATCATCTTTGGGTTGCTCTCCTTCTTTTTGCGAGTCGGCTTTGGACTCTTGTTGTGGTTGTTGCAAGTGGAATCGGGTGGAAGAGAATGGTCGAGTGGATGAAGTAGAAGGACGAGGGCGGTAAGAGGGGAGACTCGAAGGTCGTGTAGACCTCACTGCTTGAGCTAGTGTTCGTTGTGCTGCTTGTTTCATTTCTTTTGGGTGCAGAGAGAGAGGCGGCGAAACTTGTCGGGAGTATTTCGAAAAATCTCACAAGTGTCGGAAATTGCTCTAACTAGCTTAATTTACCTTATATCTGATTATAAGTGTTCGCTCCAAGTCCCTCACCATCTTCGGAAGTTCTTTGATCGCCAGATGCTCTCCCGCTCATCTTCCGCTTTACTCCAACGGCTCACTCGACCTCGTACACTCCTCCTAGCTTCTACATCACTCGCAGCAGTTTACGTAGCTTCTTCCCCATCCCTCCGATCTCACCTTCACGCCACCACGATAGGTTCATTCCAATCTAACCCGATGTCTTCCCACGAATACCCAGTACAGAAATCAGATGATGAATGGAGGTTACAATTGACTCCTGAACAATTCAGAGTGAGTTCAAATTCCTCGAGAGAGAGAGAGTGGAGGAAACTGATGTCAGTCAACTATTGGTGTTGTCAGATCTTGAGGCAGAAGGGTACTGAGAGACCCGGAACTGGGAAATACGACAAGCATTATCCTGAGAAGGTGAGTCGAACCGCTTCTTCTGTGCGATCTAGGGAAACCATCGAGTTTCGCAAGAAGTCGGAATCGAAGAATTGTCACATCCCTCAATAATAAGCGACGAGGATGGATGGGAAGGATAGAGTATGGTGCTGTCGTCAATATCCGATCAAGCCGACAGAAGAAGAGCAGGAAATCGGAAGCTGACGATCGATTTATTTTATCTCTTTCCTTTCGACAGGGAACGTACAACTGTGCTGGATGCGATACTCCCTTGTACACTGCCGACCAAAAGTTCGATTCTGGTTGTGGATGTACGTTTCCTCTAGTTCCTCTGAATCCTCATCTCGGTTAAATTGACGCATCCTCCCTCTCTCTCTCTCTCATGCTCCTCCCTCTCTCTGTCTCTCATGCTCTGCCTGCCTTCCCCTTTCCTTCCTCCTCGTCTCCCATCCGACATTTCCCCATACAACAGGGCCCGCCTTCTTCGATGCGATCCCAGGAGCTCTCCGATCCGAAGTCGATCGATCATTCGGTACCACCCGTGAAGAGATACTTTGTGCAAACTGCGGCGCACATCAGGGACACACTTTCAGGGGAGAAAGGTTGACAAAGGAGAATGTGAGGCATTGTGTCAACTCTGTGTCGATCAAGTTTAATGAACAGGGTACTACTCCTTCTGGATCAAAGGCGAAGGCTTGAGTGAAGAAAGAAGAAACAGTGTAGTTCAGTGAATAAAGTTGTGATTTTCATTTCGTCGTGACTACTTGAGAGAGGCCTGCGGTCGATTGCTTCCAAAGTTCGGAATTTACTCCTGCAGATTTCCCTCAGTAATCTCGTAGCGCTGCCTTCCTCTGTGGGTTTATGCTACGCACATCAGTGGGTCATTCTCAGAGATGTGAAAGCAAGTAGTCCCACCGTCTGTTCAGCTGCTGCCGCTCTCGCGTCGGCAACGTTTTCGAGATGAGAACTTCCGTAACTTTTCTCCTCCTCGCCTCCCGAACTGTCGCTATCAACGATTGCACGACGTCGAGAGGACTTGTTGAGACTGTTGAAATTGCCCTTGTCGTCGTAGGACGGTTGGCCCCCTCCGCTTCCTCCTCCGCCCGCGGTACTGGTGGTATTGGGGAATTTATACTGTTCTATGGAGTAGAGATGAGCCGAAGTTCTGATACATAGGATCATCGGAATCTTAGACGAACCTGCCAGATAACGTATAGAGCGACTGTAAGAGCCGAGAGCAAGATTAGCTTTTCGTTGTTTGAGCGAGCTGACCAATACTTCGGAACTTACGAGCGATACAAGCGAAGTACATGATCGAGGTTGGTAAGCCAATCTGTAATCCGATATCGTGAATCGACAACCCCTGTAATCTTGCCCACATCTGACTTAAGCTACCGAAAGCTGGGAGAATTCCGAACGCGGTTAAAGACCAGCAGTGATCGCTCGAGAGGAGCTCGAAGGGTGCTTACCGAGGAACAAACACAAGAGATCGCCACCGAACCACCAGATCCATTGCTGGAGAGGAGCTCCGTGTCTCCACTTGTAGGCGAGGATTACGAAGGGAGGAGAGAAAGGGATGAAGCAAGCTACGGCAGTGAAACACCATCTACCTGGAGTCGAGTTCGTGAAGGTCTGGAGAGGCATCTCAGGTTGAGAGTTTGGTGGTCAACGGAGCAGAGGGAAAGAGAGAAAGAGAAAAGAGAGCAACAGAGCGGGATTAGGGGAAATTCGAAAAAGACCGCGGAACTCCGTAGCAGATCACCGACTTTGACATCGACGGCAATCATGTCGTGAGAGAATCCGAGCAGTCGAGCAGGAGAGACAAGAGGGAAGGGTAGCGAGGAAAAGGAGCGAAATAGAAAGTTGCGAAGTCGATTTTTTTCTCTCATTTTCGAAAAGTCGCAAGTCGCTCGTGGTTCGCTCAAGTCGCTACTTTAACCTCCTGAACTTTCGAACTAATTAAGATACCTCCACTTCATTCGACTATGGCTTCCTCTGCATCCCCTCTAGCGTCCTTCAGTAACCTCTTACCAGATCCAGTCCTAATCCGTCCCTCAGTCCCACAAAGAACCGCTTCATCTCGTTCATTACCCACTAAATCCACTTTACCACGAATCACTATCGTCTTTCCCTCTACCCGAATCCCACAAGAGCTAGTGGATGGTGTTAGGGAACTAGCGAAAGAGGCAGTGAGAGGAAACGTAGCGGTCGTAGAAGGGGAGAGGGTTCCTCAAGGAGGTGGAGGAGCTTTCGTGTGGGGGATAGAGTAAACTTCTCTCTCTCCCTTGCTAGCTCATCCTCGTGCGTGTGCTCACAATGAGCTCTGTCTAGATTCGAAAAGAAAGAGGACTTTGATTCGGGAGCGATGAAGATTTCAAGTAATTACGATGATTTCGCAAACTTGCCTCCAGGTGCTCTATTCACTATCACTATCAGCTATAACCGACCAATCGAAGGTACGTCGCTGCGATCTCATCAGATAGTTCAACGCTCTGCTCATCGTTCTGACGAAGTGAGCGAATACAGCTTTCCGAGGGATTGGTCACATTTTAGCGATTTCTCGTTCCCTCGCTTCCTTCACTGGTAATTTCATTCCTCGCTCCTCCACCTCCAACACACCTCGGGACTCTCCAATGGACGAAGATTCGAATCCAATCGGTGGGAGTGAAGGGGAGAACACAGGATCGATCGAGGTCGAGGAGATGAATGGACAGAGTCCGAGTGGATCTCAAGGGGCTGAAATCAAGTGGAGTGGCAAGGTTGGGGAACAGTTGAGGAGAGATGAACAATGTATCTTCAAGACTGTAGGGTACGTCTTCTGCTTATTTTCAACCTCGCGCGAAGAGAACGTCGATTCGCTCAAGAAGCTGATCTGGTCACTGTTCGGTTTCGCAGAGTCATGATTGATTGTTCTCGTAATGGTGTACTCAACGTCAAGAGTGTCAAGTGGTTGTTGAGACAAATGGCGATGATGGGAAGCAATATGCTGCAGGTAAGCTCTGGTTTCCCCTCTTTCTTTCCTGTGCGAATGTCTTGCTCACCTGGAGTAACACGCGTTCAGCTGTATTGTGAGGACACGTACAAGATCGAAGGAGAACCTTTCTTCGGTACGTCGGATCCGAATTCAGTTTCAACTCGTTCTTGAAGCTGACTTCCTCTTCCGGCCTCAGGGTACTTCAGAGGACCCTACACTGATGCTGAGTTGCGAGAAATCGACGATTATGCTTTCGCGCTGTAAGCACACCTCTACTCTTTCGAAGATTCTCGCTAACTTTCAATCCAAAACAGCGGTATCGAAGTCATGCCTTGTATCCAAACTCTCGGACATTTGGGTCAGATGCTCCAATGGCCTAAATTCGGAACTCTGAGGGATACTGCCGAAGTCTTACTAGCGGAAAGTGCGGAAACTTACGCTTTTATCGAAAAGGTGAGTCAAAAAACACTTCGTCGCTCTCCAGTCAAATCACGTCCCTTGAAGGCTTCCGAGTAGGATCACTGACGAACGGATCTCCTCGCGTCGTTCTAGATGATCAAATCGATTTCTGGACCTTTGCGATCAAAACGAATTCATATTGGTCAGGACGAAGCTCATGGAGTGAGTGAGGGACGATATAGACAGCTATTTGGGTACAAGGAATCAACAAAGGTGGTGAGCACCGAATCCTGACTCTTATGGGATCTACTTCGAGCTGAATGAGGTTCGAGGAATAGTTTACCGATCATCTTCGAAAAGTCAACGATATCTGTCGAGCGAGCGGTCTCGAACCGATGATCTGGAGTGACAGTACGCTCTATTCTCTTCTTTCCTCCTCGTCTACTCCGACTCACGCTCGCTTCAATTCACAGTGTTATTCTGTCTCCCAGCGAAAAACAATCAACTCTCAGGCTACTACGACCCAAACTCAGTCGTGACGCAAGACTTGACCGACTCGATCCCGTCCGACCTCGGAACAGTATTCTGGGATTACTACCACACGGATTCACGAGCCTACACTGCAAAGATCGCTCAACACTGGCAATTGGCAGGGAAAGCTCCGTTCATGGCGAGTGGGGTTTGGACTTGGAGCAGGTTCTGGACTGCTTTGCCGTTCACGTTCGCTACGGTCAAGGCATCGATGAAGGCTAGTAAAGATCCTTCAGCTGGGATCGAAGAGTGAGTTCTCGGTTCTCCCTCTTCTCCTATTTCGATTGAATGCTGATCTTGAGATGATGGGAACAGCGTGATGACTACGATTTGGGGTGACGAAGGCAACGAGTTTGATTTGTACTCTGCTCTACCTGGTATCTTGTATCAAGCAGAGTTGGCGTATACGAGGGAAGATGAAGTCGATTCTGCTTTACTTCGTCGCAAGTTTGATGGTATTGTCGGAGGAGACCTCGATGATTACATTTACGCTAGCAAAGTCGAGTGAGTCCTCCTCAGCTCTTCCCGGAGGAGCTCATCGAAACTGATTCTTCGTTTCGACTTTGCAGCGATACTCAACCTGAAAGTCAACCTATCGATATCAAGACTCATTACACTCCCAATATCGCCAAGTATCTCTTGTGGGAAGGTGGGTGAAAGAACCGCTATGATCTCTGTGATCCGCTACTGATGATCGTGATTCTTTCTTCCTCAGAGCCTTTCTACTCCTTTCTCTCCCCTCAATACCGCGGCTACGACCTCGAATCACACTACACCCATCTCGCGACGTATCTCGAGCAAGCGTTATCCTCCGACTTCTCCTCGATGACTTCCGTCTCCCTTCCTCACTCGATCGATGATTACCCAGCCAATAAGCGACTTCAACTTCCTTACCTCCTCGCGAGCGTCCTTAGCTTGAAATGTCATTTGCGAGAACGCTTGGTCAATGCTTACAGGTCGGATGATAGGGTTGAATTGGAAGCTTTGGGAGGCAGGACAGAGAATAGTCGGATGAATCGATTGAGGACACTCGTTAAACGTCTTCACTCCTTACATCGGTGAGTCTCGGGTGATCGCTCAGCTAACACTCTCAAGCTGAGGCCTCTTCCTTGAGAATTCATAGATCGAACTGGTTCGGACTCTACAAACCTTTCGGGTGGGAAGTTCTCGATCTTCGATACGGAGGATTGATCACTCGTCTCGAAACGATGCACGAACGTCTCATCGCGTACCTTGACCCTTCCGACGATACTGTCACCAAGATCGAAGAGCTTGAAGTCGACTTGGAGGTGAGTCAGATTGAACATTTTGATCGCAAGCATGAGTTCGCTGATCAAATCGTCCTCTGAATCCCACAGACTATCTACCCTGGACAAGGTGCGAACCTCATGCTCGACTACAACCGTTGCTCTCGACCTCAATACATCTAGAGTCTCGCTACTGTCTCTCTCGCAAACCCACCCTCTTCGCAATTTCTATTCTTCACGGACACTCCCCTTTTTTTCGTACCTCCTCTGTTCTTTTTGTCTTTCGTTGTAGTACGCCCGTTCGCAGTTTTCCTCGTCCTATACACGCAATGTAGCTAGAACTGTCTGTATCAACTCGAGAAAGATAGGAGCTGATTCTCCTTTCGAATTTTGAAGCCGCCTTGTCCTCTTCCCTCTCACTTCCCGACTTCTTTCCCCCCGCTGGACCAGATCAACAACCATTCAACTGTACGACTAACACTATACGACTACGCCCACACGTCTAGGAAACGCTTCTCCTCTTCTCTTGGTCTTTCATCAAACAATGTCGAATTCAAGTCAATTCCCACCTCCATCTCCACCTCTACAAGATCGATTGTTAGGTACCTTGATCGTGATAGTACTCAGGGCGAAGAATCTACCGAACCGAGTGAGGATAGGCAAGCAGAACCCTTACGCGACTGTAACTTATGGATTACACAAGAAACGTACTGAAACGATCGAACGAGGTGGACAACAACCTACGTGGGATGCAGAGTTCAGATTCGAGATCCTCAAGGACGAATTCGAGAATCAACAGTTGGAAGCTGGAGGTTCAGCACACGTCGATAAGAAAGGTGGAGTTTTACCCATGAGTTCAAAGGATCTTGCAGGGGTGAACAAGCTGGAGAGACCGAAAGCGACAGTTACAGTAGGGGATGGGAGGAGGATCTTGAAATTGGCGTGTTGGGCAGATGATAATCGAGATCCGAGGTTGATTGGTGAAGGCGAATTGAACATTGAAGAAACGATCAGGAAGGGAAAGTTCGATGGTGCGTCAACGTGCACTGGATTCAGCTTGTACGGATGAAGCTGATCTCTTGAAAGGTGGACGCAGATTGGGTCAAACTTGAGCGAAAAGATCGATATGCCGGCGAAATTTACCTCGAACTGACCTGGTATTCAAACGTAAGCTCTCCCTTGAAGTCGATTATAGCTCTCGAGATGCTTATACACGCTTCCATGACGCAGGAACCCAAACCAGCGACTCCGAATCGACCTGAACGATCCGATTCTCCTACTCGTAGCAGTTATGGCGGAGCTGGAGCTCGACTCGAGAACGAGGAAGAGGAGGATGAAGGTGCAGAGCAAGATCCAGAACCTCGACGGATGCCTCATCACCAGTCTCAAGCGAGTCTAGGCAATGTAAGTCATTACAGTACTTCGTCAAAGGAAGACTCGAGCCGATTCCTCTTGTTCAATAGTCATCTCTCAACCTAGCTCCCGACTATCCCGATCCGGATCTTGCTCCATTATCAGCCAACCATTACCCGGATGCCGACCTCGATCCTCTCACCCGCTCAATGTCGTCTCTCTCCGTCGGTCGCCCTCTACCTCAACCTCCCATGAACTCTGGCCCTTCCGCCTACGTTTCTCCGGTGCAGCACTCGCAGTCTTACCACCAGCTTCCTCCTTCTCAATACCCCGCCGATGGTTACAACTACAATCAAGATCGACGTTCGAGCTTCCAGAGCAGTGTCGGACCAAATGGGAACTATCCTCAACCACCTCCTCCTCAAAGCTATTCGCATTCAGCCCCACCTCTACAGAGCCGGCCTCAGTACTACTATCAGCCTTCACCTGCAAGCTACGATCAGTATCAACCTCCGAACGAGTTTGGGAATTATGGAGAGCAAAGACACGATCAGTATCCGTACGAGCCACAACAACAACAGATGGGCGAATTTGAGCAGCTCGCGCATCAGCACTACGCTAGTCAAGGTAAGTTGCCGTCTTTCATTGCCTCTCTTTTCGGATGCTCACGAATTTCCTCGTTCTGCAGGTTACGAACAATCTTCGATCTCTTCTCAACGTCCTCTCCCTCAACCTGGAATGCCTTCGTACAACAACGCTCCTCAGTCTGGAGCGCCATCGCCTCATAATCCTCCTCAACAATACGATCAATACGCGCAATCTCACTCCCAACCACCGCCTTTCTCCGCTTCTTACCCTCCTCCTTTACCTCAACCTCCAGTTCCCCCGATTCCTCCGAGCACTTCAGTCTATTGGCAGAAACAACAACAACTCGCAGCTTCTCTCCCTCCCTCGGCAACCTACCCGAACCTCCCCTCTTCGATGTCATATCAGCATATCCCTCAATCCGTTTCTCACGCTCCGATTCACCCTTCACCGAGTACCCCTTCGTTCGCCCAACCTCCACCACAATCTTTCGCTCCCCCTCCTCCATCCCTCTCGCAATCCTATTCAACCCCTCCCCATCCTCACCATCAACTTTACAACCCTTCTTTCGCACCTCCCCCAGTTTTCTCCCCTCCTCCACCTCCTTCACTCCAACAAACAACCTACGGAACTTTACCACACAGTCAATCGTACTCGCCGCATCAGCAACATCCAACGGGTTACGAGCAGAGTTACGAGAATCAGAATGGTAGATCTCCTTTGCCTCCTCCACCTCCTACACATCCGCAATTACAACAGCAGCAGCAGCAGTATCGACCGTATTAGACCAATGGAATATGACACTCATGGATCGATTGAACGAATTCGAGGATTCTGAGAGGTAGAGAACTTCTAGTCGAGAAGACGGTCTTGAATCACTCGAACGAAGTGTGAGGGCTTCTCATCGCTGTGGAGTGTAAAGCGTCGAGTTGGTGGATGGATTGAGAGAGATTCAATCATTGTCTTGAAGTCCGAAAAATCCGCGGCCTTTCGAGCGATCTCTCCTCCCGCTCACGCTCTCTCTTCTTCTTCTCGCTCTACACATGAATCGGGAAACATGGTGAGTATCTGCGCTGAACGATCCAGCTGAATGAGCTGATCCTCTTGACCTTTCCTCGTAACGACCAACTCGACAGTGTCAAATTATCCTAGTCATTTTAGCTCTCTTCATCGCACCGTTATCAGTAGCGATAGCGACTTCTCCATGCGATCATTCTTTCTTCGTGTACGTTCGATTCTAACTTCCAGTATCAAATGATCCAAACTCATCTTCGTGTTCTCCGCTCTTTCATCGGATAGGAATATCGCTCTTTACGGAGGCTACTTACTTCTCGGAGGTTCTTTCTTCGGTTCCGGAGCTTACAATGGTGGTTCATGGATAGGTCAGCTGGCTGGCACATTGGCGGGACTCCTATGGCTTGCGGCTTTCATTCGTGAGATCCTTTTTCTCCTCTTTGCTTCTTCTTTCCATCGAGCTTGACGCTGAAAGTCTCCCTTTCACTGGCTGCAGATGCCGTGTGCGTGATTTTCCCATGCGGAGGAGTCAGTAGTCTTCCTTGCGAATCGTGTCGACACGACGAAACTTACCCGTCTTTCTATCTTTTGTGTCAAAGAATCGATACCAACAACGCGAACTCGGAAAACGACACGGCGAGCACGGAGAGTACGGAGCCCATCCAATGATGCCCAAGAATCTCTCAGTTCAGTCGTCCTACATGATTTGCGATTGTCGAGGTGTAAGCATCTCTCCACCATGCTCTCGTACTCGACTTACGTTCATTGACTGCTCGTAGGCAAAAGGCAAGAATGGTCTGGTCAAAGTCCGAGTTCCCCGAGGAATGGTCCGCCGTCGCAACAAACAGAAACAAGCTCAGACCGACAAGGAGGCGAACGGTGATCTATCGACCGACTCAGCTTTTGAGCTCGAGAAAACTCACATGAGACGAGCGATGATGCCGTACGTTAGTCGTGAGAATCATGAAGGGAAGAGGGACTTTTCAGCTGGGGAAAGCGAGGACAGCGATGTGGAGAAAGGTAGACCGGGTTCAAGTCATCGAACGTAGCGTGCTTGCGCGGGTTGTGATTATTACTTTGAAGTGGGCGAGCGTTACTATCGGATATTTTCACTTTTCGGCAACTGTTCGAGTTATCGCGTGAGAGATCTGCGAAACGCTCCTTGACTATCGAGAGGTTCGAGAGCTGCCAGCTCTATTGCTCGATGATACAGGAGACATGAGAGTATGCAATGCAGAGGAATGCCAAAAGACTCGGAAGCAATGCGAGCTTTGTCTGGACGAATTCAAAACTTCTGCACTCGAAGTCGCGAGGGAGCAAACGCAGAATAGAACAATGCGGGCCGAGAAACAGACGCGCACATAGTGGGAAGCGTCTGAGATTGGATGAGAGTCAAGGGACAGGCCAGGAGATTAGATATAAACAGGTTTGCATCGTTTCACGTGACAAAACAGAGTACAAGAAAGACGAAAGCATACAGATGCTCGCTGCTTCTTCGAGGAAGCGCTATAGCTACAGACAAAGAAGATAAGGTAAAGAGACTAGTGTTCGCGGGGTGGTTGAGAGGAATCCGGGTAAAGAGACGATCTTCAAATTCGAAGAAACGCTCTAGTTGTAGGTGGTCGAAGCGAGTTCGAGTTGACCACGAACGGCACCGGCGGGGAAAGCGACAGTGTGTGTGTCGGTGAAGAAGGCGGGAGGGTTAGCTTCGATTTGGGTGACTGAGAATCCCTCAGCAGTATCAGCTAAAGGAAGCGAGCGAGAGTCAGCTCATGGCACACAAAGGAGAGAGTAGAGAGAGGAATGGCTCACTTCCGTTGGGGGCGACACCAGTGGTGAAAGGACCCTTGAGGCAACCGTAGGAGGTTCGTCGACCGAACTCGTCGATGGGAGAGTCAGAGGTAGGGTTAGGGAAGGCGATACGAGGAGGTCCGGCACGTCCGAAAGCAGCCTCGTGCTGTGTGAGATGAAGCAGAAGAGTCAGCACGCAAGCTTTCGGATCCACTATAGTGAAAAATTGCTTACGATGTGAGTAGCAGTGACGGCGGGTGATTGGTAGTCACCGGAGATCATGACAGCGATGGAGTAGCAGATTACCTCCTCGGAAGCGACGATACCGTAACGGACTGTGAGCGAAAGAAGTGTAAATGCCGGGTTTGACGGCTATAGGGTCGAAAAGGCAGTGAACGTACAGACACCTGATGCTCCCTCTTCTCCCATGACTGCCGTTTGATTGTTGTTGATTACCTGATCAGGGGTAGCGTATGCCCTTGATTTCATACACCTCGCGTTGTCAGTATTGACGACTCTCGAGAGCGGAATTTCGAAAAAGGCTACTCACACGTAGGTCGAAGAGAAGTCAAAGATGTTTGATCCGATATCCTTCTTCATGGCGTCACCGTGAGAATCCATCTTGTAGGAGTCATCGTGAGAGTCCTCCTTCTTGTAAGAATCGTTGTTTCGGGCCGAGAGGGGAATGGCAGCTGCGAGGGCAGGGAGGGCGGCGACGAGGAGGGCTGATGAGAATCGCATATCGAATTGAGGTTAAGTGAGGTGAGGTGGAGTGAAAAGCGGTGTGAGGTAGAGAAGGAGAGTGAAGTGATGAAGGAAAGAGAGAGGAGGGAGGGGAGACGACGAAGAAGGGTTTTGTACGACGATGAATAGCTTTGATCGGTCGGTATTCAGTCGAGGAATATTGGACCGATAGCTTGGGTGATTCGGATCCAAGACTATATAGCACAGGAGATGAGTCGATTACTGTCATCATTCGCCTGGACAACTGCCGAAGAGAGCGATTTCGAGCCAAGGTAGGAGGTCGTTCGATTCGGAAAGGCTTCGTTCTAAGGAGGGGAATGGAACACTTGAAGCCGAGCAAGTCTTGCTTTGCGAAAAAGTCTGAAGCTTCGAAGCTTGGCCCCTTGAGTCCACTCGTAATGAAATTTTTAATTTAATGCCGTAATCCTTACCCAAGGAAACAGACATCCGGTTAAACCTATCTTGCCCACAGAGCCTACGACTGCACTGCCCCTAGTCTCGTTGCGGACGCCCGCTTGATTCCTCCGAGAAGATCAAGAAGATCGGATCAGAGATTCGAGAAGTGGACCGCTACCGACATCGCTAGCCCTTCCGAAGCGCCCGTAACGCGATCGTCCACTTTGCAAACTGTGCAATAGACTAGCCATTGCGTTTCGTAAGCTCCCGAGGTCGTGTTTGTCTCGAGTCTGACCAGTTTTCGTCTTGAAAGATGAAGTTGTCGTAGTAGAGGTGGGCGAGGCGAGAGGAGTTGTACTTGATGCGTAGAGTAGCTGACTCGCTAGTAAGCGTAGCAAAGGGGCAGTCGAGCGAGCAGAATAGGCGAGAGGAAAGTGACGAGGAAGAGAGTGCAACTTGAACTGGTTCGCTTCTGCCCTCCGCCTCACCTCTCTCCCATTCAGTTTGGAGTATGAGCTATGCTCCGATAAACGAATCTACCGATACAGAACACCTCAGACTCAGCAGTGATATCCTACTTCAATCGATCCACCCCACAAAGAAAGGAAAGGAAAGAGAACATCGATCAGAAGAGGAGGAGGAGGATTCGGATAGGGATGAAGAGGATGATCAAGAAGGAATTGCACTCATAGGGTCAGTCAGAAGGTGCGAGAAGGCGAGGGAGGTGGATCAGAGT
Organism: Sporobolomyces roseus; assembly: GCA_016617785.1. NCBI lineage: Eukaryota > Fungi > Basidiomycota > Microbotryomycetes > Sporidiobolales > Sporidiobolaceae > Sporobolomyces > Sporobolomyces roseus. Next base: position 1,850,681 of record JADILM010000004.1, on the reverse strand, counting down.
CGATTGACGATAAGTGAGGAGGACTTTGAACTCGAATCTGCTATAGATATGGTCAAGAAGGTGGGCTCTATCGCCTTATGAAGGTCCACTACTTCGCTCACCCTTTTTCAGCGCAGGTCGTGCCAGAAACCGACGATCCTTCAATCCCTACGTTAACGATTCGAGTATGGCTACTCGGGACAGCACTATGCATTCTCGGTGCAGCGATCAGTCAACTATTCTTCTTCAAGTCGAACGCACCGAGCTTCTCGTCATTCTTCATCATTCTCATCGCTTTACCCCTCGGCAAACTCTTTGCAAGATTCCTTCCCGAAAGTCTGAACCACCCTACTCCATTCTCAAAGAAGGAACACGTACTCGTCGGTGTACTCGCATCAAGTGGAGCTTCAGCAGCGTACGCGGGAGAGATCGTAGCGGTGCAGGAACTGTACTATCATTCAGATATCGGCACGTTTGGCGGATTGCTGTTATTGCTTTCAACTCAACTCATTGGTTTCGGTCTCTCTGGCCTAACGTATAATCTACTCGTGAGTGATCGATTCTGTCGGCATAAGCGATTCTTATTGACAGCACCGTCGAAAAAACAGGTTCGACCAACATCGATGCTTTGGCCGTCTCAACTCGTTACAGTATCGCTCTATCAAACACTACACGGCAAAGATGAAGAAGATGTCAAAGAGACGAAACAGAGAATGCGCTTCTTTTCTAGATCGTTCACCTCAATTTTCGCCTGGCAGTTCATTCCCTCCGTCATCTTTCCTACGTTAACCTCGATTGCAACTCTATGTCTTATCAATAATCAATCATGGGTGTTGAGAACTCTCGGATCAGGTTATGATGGGTTCGGTATCCTCGACTTCGTGAGTTTTCTCTTCTTCGTATCAATTTTTGCGAGAGTTGACGACGAAATGGGAATGTCTAGTCCCTCGACTGGTCAGTCATCGGAGGTACCGGAGCACTCTACACTCCCTTCTTCGCCCAATGCAGCTACTTCGCCGGTCTCGCTTTCAACCTCTGGATCGTCACCCCTCTCCTCTACTTCTCGAACTTCTGGAACGCTCAATCATTCGACTCTCCCGTCGCCGCTCATCTCTACAACGCCACCTTTGGACGACTCGACGTCAAAGAGATCCTTAACACCGATCTATCACTCAACGAGGACAAGTACGCTCAAATTGGACCATTGAGACTTGTCCCGTATTTTGCTCTTTCCTATGGAATCAGTTTCGCTATTCTCATGTCGGCGATCTCGAGCGTGCTCCTATGGCATAGCAAGGATATCAAACAGGCGATATCGGCGAAGAAGGGAGATCAGGGAGACGTTCACATTCAATTACTCGAGCGAAATTATCCGAATGTACCGAAATCGTGAGCAGCTTTCTCCTTCTCGATCGCTCTCAATCTATCTGACGCTTTTAAGTCGCTTCAGGTGGTACATGATGACGTTTGGAGTCAACTTCGTCGGAGCGGCGATACTTTTGACGTTCTATCCTCAACTTCAGCTCCCAGTTTGGGGTCTATTCCTCTCTGTCACGCTCGCTGTACTCTTCCTCGTTCCGATCGGAGTACGTTCTGCTCTGTACCTTTCTCAAAGTCCCGGACTCGCTCACATCGAAATCCGCTCCCGAATTCAGGTAATAGCCGCAATTACAAATACAGTTATAGGGCTGAACGTCATCACGGAGTTCATCGCTGGATACATCTGGCCTGGTCGACCACTCGCAAACGTTGCTTTCAAATGTGTGCGTACCTGTCTCCTCTCTCTCTCAATCATGGTTTCTCGACGAGGTGGGAAACTCACAAGCCCAACAAGAGACCACGATATGAACCAAGAACTCATGAAAGTGCAACGACTGACGATTTCGTCGACTCGACAGTATGGTTACATGACGATGCTTCAAAGTCTCGATTTGACCTCGGATCTCAAACTCGGACTCTACATGAAGATTCCACCTCGCCATCTCTTTCTCTGTCAAGTCTACGGTACCGCTCTCGGATCGATCACGAACTATTCCCTCATCAAAGGAGTAATCGCAGCGAAACGACCTTACCTCGACGGAACTCTGATCGACCCTAGTGCACAATGGACAGGCCGGAGGGTCGAGATTTTCTACAGTGCTTCCGTTATTTTTGGTTTGGTTGGGCCGTCTCGCTTCTTCACTGGAGAATATCGCTCGTTGTACTGGGTGAGCTTTTTCTCTCTCGTATTCCTGGAATCTCGCTCATTCTTCTCCGGCTCAACAGGGCTTCCTTCTCGGCGCTCTCCTACCATTCGTACCTTGGTTCCTCTACCGAAGAAGCGGGAATCGATTCTGGAAACAAATCTCGGTTCCTCTTCTTTTGCATGGCGTAAGCTCCATTCCTTTCCTTCTGACCTTGCTCGCCGACTCATCAAGCTCTCTTACACAGAGCATCGGTCCTCCTCAGACACCAATGAATGTTCTTATCCCAGGCTTCCTTGTTTCTTTCCTCAGTCAATTCTACGCCTTGAGATATCGTCCTAAATGGTTCGAGCGGTATAATTACGTCCTTAGCTCCGCTCTAGATGCTGGAACATCAATCAACGCTCTCGTTATCTACATCTTTGGCTTGGGGACGTTCTTCACTTGGTGGGGAAACAGCTCAATCGATACTGAGCATTGCGTTCCTGGGTGAGCTCTCTCCGATCTACTCGTAACGTCTCGACAGCACTGATCACTCCCCGGCCACCTCGCAGATCTTGATACCTCGCTCTCTCGCTTGTAGCAACTCGCAACATACCCCTTCAAATAAAACTGTTGCAACCCACGAAACATGTATACCCCAAGATCTAACCAAGCCATCTATACGAGAGTATCTATACGAGACGAGAATTAATAAGAACGAGAGACAAAGGTAAGATAATCTAAAAAGCTTTGGACAAGAAAGGCGAAGGGGGAAGTAAGAGTGGGGTTCAAGTCGACATAGTAGATGGAGGAGCTGCTCGTAGATGAGTGAGCGCTTCCCAGGTTGACGTCCACCTGAGCGAAAGGTAAACGAAGAGGAGTAGGACCGAAATCTCGAAGAGACGAACTGTGATCGAGCGAGTTTATCAGCTGCGAGCGCAGGCGAGCAGTGGACAAGAGTCAGACGTACTACAGATCGCTTGTGTCGACTTGTCGCTGGAGAGGGTGAGAAGGTGTTGGCTAGATTGTCGCATCCGCCGAATCCGAGCGAGTCTTCGTCGTTTCGAAGGAACAGCGACAATATCTTGGGTTGCCGCTAACGAAGGAATGTCGACTTCTATGGTCGACGTTCTTGCGAGAGTCGTGTCCATCGTCGCTCTTTCAGCCTTGTCGACCACTTCTCGATACCCGTCAACGAGCATTTCCATCGCTCCGTACCAACTCCGCTTCGAAGCGACGAAATGAGCATTCGCGCCCATTTCGCGACGTTCTTCGTGCTGAATCGCAGCCCGGAGGAGGAGGGAACGGAAAAGTTGGACGGCGAGAGGGAAAGTAGGCGCGTTCGAACCGACGAGCGAGTGAGGATCGGAGGGCAGCGGCTTGAAGGTGGATGGGGGCGCAGGAGGAGGAGATTGTGAAGAAGGAACGAGGTCGTCCATATCGAGAAGTAATCCAGTCTTGCCGTGTTCGACAAGATCGCAAACTCCCTCAGCTCTCAAACCGACAACGGGCAAGCTACGACAAAGCGAGAGAATAGTCAAGCGAGGCAGAGAGATGGTGTCAAAGTAGACGTACCCGCTTGATTGAGCTTCGGAGACGACTTGACCGAACGTTTCGGTCCAACTTGGAAAAGCGAAAATGTCGGAGGAAGCGAAACAAGCTGCGAGTTCTCCTCCTTTCTTGAATCCTAGCCACTTCGCTCCTAGATTGTAAGAGTTACATAACGCTTCGGCTTCGGTTCTTGCTGGGCCATCGCCAACGACTAATGTAGCAAGCGAAGTGAGTCAGCGATTGTCGATCGAGCTTCGTAGAAATTCGCACGTACAGACAAGTTGACAAGCTGGTCGACCTGTCGTCACATCGGCAGTTTCGAGTCCACGGAATGCTTCAATGAGCAGTCTCAGATTCTTCTCCCACGATATGCGTCCAACGTAAAGAATCACGAGTTTGCTTCCCGGTAGCGGTGAAGAGGGCGAGGAATAGCCGTGCGCGACATAAGCTGGAGGTAACGACAGGAGAGGAACGTCGTCAAGGGAGGTTCGTCGAGAGTCGGTGGGATTGAGTCTGGGAGAAGGATGGTGTTCGTCGAGAGCTGGGGATTCGACCTCCCAACTTTGTCGGAGAGCGAAGTCTCGAGCTTCTGGTCTGAACAGGTCTGTGTCGACTCCTCGCGGCCAGAGGCGGACGTTGCTGAAATCGTGTTGCTCGAGCATTCGTGAAGTCGAGGGAGAAGGGCAGAATGTCAAGTCGCATTGACCGTGAAGTGTTCGCTGTGAACGTTCTTTCGTGAGCTGCCTCCAATGCAGGGCGACTCCAATACTCCGACACTCACTTGAAGAGCCCACATGACGGGTGTGAGCCATGAGAAACCGAAGAGTGTTGCGTACCTGCGAGATTTGGGGTCAGCTCATCGTCCGCTTTCTCGCTTCCACAACGCGGAAAGCTCACATCGCAAGATTAGTATGATAGGATGATACCATCGGCGTCCTCGGGAAGTAGTATTGAAAGATCGGAATAGTTCTGTATCGAGACGAAAGTTTCGCAAGCTCAGTTTTCGAGATCCGATCGAGACGTACAGAAGTGAACGTACTGCGCGCAGAGCCAGATAGGATCGACGAACTGAATCACATCCGGTTTGAACTCTTTCAACTTGGTGATGAATAGTGGTCGAACGAAATTCAACCCTAATCCTCGATAGACTCCGAGTAAGGGTATTCCTTTTGTCGAGACAACTTCGTGACCAGCGTAGGACGTCTAAGCAAGAGACAAGTCAGGACCAGCGCAGTCAAGAGGCAGATGAGAGACTTACGAGAGTCGAAGCTGGTCCGAGAACGATCGCTTTGTGACCTTCTGCTGCGAGATGTTCAAGAAGCATAGCGAGAGTTCGGGTTACGCCATCGACTCTATATACGACATCGAGGGTCAGCTTAAAACTAGGGGAGAGCGTCGACAGTCAAATTCGGAAACGATTCTTCTTGTTTCAACGGCGACGCTGAGAAATCGAAAGACTCACTTTGGAAGGAAGTTCTCAGTGACTATAGCTATCCTCAACGACCTCTTGCCACCTGTCGTCGTGTTGTCACTAGATCGCGCTTTCTCCAGCTTGTCAAGGTCGCGACCCGAAGGACGAAGTGATTGCGAAGTTTCAGTCGATTCTCGTTTCTTTGGCATCTTGGTTCTGACTTGACGGTATGAGTTGTCGATACTGAGCTGGTGAGATGGGAGAGGAAGCAAAGGGGGAAAGGCGCGAACTCGTGCGAACTTGTCAAAACACGTTCTGTTTGCGAGGGAGATCAAGCACGTTCGACAATTTTCGCAACTTTCTCGGCTTACTTCGTTTCGACCTACATGCCTCGCAAACACTCGTTAGTCTCGTTTCAAACACTCTAGTTTGAAGAGGGTCTTTTACGCACGTTTCGAGTAGCGCGAGAGTCATTCGAAGAAACGCACAAAAATTCGCAGAAAAAGATGAGTTTTCCCGCTGCTGTCTCTACTCGGGCCAGTGGAGACGGGAGAAGGATAGGGTACAAATGCGTAAGGTGGTTGCAGAGGGTTATGATGCAAGGGAGAGAGAGGAAAAGAGGAGTCAAAAAAGGGTTAATCGAAGAATGACGAAGAGAGGATCGCAAGGAGAGGAGGGGTTTAGTGTCTATTTCTGGATCGAATCCCGTTCAACCCAGGGAAGTGGCTGAGGTTTTCCTTAAAGGACGGCGATGGCAGCACCGGCGACGAGAACTCCGGCGAAGGAAGCGGCGGCGAGGGAACCAGCTCCCGAGGTAGTGGAGGGTGACGATCCAGCACCCGAGGAGGTCATGCTAGGGGCACGGGAGGAACCAGATTGAGATCCGGATTGAGATTGAGAGGAAGCGGCGGACGAAACCGAGAGAGTTGCGGTGTTCTGCGAAGAAAAGGTTTTCAGTGTTCACGTCCGAAGTCTACGAGATAACTACTACTCACGACAGCTTGAGTACTAGCGACACTTCCAGTAGGTTCGCCGTTGGGTTGAACGGTGAAGAAGCTGGCGGCGACGAGTTGAAGACCGGTTTGTTGAACGTAGGAGTTGACCGACCAGTGCGAAGGAGCGGTTCCGGCAGCCGAAAGACCCTCAGGAGCGGTGAAGGATGAAGGTTGCTCGAACATCATCCAGGCATATCTAAGAAGGAGCGAGAAAAGATGAGTTTTCCATTTTCCTCGCAAAAGTTCAAGTTTCGACTCACCGGTGAGTTCCCGATCCGGCCAATGGACCAGGAGCAGCGTAAGAGGTGATAACAGTGCCATCTTGAGGAGTGAAGGTCAAGTTATCTCCTGAAGGTGCGGCTCCAGTGAGTCCATTGACGAGGAAATGACTATTTTCGAAAGGATCAAAGCGAAGGGTCAGTTTTCTGCACTCGTTTTTGACTTATCTCCGCTTCAACTAGATAAAGTTAGCTCACCGGTAGTTACCCTCAGCATCTGGGTCACCGAGAGCTGAAGCATCGGCCAACATCAAGGTGTAGGCAGAACTGCTGTTAAACCACGCGACGGTATCTTCGGAAGGAGTAACGTAGACATCAGGAGCGTTTGCGAGTTGATCTACAGAGTATTCTTGTCCGTTTCTTAAGATGGAAAAGTTTCGAGGGTCAGTGAACGCGATTCAATCGAGAGCCATGGGAGAACAGTGCGAGGAAACTCACTGAACGGCACCGAACTCGTATACTACAGTAAGGAGAGCCTTTGCATCGAGAGTGAGACCGAATCCTGCGTTCTATTTGGGAGGGGGCAAAACGAGGTGAATGGAGGAAATCAACAAGGGTCAATCAACTAAACTCTCAATACTCCTCTATAACGCGTAAAGTGTGAATAGAGAGGAACCTACAGAAGTCAAGTTGAAACCAGAGTTGGCGAATTGCGCGCTGACGAGAGCGAGGTCTTCTGAATCAGCATCTTCAGGAATCGATTGGGCCGTGGCGCGAAGAGTGAGGAGTGCGAGGATAGCTGCGGTGGATTGGAAAAGCATTGTAGAGTAGACTTAAAAGGAATGTGTAAAGTTGGGAAGAGTATGGGTAGAGCAAGGAGAAGAGAGGGAGCGTGTTTGCCTTTCGAATTGTTTTTTCCAAGCCAAGGTCGGTTAATTTCCCAAAATATCGTCTACTCGTATCAACGAGGTCGGAATGTCACAGAGTAGAGAGAAAGAGCTGCGAAACGCGCTTTGAGGAAGACAGGAAAAAGACGGAAATTCCGAAGAAAGAAACGAAGCATCGCTTGCGAAAAGCGGACTGCTTATGAGGCGACGCTGGAGTGCGACCATGCTCTGATCGACGATGAAAGGACGAGACAGTGTCGAACAAGGCGCTCGCAAGGAATCGACGACAGCTGAAAGGTCATTTCGCAACGTTTCAAAGTAATTTTCGTCCTGCAAAAAGTGTATCTTCCTTTCTCATCTCGCTACTTCTGTCTCCCACGTCGAGATTCGACTCTCTTCTGTGCATCGGCAAGGTCGAGTAGGTCTCGATGAGTTGGTGCGCGGTTCTTGACCTCTTCTTCAATTCTCGCACTGCACGATGTCGACCACATCAGCGCTTTGCAGACCAGATACCGAAGCAAGATCAGAGTGATAACATACGAGTACGCGTCAGGATCTTTCTTGGCCAATTGGTAAGCATCCAGCTGTGCGGGTGCCTCGATTTCGGGGAAATGAATGATTCGTTGGCAGCCATACAAGAACTATGGGAGAAGTATGGCGTCAACCTCAACAAGACTAGAGAGAATGACGTGTGCGTACCAATGCTATTCGTCGCTCGCGTTGGAAGGTTGAGAATGCTCGATGGTAAGCCTCGACACGATCTCCTTTCGATAACGTGCCTTCGCACGGAACAGACGCTTCGGGCCATGCAAAACCTTCATCGCCAATTTCGAAACAAGCACTGACTGTACCCGAAGGATAGACGTTGGGATGGCAGAGAGGAGGAACAGTCTTTGCTTTAGGTGACGTATTGGGGTAGTCTGCTCGATAATGCCGCATCAGCGCGTGAACGAGTACGAGTGAATGAGTTTACTGTGACTGTCAGTCGATATTTGTGCGTACCTGGAGAGAATGCGAGGGTTCCTTTGATCAAGCTTCCTGACCATGCAGTTTTCGCTTTCCCAGGGATCGCAAACTCCCAAATCATCAAATCGATCTTTCCCTCAACGCAATGAGGACGTAACAAGATACCCTACACGACAAACTGAACATCAGTGTTCTGCGAAACCGACGAGGGTTGACGAAAACGAACCAATTCGTCTAACTTCGGTAACGCTGCCTCAACATCTTCCAGAACGCGCTAGACTACCTCATCAGTCTTGTCATTGAATCGTACTGTACGCGTCCACCATCGACCCGAGAAGCTACTAGAGTGTTCTTCAGCTTCAGGCTGAGGTTGAGGTTGAGGTGAAACTTGAGGTGATGCTCTTGGTCCTTGATCCTCTTCTGGAGCTTCAACTTTCGGTACTACACCTTCCTGTTCGAGTGCCATAGCGTGTGCATCGTGAAGCGATCCGAGAAGTTGAGAGAACAGAGCGGGGTCTAAATTGGCTGAGGAAGAAGCCAATGTCGCAATGGCTTGCTGAACTGCTCGTGATGCTGTAGTTGGGGGAGTTGCTGAGGATGTACGAGCGCGTTTGAGGGCTGGAGGCATGTTGAAGAGGTCGTAGGTCGGATGAAAGATGAAGGAAAGTTTGGTGCAAGCGAGGACTCGATCTCGTTTTGAGCGCTGTTCGTATCGATCAGAGGACTTTGTAGAAATCTGATCTGAGCGGTGAAGCTGAATCGAGAAGCGGAAGAGGAAGAAGCGAAGTATCGCTCACTTTCGCCAACGCCAAACTTTCGCAAGTTCTCTCGCTTTTCGCTGTCGTCATTGCCCGTCGAGTTCTTAGCTGGAAGGGATCGACAAGTATAGCGTAGCATAGACAACACTCTCCAGCTGACAGAGATCTAACAAGAAGTTCATTCTTCATTCCCACCTCGACGACGACAACTCCTGAACTCTGACTCGACCCCAGAAGTCCTACGGAGCGACATGACCTTCCTTCCCGAGCACTCGTTTACGAGCGTCCTCGAGATCGAGCATGTCCTGTGGCGTCGGCAGTCGGCCAGCAGCTTCTTCTTTTTGTCGGATCCTGCGAGGAAGAGAGAACGAAAGTCAGTCTGCAGAGCCGAGAATCGACCTGTCGAGTGCTGAACAATCGGTGAGTAGTGACATACACGTAGAGATCAGGAGTCTTCCTGTTGTGACGAAAGAGCATCAGTGAGTATCGACGAAGCGAAAAAGCGAAGGGAAACAAGCCTACTTCATCAAACTGTAAGCGTCGAGCTGACTAGGATCTTCCATCTCCGGAAAATGCATTGTCAACCGACAAGCGTGCAGAAGCTACAATACGATCGGATTCAGAACGCAGACTACGGTGTCGGAATGAACGAGAAAAAGGTAACTCACGATAGGTATCCGTGAACGAATCGGTAGCGTTTGATACCACTCATCAGCCTGACGAATACCGACGTGATACTGTCCAGCCACTTGACTCTGCTCTGGCCAGGCTAATGAATGAGCGAATGTCCGATAGCCATGATCAATCGTTCCTGAAGGATAAACGTTTGTATGAAACAATGGTGGCACCGTTTTGACCTTTGGGCACTTTGCCGGATACTCTATTCAACGTTGCGTCAGAAGTAAGCGTGATCGTGAAGGGCGAGAAGTATGCTTACCTTGAGGAAAAGCGAAAGTTCCTTTCACTAAACATCCCTCCCACTCCGTTCCCGCCCGACCAGGTAGCCCAAACTCCCACACAAAGAGATCCATAGTATTGTCAACAACGCACGGTCGCAATATGATCCCCTATAACGCGAGAAGATCAGCTCAAAACGCGAAACGAACGAAGAGAGTTCGAATCGAAACTCACCAATTCGTCTAATTTCGGCATCGCTGCCTCAATATCGTTCATCACTCTCTGCACCAAACTAAGATCCTTCGCGTCGAGTGATCTGAATGCGTTGACGAACGGTCTAGTCAGGTTCGGATGAAATTTCGCTATCAAAGGTGTCGAGGGCGTTGGTGCTGGATCCGGCGATTTCGAAGCCTCGAGTCGATTCTCTTGCTCTTGTAGTTCAGTGAGAGCTATATGAGCCTCTTGGAGTGGTCGAATCAAGTCGACAAACAATTCTGAAGATTTCGGAAAGTTGTCCTGAGCCGTGCAGAGGCTGTTCATAGCTTCTGTGATTGAGTAGATAGGTGCATCGAATTTTGAGCTGTCTAGGCGTTGGCGTTTCGAGGGTGGAGCTGACATGTTGATGGAGAGAGAAGAAGAAAGAGATCAAGGGAAATTGTTCGCGACATAGCGACTGAGATCCATCAGAGCGTCTCATCAGAGCGTCTTGAGCATTGGCAGAGATACTAGCTTGGAGAAAGTGCATGAGCGGCGAAGCTCGCTCGAGAAGTAAAGTGGAAGGAAAAGGGCAAAAACTGCCAGAGCCTGCTTTTTCGCACAACTTTTCGTCACTTGCTCTTTCAGCTCTCCTTCTCGATTTCGAGTCGATGACGAGAGTTAGATAGAAAGGGTATGTAAATAGTACTGCATGTATATAAATCTGATCGGAAAACTCCCTTCCCCCTCCTCCTCCTTAACATCTCGACTCTCTAAAGAGCTACTCGACTCTCAACAAGCTACTCAACTTGCCTAGCTCGTACTCGTTTCTGAGCGTCTTCTAGATCAAGAAGATCTTGTGGTGTAGGGAGGAGAGAGGCGGCTTCCTCTTTCTGTCGAGTTCTGCGAAAAGAAATGAAGACGAATTCCTCAGTCGTCGGAAACAAATTCAAAAGAGGAAGAGAAGATGTCGAGGACTTACTCATATTCCTCGGGTATATCTCTGCGCGACAAGAAGCAAGTAAAGTCAGGATCAGAGCACTAACGAGGAAAAAAGGGAGAGTAAAGAGTTACGTTGCCATAGTAGCTGCCTCGATTCTCACAGCGTCCGTCAACTGAGGGAAGTGAATGACTAATCTCACGGTATTAAGAAGCTGTAAAATCGCAAGCTCTACCATAAGCGAGCGTCTTTCGAGTAACAGAAGGTGAATTTGTATTTACGAGAGGAATCCTCAAACTTCTACTCGTCTCTCTATAAACCTCATTGAAAGATTCATTGATCCTATCGCCTCCTGCAGTATTACATAACTCGGAGATCCCTCCTACTTCAGGCCATTCCATCACTCTGGAAGAATCACGGAATCGATAACTTGTCGGAACGATTCCTGAAGAGTGAATGTTCGGGTGGAAGAGGGGTGGTGAAGTCTTGACGGTCGGAGAGGTGTTCGGATAGTCTGAGCTCGAGAATGAGTGAATGAGGAATTGGAGATGAAGAGTTTGAGTGAGAAAGAAAGCTTTATTACCTGGAGGAAAAACAAAAGTTCCTTTGAACAAACTACCCTCCCATTCAGTACCAGCTCGACCAGGTATCCCGAATTCCCACTCAAGTAGATTGATCTGACCAGCAACGTAGCTGGGTCGGACGATGATTCCCTAAGGTACTCGACCAATCCCTCATTCAGTTTGAAAGCGAAAGTATGAAGCGAAAATTGAGAGTGAAAACTAACCATTGAATCCAAATTTGACATTCCCTCTTCAATATCACTCATGACCTCGTGCATCAAGTCCAGTCTATCTACCTCCAAGCTACGGATCGCTTTGCAAAACGGCATGACTAGGTTCGGATGGAATTTGGCGATGAGAGGAGGAGGAGTAGCAGGTACAGGGGTTGCGACTGATGGTGCCGGTGTTTGAGCGTGCTGTTGAGCATCTCGTAGGTCTGTCAGAGCTGTGTGTGCGTCTTGAAGAGATGAGATGAGGGATTCAAAATTGGGATTGTTTGGTGAGTCCTCTTGTAAGTCGAGGAGCTTTGTTAGAGCAGTCGTTATTGAGTCTATTGGTGGATCGAGTGCTGCGGGGTTCATAGACTGTTGGGAGATAGTTTGGGAGTGAGAAGAAGGAAGGAGAGAGAACGCGAGGAAAGGCACGTGCCGTTAAGACCCCTAACTTTCTCCTTCCCTCTTCCAGCTGGTTGAAACAGACGCTCATCAAGGAGCAAGTGAGAAGCGATTAGACCCTTAACGGTTCAACAGTGGTTGTCGTTGAACAAACCTCGAGATTCTAGCAAAACCTCATCCCTCCTTCTCACCACTCACTACGCCATCTCGAATCTCATCAAGCAGCACACTGAGAACTCACACAAGCTATTCTCCCCGCCGAGAAGACTATCCGAACCTCCCTCGTCTAGTTCCCGTCCACCTCGGCAATCCAACTCGAAGCGTCATCAAACTTCGAATCCCCTTCAAACTGAAGCTGTAGGACAGCTAGGATGCAGAATCAGACAGATCTGTATGCGCCTTCAACTTATACGTGAGTTCTCTCGCTTTGATGAGACAGGAGGGAAAGGCGAGTTCGTAATTATGGAAGCCGAAATATCTTTCATGGAGCGCACGAGCGGTGAAGGGAAGCTGTCAAGTAGCTGGATAAGATAAGGCTTAGGTGGAGATCAACTCCTCCCATTCTTGAGAACTCGTAACTGACTTGAGAATCTTCGCTTTTCGCAACCTCGTTAGAGCGGTCGACTTTATCGTTGGCCTCTTAATCACGATAGGCGCATCAATCACAACCGCACTCTCGTTGAATATCACAAAGCTCGACTTGACTCGACAAGAGTCGATCCCAGCTGCTCAACGGAGGGCTGATTACTTACGACCGTTTTGGCTCCTCGTTCGCTTTTTCCTCCTCCTCCCTCTCTCTCAACTCTCTCTTTTCCACGTCGACGCTGACATGTAACTGAGTTGAAACTAGGGTCTGATATTATACATAGCATCACAAGTAGTCGGTTCGACTCTAGCCCTCTCTTTCTTACCCGCACAATACGTCGCACCCCTCTCCTCTTCCTCACTCATCTTCAATTTCATTTTCGCCTACCTCCTCGTCGGAACCCCAATCGCGAAACTCGACATCATCGGCACGGGAGTGATCGTGTTAGGTGTAGTAGGAGTAGTAGTATTCGGAAACCAAAAACAAGCTTCCGATTTCGACGCCGACGCAAACTTGTCCTTGTCTACGTTGAAAGTCTTGTGGGGTAGGACAGATTGGATTACTTATTTCGTTTCCTTGGAGGTTGCTACGTTGTTGGCTTGGTGGATTGCAGGGATTTGTCACGAGGTCTGTATGAGTCGGATAACGGATGAGAGAGGGGATGCGGAGAGGGATGGGAGTGGGATAGAATCTATGGTTGGGGGTGGAGGGGGGAGAAGGGTTGCAAACCCGTATGAAGGTGAGGGCTTTATGGGGAATTTAAAAAGTATAAGAGATAAATTGAGGATGGGAAGAGGGAGGTTGAGATTGAAAGTTAAGAGAGTCATCGAGAGTTGGAGTCAATCGAGACCTGATGCGAGCATTAGGAAACTGGCTGGATTCTGTTGGGCTGTAGTAGGGGGTGAGCTTACAGTCCTTCTCTCGAATTCTTCCTTTTCCTTTTCCTTCACGCTCTTGATCACTTCCTAATACATTTTACTCGAACAGGTATGCTATCTGGACAAACTTTGATCCTAGCTAAATCAGGAGTCAAACTAGTCACTTCAGCAATCAACAAAACCGATCCGAACGAAGCAAACCAGTTCACCTCACCCTTGACTTGGTTGATCATCATTCTCCTCGTCGTTTGCGCCGTCGCTCAAGTTTACTGCCTCAATCAAGGGTTGAAATGTTATGATTCAACTTTCCAGGTGCGATCCTCACTCTTTTCTGGTTCTCACTCTTGACTGCAGAAATCGATAGAAACTGACTCGAAACTCGCTCGAGATAAAAGGTTCCAATCTTCTTCTGTTGTTACACCGTCTCAGGATTCCTCAACTCTCTAGTCTATCTCGACGAAACCCATCTGTACTTTCATTCTCACCATTCCTCCTTTTCCTTTTTCCTGCACCCCCCCAAAAAAAACTGACCCTCCTCCCTTTTAACTTTCCACAGCTATAAATTGTGGGTGTTCCTGATGATCTGGTTCTCAATAGCAGTCCTCGTCGTCGGTGTCACCTTACTAGCTCTGAAGAAATCCCCTCGCCCCTCTCGACCTCGAGCGGGATCTTCAGTTTCTCAAAGAGATTTCGAGAACCCTTTCAACGACCCCAACGACCTCGAACTATCCTCGACCAATTCGAAACCTTCGTTGAATCGAGCGACGACGGGGGAACTCGAGAGTGGAGTTGTTGTTGAGGGAGGAGAGGAGGTCAAGGAGCTGAAACGAGGTCAAGGATTATTGGGGAAACTGTTTGGGGGATTACCAGAGGGATCAGCGAGACCTAGAGGAAACTCTTCGGCGTCGACGAGGAGGGCGGGAGTGGGAGAGGCGAGTCAGAGTGAGAGGAGAAAACAGGAGGGAGTTCAAAGGTTGGAGGAGAATGATGGGGATTCTGTACTGGGTGCGCAGAGTGATAGGATGGAAGCGGTTGAATTGGACGATGTAGATGGACTGAGTAAGTATGGAGGGCGAGATGAGGAGGAAGAAGAGGAGGATTGGGGAGATTTCGAGAAAGCGACGGGAGCTACGAAAGTTGTTCAACAAGGGCAGGAGGAAGAGGACATAGATCGAAGACGGAATACCTAGCCTTGGACTTTATTTACTGTAATCCCGTGATCTTTGGTGCTCGTGATTTCCCAGACTACAAACTTTGCGAAACTCTAAATTCTTCGGACTCGGAGCAAGTGGAGACGATTTCTCTCTTCGTTTCCTCTACCTTCACTCTCAAATCTAGTTGAGTATGGCTTCGGACAAATCTAGCAATCCATTCGAACCTCAGTCGAGGAGATACAGACGAATCGACCCAGATTCGAAACACGGTCCTTCACGCAACTTGCTACTCTTCCTCGATGGCACAGGCAACACTTTTGGCACAGAGGTATGTCTGACTATCTCTTCTATACTTCTGTAGTGTCGAGCTGACCTCTCGAGCTCTCCTCGCTCTTCCCCTCTTCCCCTCATCACTCTCACTCAACTCTCCCTCTCTTCACCGAACACAACCCACTCTGCACTCTCTTAACCACTTGATACATTCCAAGATCTCCAATGTCATTCGTCTCTCCTCCCTCGCAGACCTAGATCCCTCAAAGCAACTTGTCTACTATCAAAGCGGCATCGGAACTTCCTCTGATCCATGGAACCTCTACGGGAAACTCAAGCAAGCGTTGGATGCGGCAGTAGCTCTCTCGCTACCTACTCACGTCAAGGATGCTTATACTTGGTTGATGAATGTGAGTAATCGTCTTTTGGCATTTTCCACCTTTCCGTCTTCCGTTTCATCGTAATGACACCTGTCGCTTCTGTTCACAGCACTGGAAGCCTGGAGACAAAGTCTACATCTTTGGGTTCTCGAGAGGAGCGTTTACGGGGAGAGCTTTGGCAGGAATGTTGCAACAAGTGAGTTTTCGAATTGTTTGACAACGTTCGCTTCGAGAACAGTTTCGTCCACCTCAAAGAGCAGGAGTCGCTGATACCATTGATTGATGTAGGTTGGTTTGCTTCCTGAAGGAAATGAAGAATCCGTCGGACTCGCTTACTCAATCTGTATGTTCAACTCCACCTCCCTGTCCCTCCTGCCACTTTCGTCTGTCACACTCGACACGAACGCTCGGACTGACCGTGCTCGTCGAATCCTACCTTCCACCACCTCTCTAGACTCTCGCAAAGCCGATACGATTCTCGTCAAGTCGAAAGAAACGGTTGCCCAGGGATTCAAAAGAACATTCTCTCGAGATGTCTACGTCCACTTCGTCGGAGTATGGGACACGGTCAGTTCAGTCGGCGCCATCATTCCACGATCACTCCCCTTCGCACAAGGAACAAACTACATTCGTAACTTCCGTCAAGCGCTCGCACTCGATGAAAGACGAGCTAGATTCGCAGAACAGCCTTATATCTACGACGAGACGGAACCTCCGTTTGTCGAACACTCGGGTTCTTACTTTGCGATTCCTCCGGATCCGACTTCTGTCAAAGAACTTTGGTTCGCTGGGTGAGCCAGAACTTCCACTCATCTCCATCCTCTGACCTTGACTGATGCGATCTTTCTGCTTCGATAGCTCTCATTCGAACGTAGGAGGAGGAGCGTTCGATTACGATGGAGAGACGACCCCATCGCTTTCGAATCCCTCTTTCAAGTGGATGCTCCGAGAAGCCGTCGAAGCAGGCATGGAACTCGATCATCACGCACTCTCTACCAACCTGATCTTTGCACCCTTCTACACCTCAGCAAAACGTCTCGTCGCGCGAATCGAAGGAGAGGATACCGTACCTCGCGACGAGAAAGTTCATGAATTCATCAACAAGTGCAAATCTCGTAACAAGAACGTCGATGTACTAGTCTGCGCAGTCGTGTACCTCGCAGCCGAACCGAACGCTCTCAACACCGCCGACGCACTCGCCCTACGTGGTGACAAGCTCGATTTTGACGTTCAGTCCTCGAATGCGAACGGACTCAAATTCTCAGACAAGATCTCGAGGTTCTTCAAGCGCTTCAAGACGAGAGTGGTAACTCTCCTTTGGTGGTTACTCGAAATCTCGCCGACGTTGAAAGTAGTGTGGGATTTGGAAGGGAACACGAGAAAATGGAAAATTGCGTTCGTCTCTCGTTTCTCTCGTTTCTCTCGGCTCCCTTCGGGGGGCAAGCTGACAGTCCCTCGTTACAACAGGGCAAATCTAGGTCGTGGTCGAATCCTCCCTCCCAGCCCAACTTTCCATTACTCGGTGAAGACTCGTCTGGAGGGTACAGCAGAAGACTTCGGAAAGTACGGCAACGATGAGAATGTAGAGGAAGGGAAATCTTATAAGCCTTTTGCGAGGTTCAGGAAGGGTCAGGGATGGGCGAACGTCAAGTACGCAGATTGAAGAGGTTTGGGTTTTGGTGAGCTTTCTTAGTTTCTTTGTTTTTTCACTCTAAGTTATTTGCTATACCTGTTGCCGTTCTTTCACCTCAGGCTGTCCGTTCGCGGAGAGTGAGAGCGAGTGATACTATCGATTCAAAGTCATATCGAGCTACTGCCCGTCAAGACAAGAGAGACTCGTGAGTCGCTTCGCAAAACTCGAACAACTCTTCGAGCGCTCAAGTGAACAGCTCTATACCCTCGAACGTTGACGGACAAAAGCGATTGATAGATATGGCAGTATTAGAGATACGGTATCAAACTAGACACACTTCGATGAATCCGTCTCAATTTCCTTTTTCTTCGCCTCTCCCCTCTCCTCGAGCTTCGCTTTTGGAACATAAGGTTTGACTTCCGGTACATTCTTGTTGTTGCCTTGAGTCGAGAAGTGATCGATCGAAGTGTTTCGACGAATGAGAACAGACGGGTGAAGTTCTGCGTCTAGTGGAATTCGACGAGAAGTTGCGAATCCAGGACTGTTAGGAGAGAAACCTGTCGGTGCCAGTTGTTTTCTGAGCGTGAGAGATTAAGCGTACCGGAACGTGAGTTTGAACTTCGATTCGTTCGGGTTCCATCGTCTTTTCGCAATCGGAAGGTACTCGAGAACTCTCCAGCCCAACGTTTCCACTCTTTGTTCCAGTCTATCGACCCACAGCCTCACTCTTTCCGAAGTGATGGCAGACTTGGAGCTGTTGTGTCGGATGCGGAAGGAGAGGGCATCGGAGCGAGGTGCGCGTGAATCGATAATTGCGGTTGGAGAGAAGGGATCATTGGCCAGGTACAGGACAGCGAGGGCAAAAGCATCTGGACTCTTGAGATCGATTTTGGGGACGATGGAGAGGACGTAGCGAGAGACGAGTGATTGACGATCGGAGAGAGCTGTAGTTGCGTCGAAACGGAAAGGAGTGAATCGAGGATCCGAGTCGACGGCGGGACTGAGCTTGAGTCCATGTTCGAGCGCTTCCTTGGGCATCCACTTGAGGGAGAGGTTCGAAAGTTGAGCAGTACCGTCTCCTGGGAAACTTCCTCCTCCGACATCGGAATGAGCTCCAACAAAGAAAACTTCTTTCGTAGTCTTTTGATCGGGATGAGAATTGTCGGAGCTGCCGTGGTGTGGGTGATAGGCATACAGGCATCGCCTTTCATCGAGTGCTACAGCCTGGCGAAAGTGGAGGATGGCAGAGGAAGAGGTAGAGAAAGGTAAATCGCGAGGAATGACGGCGCCGATGCTCGAGACGGTATCCTGTCCAGCCGAGTTGGATCAGAGACAGTCGAGATAGATCAGAGACTGTCATGAGTTGAGGGACAAGTAAGCTTACCCAGACGCCGAGAAAATCGATTTGAACGGATCTCGCGAAGTTCTGCGAAAAGTATTGAGGCAACGTCAAGCCACCTGGAAGCTCGGCACTCGGGGTCCCGCTTCGCTTGTATACTTCGTAGGCGAGAGATATGCTCGCTTCGTTGCCTTGCGAGAGTAAGCCAACCTATTTTCGATTCGAGGTTCAGCTTAAGTTGTGTCAAACAAGGAGAGCTCACCTGTTCGATCATGCCGGCAAGACAGCGAGCAGCGTATGCGCCGCGAGAGAATCCAAAGACGAAGATCTTGTCTCCAGCTTGATAGTCTGTTTCGCGGGTCAGCTTTGATCGGGCTGTCGAGTTAGAGAAGCTTCGGACCCACTCTGATCGCGATCGATGAAAAAGGCGAGAATTGATGTCAGACAGAGCTAGCATAATCGCTGAAGAGTGCGGGACTCGCCTTGACCAAGAATCGATCAGCTTCGCAAACGTGTTCTCCCAAACGATAAGCGACAGCAGAATCGACGACTCTCGAGATCAAATCGAGAGGATTCGACGATTGCCACGACTTGAGGTTGATGCCGATACCAGTCTAGTGAGAAAGCGAAAGGTCAGCTTCTATTGATTGAACGAAGGAAAAGATAGACAAAAAACTTACTTGATAATGTCGAATCTGGACGAGGGGGTCTTCTGCCGAGAGAGCAAACGTCTGAAGGACATTTGTGGGCTATAGTGGGAGTAAATGCACGGAAGTCAGCGAAGCGAAGGATCCTCAGAGGCGGGGAAAACTCACTGAATCTCCAACGGTATTCAGCGTTCCATCCAAACAAATTACCAAATTCCTCGCTTTCTTCGGCGAAGGAGGATCAGAAACAGAGCGGCTAGTCGAAGCAATTGCAGGCGCTGTAAACGAGTGAGTGCTGTCAAGATTGCCGAGTTGTCGTTGAAGCTCTTGCTGTTGTCCGGACTTGACATTTCTGGTTGCGCTGATAGTGATCTCTGGGAGAGGTAAAGGAAGGGGAGAGGGAGGTAACATCACGGTCGGATAGGTGGAGGTGAAGAGCAGAAAAGAAGAAGAGAAGGAGAGGAAGGCGAGAAGGAAAGTGAGAAACGAGAGTTTGCACCCAAATGTGATTGCAGGGCTCAAAGTCTCCAAGTCGCCTCGTCGCGTCCATTTGCATGTTTGGGGAGTGGGACTCGAGAGCGACGAGCAAGGTATTCGATACTACCGCACTAACCCAGTTACGACGATACAAAGCTGCCCGTCAAGAGTTTCGTCAGAGTCCCGTCTCGCTCCTCGAAAGTGCGGATCTCGATTACTTGCCACTGTCCTCCTCCTTTGCATACTCAATCAACACTTTCAAGCCCCACCTCTCTGTGCGACCCACTTCCTCTCGATCCTCCTAGCTCCCTCAGCAGCCTCAACCAGACTAGTTTCCCTCCCCTTCGAATTCTTCGCCGGCAAGATCGCCAATACCTCAACTTGTCTCTCTGATACTTCGGTAGGCGAGGAGGGTAGGAGTGGGAAAGAACGGACGAGGGAGAGCCAAGTGGAGGAAGTCGGGAGTCGTGTGAGGGATTCGAGGATTTGAGGGGAACTGCGTAAATGAGCCTGGGGGTAAGCTACTGAGAGTCTAAGCGGGGCCTAGAGGACAGCTTACGAGTTGAGCGCGTGATGAGCGTCGAGGAATGCAGAAGTCGTTTCGAGTTCTGCTTCTTTCGAAGAATCCGTATCGGAAGAGTTCTTCCCTGTATCGTTGGAGGGAAGTCGAGAGTAGAGCAATGACTCGTGCTTGATGAGCGATGAGGGAGCAGATCTATAAAGTATGAGTTTGTATCGACTCGTCAACTCGCAGGTTTGAGCGAAAATGGTATGAAGGATCCTTACAAGTCCTTTGGAGGGGTAGCAGACTCGAGCACGCTTTCAACTGCTTCAAGTAGCCGATTCGCTCGACTGTGTAGTAGCTCTTGATCGGTTGCAGCTATTGAAGGGCCGGAGAGAGGTCGAGAGGCGAGAGCGAGAGTGAGTGAACCTCGCTATAAATGACTCGCAGTGCGCTCAGCATGTGTAGTTTGCAATAATGACACGAAAGGACTCACCTCGACTAGTCGAACCTCGAATGGTTCATCCTCGTTCCCAAAGAACCTCAAAATTCGCTCCTCCTCCCCATCCTTCGCTTTCTCCAGTTTCTCCTCCGTGTTTCTCGTATCCACCTCACCCGTCACGACTTCTGCGGACTCGCCGGCCACTTCATTCTCTCCTCCTCCCAGATCGATCCCTTTCATAGCCTCTTTCAATTCTTCCTCGTCCACCTCCGGCGCCAATTCAACCGCGGGAGTAATCGGACCCTCCTCCGTCTCCATCGGCTCTTCCAGATCAGGCTTCGGTAGTTCGATCGTAGTCGGTTGAACGGGATCCGGTTCGATCAGAGGAGTTTGAGCGGAAAGAGGTTGAGGAGGAGGATAAGTCGAACCTAGACTCGTCGATTCAACAGTTGGTGTAACCAATCTCGTTGTTGGTGTCGTTTTCGTCGAATCAGCAGTTACACCGGTTCTATCACCACCAGCGATCAATTTCGTCCAACTTTTGCTAACGCTCCTCAAACCCCAAGTCCCACTCGCACTGGCCTCTCCTTCCTCCTTCTCCTTCTCCTTCTTTGCCCTCACTTCCTTCTTACTCCTCATCCCCACCTCGCTCGCCTCAGAAGTCGATGATTCACCCCTCCTATGTTGACTCTCGAGTTTCCGGAATTGGGAGAAATCTTTCCTTAGTTCAGGGGAAGACGAGGTGCTATTGAAAGTCGAGAGGAAGGAGGAGGAGATTGAAGAGATCGGGACGTTTCGTGGGTCGAGGTAGGAAAGCGCGGAGGAAGTCCAATTGGAAGAGACATCGGGAGGGGGAGGAACGAGGGTTGAGTCGGTTAGTTCAGTGGAGAGAGCAGAAGAGGTGCGGAGGGAAGAGATCGAGAGGAGGTGGTGAGCCAGAGCTGAGAGGGTTGAGGGAGATAGATTTGGGGAGTTTGAGTCTGCGGAGGAAGAATCGAGATTTGGGAAGTGAAGGAGATGCGAGTTGTGGAGCAGGATAGGTAGAATTGTGGGATTCGAAGCGGAGAATTGGTCGAGGAGTGGTGAAAGTTGGGCGATAGTTTGAGGGGTCAAAAGGGGGGACATGGGTAGTCCTGCAAGCCGCCAGACACCTCAATCAGTACACGCTGACACGATAGATAGTGCAGATAGGTTTACCTCTCATGACCTGTTGTATACTCCTCTGAGCATCCACATAACTGGTTACATCCCATTTCTCACTCCACTCATCCCAAAACCTTTTCAAATCTCTCATCGTTTCCTCTTTCCCTTTCTTCTCAAGCTTCTCTTTGACACTTCCGTACTGTAGTTGATATGACTGACTGGCGAGCTCGAGGGAAGTGAGGAGTAATTGATCATCGAGAGGAATCGGTGGGGAATCTGAAGGGAAAGAACGAGAAGACGAAGTGGTTGCAGTTGAGGCTTGCCGCGAATGTCGTTTCGAGGTTCGCGGAATAGCGATAGTCTATCGACATTGATTGAGGTGAGAATGATTTGCGAGAAGGAGAGAGAGGGAACAAACTGCATGAACGAAGATTCCATTTTCTGGTTCAATCCAAACCATTCTCCTCTTACTAGATTTCACGCTCCTCACTTTATTATCTTTCCCACTAGGTGTCATCATCCTACCCTCACTCACTCTATTGATCAGCAGAACGCCTTTCGTACCCAGAACGAGGTGAATAGAGACTTACTTTGCGAAATCTGCGACTCCCATGACGGTCCCCATCAATCTCCTCTTCCTTTCCGGAGTCAAATCGTTGCCATCCTCTCGCTTATGACTAGGTGAGCAGAAGTAAAGGATCTTTGCCGCTTCGAGTTGCTCATCCGAATGTTTCGAAATTGATTCTTCTTCTTCGATGATTGGAATTGCAGAGTAGACCGAGAGGAGAGATAGGTGAGGCCATGGAGTAAAGTTGGAGGATTGTCGAGTGCGTGGAGTGGGCATCTCTTAGAGGAGAGGAGAGGGACTTGACTTGATGATGAGAGAGGTGGGGAGAAAGGAGCGTGGAAACGAGGTAGCGTTCTGTGTTTGGCCTGTAGACCTTCGTTAGGCCTTGATCTAGTGTCTGGGCGATCGATTGAAGCTAGCAGTGAGACGGGGGAAGCAGACGAGTGGTTCATTTCAAACATTCCCCTCGGAATTTTGCGAGCGCTTTGGATCCAAAGATCTCGGTAGAGTAAGAAGTCATTGACTTATCTCCGACTGTACCTCGAGTAGTCAGTAAATCGAGTCAATCTCTCCAGAAATTTTCTCGGATGTTGTGATTTAGATCTCCTTCTACACCTCTCCTTACGCTTCCAACTACACAGACAGTACCTGAAGCAGCTACACATTCTCGCTCAGATAAACGACTGCCGCCCTCGCTCTTTCCCGACTATTGAAATTCTTCTTCATCAAACCTTCAGAAAATTCCCTATCCGATCCTCCTCCTTTCAACCTAAATAATGGTCAAGATCAGTGACAAGATCAAGAAAGCTGAACGAGAAGGTAGACCTTGGTGGTCTCTCGAGTTCTTCCCGTTAGTATCGTCTCTCTTCCCCATTGCCGAGTGAAATCGATTTTAAAACTGATTCCTTTGGGATTGCCTGATGATAATTAGACCCAAGACTCCTGATGGTTGGGTCAACTTGTATGATCGGATTGAGAGAATGAAACTATTGGGTCCAATTTTCGTAGATATCACGTTCGTCTCTTTCTTTCCTCTCATCTCTCGTTCTTGTGAACGACAGCTGATAAGATGAAGCTTGGGATGACAGCTGGGGAGCAGGAGGATCTACTTCAGAAGCTACGACAAACTTTGTCAAGACTGCTCATGCAGATTTGGGACTGGAAACTTGTATGCATTTGACTTGCACCAACATGCCTATCGAAATGGTCGATTCAGCACTCAAAGTACGTCTCCTCTCCCACTTACCCCCTCTCCCTCGCACGATCTCGAAGCTCACTCGCTCTCCCACCGTTTTTCTCATAGGAAGCGTACGATTCAGGATGTCGCAACATTCTCGCCTTACGAGGAGACCCACCCCGTGGAGTCGAAGAATGGAAACCTACTGAAGGTGGATTCAACCACGCGATCGACCTCGTCAAGCACATTCGAAAGAACTATGGAGATTACTTCGATATTGGAGTCGCGGGATTTCCAGAGGGACATCCGGGGAGTGAGAGTCCAGAGATCGAGATCAAACATTTGAAACAAAAAGTGGATGCTGGTGCCAATGTTATCTTTACTCAGATGTTTTACGATGCTGAAGGTACGTTCGGGCCAACTCCTTTCCACTCTCTGCGTTTCGCTGTTTAGTGATCTCGTTCGATTCGTGCAGTATTCATCGATTGGGGAAGAAGACTTCGAGCAGCTGGTATCACGATCCCCATCGTACCCGGAATCATGCCTATCCAAACTTTCGCCGCTTTCAAACGTCGAACCTCTTGGGCGAAAACTCTCGTTCCTCAAGAACTCTGGGACTTGTTGGAACCGATCAAAGATGACGATTTGAAAGTACGAGAGGCGGGAACGAAGTACGTCGCCGAGATGTGTAGGAAGATCTTGACGAGTGGGTTGGGAATTCATGGAGTTCATTGTTGTGGGTTTCCGCTCGTTCATCAGTGCTTCTCGCAGACTGTTCGCTACTAATGCGAAGTGGCCACTTACAGATACTATGAACCTCTCTCGAGGTACCGAGATGCTTCTACAAGAACTCAACTTTGTTCCTCATTCAGATATCGTCAAACCGTCAGTTTCCTCTCGCTTCCCATCTCGGCCGATTCGGGGACTGACTCGACCCGTTCTCCTTATTAGTCTGCCTTGGCGAGTCTCACTCACCTCGAAACGCCGCACCGAAACAACTCGACCGATTTTCTGGTCAAACCGCCAAAAATCCTACCTCAGTCGAACTTCCGATTGGGACGAAGTAAGCTTCTATTCTTTTGTTCGTCTCTCCTCTCGCGTACCTTGAGCTGATGTCTCGCTCTCAGTTCCCTAACGGTCGATGGGGTAACTCTTCCTCTCCCGCCTTCGGAGATCTCGACAATCTCATCCTCTCGCTCCCTCAAAAACCTCAAGACGCGATCACACTCTGGGGTACCCCTACCTCGATCGGAGACGTCGCAGAATTGTTCGCGAGGTTCTGTAAAGGTGAATTGAAGAGTCTGCCTTGGAGTGATCAACCCGCTGCGAAAGAGACGGGAAGAATCGCGAGTCAATTGGCAAAAATCAATCAGTTGGGATTCTTGACCGTATGTCGATGCACTTCCTTCAGTTTGACGCTCGGGCTTTAGACGGAACTGACGGAGTGTACGTCTACGTGCAGATCAACTCTCAACCCAGTGTCGATGGAGCGAAATCAGAAGATCCTGCACTGGGATGGGGACCGATCAATGGATACGTTTATCAGAAGGTGAGTCGATGCGAGATCTGTAATCCCTCGAAGACGAATTGACCGATTTCTGCTTTCTCACAGGCCTATCTCGAATTCTTCTGTCCTCCTGAACACGTCGAATCACTGCTCTCGATCCTGTCCGAGACTCCTTCGATCACCTATCACTGCGTCGACAAGTCTGGCAACTTCCGTTCCAACACGGTTCCAGGACCGAACGCTGTCACCTGGGGAGTCTTCCCTGGAGCCGAAGTCATTCAACCAACCGTCGTCGACTCGACTGCGTTCCAAGCGTGGAAAGACGAGGCGTACGAGTTGGGACAACAATGGGCAACGCTCTATAGTCAGACGGCACCAGAATCGAACAAGGTTATTCGAGGTATATTTGACGAGTTCCACCTAGGTACGCACACTCTCCCCACTCTCACTTGTTCTATACCTTCGAACTCACCTGACATCTCTACATACAGTGAATATCGTCTACAACGACTTCAAAGACCCGAACGAAGATGCAGTCTTTAAACCCTTCTTCGACCTCGCAGAGGAGAAACAACTTCGACCCCTCCTCGACCCTTCTTCTTCTTCCACGATCAATCAAAACGGTATCAACGGTCACTCCACCGCTGAGGTTCTCGCCAACTAAACCCACCTCCACTTTTCCACTTCTATCGTCTCCTGTCTATATAACCAATTTCTCACTCTCATCGGATGTACACTATCGTCAAGCAGTCTCAACACTCTGTTTTGTTGCTTTCAACAGGCCTCCCTCAACTATCTCCACAAAGCAGTAAACCTTTACCCCTCACTCTCTCTCGAAAGTAGTCTCAACGCTCAACCTTGTATCTCGTCTCAACACGCATTTTTTTCTCCTTCTTCTCTTTCATTTTCCCTATTGACTTTCTCGTTCTTTATTTCGCATCAACTGCAGTCTTCGTTCTTTTCCCCCCTTTGCACCACTAAACTGAAATTAGAAAGTGTCAACCACTTCAATCGAGCCTTTCTCTGCCCCATCTCTCTCGCTCAAGAAAGGAAATGGATAGATCGTATCGCTGTGCATTATCTTGCGAATAGAAACAAACAGAAACAAAAGTTGCGATTGACGACAAACTGAAAAGTAGTTACTCTACAACAAGCGTTGACTTCGACAAACAAGCTAAAACCACTTCGACTTCTTCTCAAGCGTGAATGCGAACGTTCTGATCGAGAGCCTCCTCCAACGGAACCCAGCCGTCTTTACCCAACTCTTTCAAAACTTCCAAAGACCTCTTCGTATCAAAAATTGCGTAAGAAGGGTTAGGATCCTTGACGTCCTCGGGGAAGGACTTGTTGGGGTAGTTCTTGCGGAAAATGGCGAGGATATCGTTCCAATTTTGGGAGTAGGCGGATCCGAAAAGACGTTGATTTTTGACAGAGGGGAGAAGGAGAGCTCCGACGTGGAGAAGAGCGATGTCGGTGACGGGTACGAGATCGACTGATGAGGAGAATAGAGTGAATTCAGTCGGGGAAAGCAGAAAGAGGGAAGGGAAGGAAAGGGAACAGACCATCGGGAACGAGCTTGAGAACCGCAGTGTCCTTCCCGGTGAAGAGTCCATTCAACCATCCTGAGGTGGAGCCTGATTGAGAAGCAGGGTCGAGGATTTCTCCGATACAGAACGCGGGTTGAACAGATGAGAATTCGAAAGAAGGCTGAGAGAAATACAAAAAATCTAAGTTGGATTCGAACGAAGCAGAGAGCAATTCTGAACTGACCTTGTTCTCCTTGACGAATTTCCAGGCAGCGAGTTCCCCTTCAGTCTTGCTAGCTCCGTAGACATAAGCTCCTTTCGAAGGGTCATCGTCTTTGAGAGATTTAGCGATTTCGATCGTCTTGTGGTTGAAGTCTTTCTCAGTAACGCGAAGATCCTTTTGACGCGACGAGTCGGGAGTGGCGACGGCGACGACGGAGGAAGTCAGGACGAAGCGTTTGACCGAGGGAGTAGCGTGAGAAGCTTTGAGAGCGACGAGAGTGCTTTCGACTGCATCGCGAACGACGGTTTCGTAATCAGGGGAGAAAGAGACATTTGAAGCGACGTGAGCTACTCCAGCGACGCCTGTCAAATAGAGGTTCAGCTTCATGAGCGAGGCAAGAACAGAGAAGTGCAAAGATTTACCTTTGATCGCTTCGTCATAAGCTCCCTCCTTGATAATATCGGGTACCTCTGCAGCTCCAAAGAGACTAGGATACTTGTCGTCCCACCTCTTCTTGAGATTGTCGAGTTTGGAAAGAGAACGAGCAGTTCCTCGTACTCTGTAACCGAGTTCGAGAAGTTGTTCGACGATATGACTTGCGATGAATCCTAATAGCGTTCAAAGGAGTCAGAGGATTTCCTTGCTAGTAGATAGAGTTGCAAGAGTATACCATTTGCACCCTAGCGACAAGAGAGACGAGTAATTCAGTTTTCGTGCGACTCGAACGGAGAGAGAGACAAACGAACAGTGACGAGGATGAGAGATCCCGTAGGGAGTACAGCGTTATCGATTTGAACCATGTTGCGCGATAGGAGCGAGAGTTGTTGATGAAAGCGAGGAAAAGTGAGAAGGAGGAGAGAAAGAGAGGAAATTGACGATTTTACTGCGAATCGATCGCTCGACGCTGACCAAGGGCTGACTTATCTTACTTTCTGATTTCAGTCAGCTTTGATTCGGACAGAACTCGCTCGTCGGAATCTTGGAGAACAGCGAGATTGGTAACCCGCTCTATCAGCAAGTTTCGGAAAATGCAGAGTGGGTCAAAATGCGAAGGTCGATCAAGTGACTCGCAAGAGCGAATCTCTCTTTTCCCCGATGGTCTGCTGTCGTCGAGAACACTCTCAGAGAGGGGGAAGAGAGTTGGAATAGCCAACGGGAGCAACAAAGGAATTGTAAAGAATAGCACTACTGTCCCTCTCCTCGCTTATCTTCCACCTGCCGAAGCGTCAATCGTCGACCGCAAACGCACCCATTGATCTTCCCCATACATGTTTGACTTCTACCCTTCTCCCCACCTCCACCTCGCTAATCTTCGTCCTCTTTCTCGCATAACTCGAATTCCGTTGCAATCCCTCGTGCATTCAATACTTGAGCAAATCCTGAATATCTAGCCTGATCTTCAGCGGGGAGAAAGCCGGGGAAGAATCCTTTGAGACGGCTGAAACGCTGGAGGACTGCGAGTATTTGGGCGGTTGGGAAGATCTCGTCTGGATTGGCCGAAAGACGGTTGTTGTCCGCTACCCAGCGCGAGTTCATGAAGCTGACGCAAACGAGTAGAGGTGAGTTCTGAGTGAGCGTGTCAAGAAGTCGAAGGGAAGGACCATGAAAGCCAGTGAGGGAGAGGGAGGTAAGGCGTGGGAAAGATCGGAAGGCTTCGGATGGGATGGGATGGCCAGTTGTTACTACGGAGTAGTTTGATAGGGCGAAGATGGGAGGACGCGGGTCGATAGAGGAGAAAGTCAGGTGCCGCAGATTTGAACCGATGAGCGGAACGAGTGTCGAAAAGTCGGCAGCGTCATATCGGCAATCGACGCTAATGTGAAGTCGCTTGAGCGTGGAGCGGATTGAGGGGAAGAAAGGGAAGTACGTTGAGAGTTGGGCTCGATAGGTTGTGATGTCAAGGAGTTTGACGGGGAAAGGGATTTGCGAGGCTTGCACGGTCGCGTCGAACGGGATAGACGAGCCTGCTCGATTTAATACAAGGCTGTCCAAAGATCGTAGAGGTGCCACAGACAGCGCTTCTAGTATGTCAGACTGAAGATTGGATGAGTTCCAGTCAAACCGTCCTTCGCCAAAGGTGATGTTCCGAATTGATGAATCACGGACGAATCGATAGGAGGCCTTTGGATCCGACGAAGGGAGGATTGGGGAAGGAGGTCGACGGCCTGAAGGAGGTTGTGCAATTCGTTTGCGTTCGAGAAGTAAAGATCGACGCTATGAAGATTTGGACAAGCGGAGAGTACGTCGATGTACCATCTTGAAGTTTGCTCAACCGCTCTATTAGGGGATACCTCGCCGTCTAGAAGCTTTTTGAGGTCCTCCAGCCAAGAAGCGATACACGAAGTATTGCGAACGAGTCGTCCCAGGCGCTGATCGTTCGACCGCAATACTGCGAGCAAGCAGAGAGCCTGACTCCAACGTAGATCGTCTCGCAGCCTGGTATGGACGTCGAACGGCTCTCGATAGAGAGCTCTGCGAGCCGAGGGTAGAGTTTGGCGAGAGACGAGGCACAAAGACGGGAGGGTGGCCGATCCATCTGTTTGAAGCGAGGATTGATCAGTACACGTTCTTTGACAATTTATACGGAGCGTCTCGCACTATTTTCGAGGTAATCGGCGATGTTGTCGACGAGTTCCTCGGGAAGTTGCGAGAAAGACATGATTTCTGTGTCAACAACAGCGAAGGAGGTTAGCACATTCCGGAAGTGAGCGGGCTTTATACTGTTTGAGAATAGCAGCGAGACCACCAGCATCTCTAGTCGCCTAACAAAGCGTATCTCAACCTTGGAGAGAGGAGGACCGAAATCTCCTCTTCTACAGCTAGCTGATCCTTGAGGCAGCTTGGGAGGTTTCTATACACTCCCTCCTATACCTACAGCCATTTTCTAGGTCCCCTTTGCTTTCCTCGCTGATGTTGATGCATTTCCCCAAAAGTTTCATCTCCCTCTTCCTCTTTCTACCTCCGTTGACCCGAAGAGAAGCAGAGACTCACCTCGGTAGGTTAACAGTTAGCTGATAGAGTCCTCCTGTAGTTGCCGAGCGAATCCGAAGTTGTCGAGGGAGAAGTGAAACTGAGAGAAGTTTCGTCGCCTTGAATTTCGGAAGAAGTCAACCTCGATTCTTCGACAGTATTGAAACTCTGCCATCACTACCATGATGGTGAGAACAACGACGGCTTATAGCATGGCAGGAATGGAGGAAACAGTCAAACAGCGAGAGGTCCAGACGAAGCAATGCTTTTCGATTAGCCTACACGATCCTCGAGAGCCCGATGCGACCAACACTTCCCGGTCTAGTCCATGAGAATAAGAGAGCCAAAACCGGTCAAGTAAAATGATGGAGAGCCTCATCAAACGAGAGCGAACCGGAACTATCGAATTGACTCTCGTTCGTTACGACAACGTGCAAAAGCTCGTCGCATAGCACAGATGACAGAGGGGAAATGAGTCTTCACTCTTTGTACATTATCTACCTCTCATTCTGATCCATTCCCTTCAGCCACTACTCATCCCTAGCTGAAAACCATCCTCTTTTTCCCCTCTAACTCCTGCAAGATTTCCCTCCGACTCTTACCAGTTTCCGTCCCCTCCCCGACAGATTTCGTCGACTTTTAGATGGCGATCAAAGTATGCGACGACTGAGAACAAGTCACGGGAAAGACCAGATGTCAGCGAATCTCGATCTTGCTTATCCTCACTCGCTCGCTGCTCCTCTGACATCGGAAAGACAGAACGTACCGAGTGCTCAACCACGTCCGTCAGATCCACTGCACACTCTCTAAGTGCGTCACGTCATCGAGCCTACTATTCTCCTTAAAGAGCCAGCTTCTCCTCTAATCTTCCTCTTCATCCTCATCGCACACCCCATATTCGACCTTGATTCCCGATTCTCTGACTGTATCAACAAATTCTGTGTACCTTGCGGGATCGAGGGTAGGAAGAGTGCCGAGGTAAATGCTTCTCAGGAATCGGAATTGTCCTAAAGTTGCTAGGATCTGCACCTCGGGGAAGATTTCAACTTGCTGATTCGATAGTGGATTAGTATCCGCGATCCAGCGAGATGACATGAAGGAGAGATCACGGAGGAGCGGTGATTTCCGGGCGAGCGTTTCGAGGAGTCGCAAGGAGGGGCCGTGAGCGTGATGCAGGTTGAGGGTGATAAGGTGAGAGAATGTACTGAAGGCATCCAAGGGCATACGAGGTAACGAGGAAGGTTGAGCGTAGGTTGTGAGACGCGGTTTGGGTGAAGAAGGGGGAAAACTCAAGGAGAGTGATTCTAGGTGTGGACCGACGAGAGACGAAAGTGATAGTAGATCCATGCCCTTTGGATTGATAGGTCCATCGAAGACCAGATGTCGGAGGGTAGAAGGATCCTTGGGGAAGAGGTGAGCAGAATCGGCGAGTCGATTAGAACGAGAATGGATTGAAAGAGCTTTGACGGGGAAAGGGAAACACGGTGAGGTCGATCGAGGTCCTCCACGAAGCCAGGCGACGTCTCCAAAGTATACTTCGTCGAGAGAGCGGATCGAAGATAATGAGAGAAGGTTGAAGACATGGGTGTAGTCGAATTCTAGCGGGATAGTTGAATCTTCGTCGAGGTCGTAAGGGAAGGTAAGTTCACGGAGGGTCGCGAGGGGCGAGACTGCTCCAGGTTCAGAGTTGAGACGGAGGTAGAGTGCTTGAAAGATCGTCGATAGGTCGCGAGAGCTCGAGGAGAGGAGGAGGTCGACCTTTCTCAGATTGGGACAACACTTCAAGCATGCTTGATACCACGACTGTGTTTGAGCAACGATATCTTGCGTTTCCTCGGATTGATCCGGTGTTGCGAGCAAATACAGCCATTCATCGATTCCTGCAGTGTCGCGAACAAAGTGTCCGAGCCTTTCGTTTCCGCTGAGAGTTCGAAGGAGGGCGTAAGCTCGCTCCCAGTCACTGTAGAGATTGCGATTGAAGGGTTCTTGGTAGAGGACTCGCTGAGCGGAAATGCGAGTCTGTCGTGAGACGAGGGAGAGTCTAAGGAGCGAACACCTTGCGATGCCTGGAGAGTCTCCGATTCGTTAGCAGCTTTTCGATCGTATTCAAGATTAAGAGACTGACCTCTGAACTCTGGATCTGAGCCCACGAAGTCAGCGATCAAGTCGACGAGTTCCTCCGGGAGAGACGAGAACGACATATTTCTACAATGGATTAAGGAGCTGAGGTCAGCTTACAAAGCCTTCACTGCCTTTCGCGTACAACTGAGTACGATGCAGTACCTCCATCGATACTGGACTCCTCGAGCTCTTCACCTCATCGAGAACAAAGGGAATCCTCCTCCTCTCCACCCACCCGAGCGATTGAGCCGATGTGATGGGCTTATAGCCACTTTTGAAGGTATCTTCAGCCTTCATTATCGCTCCCTGATGCATCCTCGTTGACTTCAATTCCTTCACTCAACCCTTCAGCTCCCTCCCTCCTTGTCTCCCTTCATGAGGCTCTCTGAGCTAGAGGAACTCACGGCTACGCTACAGAAGTATACTAATGACCTTTTGACGAAGTATGAGGCGAATCCGAGATAGTCGAAGGAAGAGTGAAGAACCACCCTTCGTCGTTCGCTCCTTTGTTGTCAAAATCTTTATAGTGATCTCGAGTTTGCGCTTTTCGTCTCTCTCTCACTTTCAACCTTGAAAGAGAGAAGTTTACATCATTCAACAAATTCTTTTCAAGCGTTTCGATTATAGAAGTCTTCTCACTGAATCTCGTTTCGTCCTCGGTGTCCTCGGTTTCCTCTCTCCCTTCATGCTTTCCCTGACGCGCGGAGATACCTCACAGCCCTTCACTCGACTGGATCAGGGCGACACGGAACCCACTCCAATACGACGTCGCGTTCCTTCATTCCTTGAGCGAGAAGCGGATAAGCGTTCGAGTCGATGGTAGGTAGATAGCCGAGATGAACATGATGGAGGTGCGGGAGTTTGTGAAGATTGGCGAGGACTGCGAGTTCGGGAAGATGCGAGTTGGGTGGTCGGATTCAGGGTCTGAGGCAGGATTGGAAGAATTGGGAGTCGAGATCCAAAGAGAGCTTGTGAAATCGATCGTGTTTAGATGAGGGGAAGTCGTGCAGAGAGAAAAGAGAAAAGAGAAAGGGTAAAGAAGGGCCTTGAAATTGTTGGAGCGCGAGATTGGTGAGGGATGACAAGGATTCGAATCCTGCGACGGGAATGAGAGAAGAAGAGGGTAGAAAAACCCTCTGTTGGTGTGACCTGAGGTAAGGTGGATCGTCGAGTTTGTTATTCCGGCAGACAATCTCGAGGCTCTTGAAGCTCGGAGAGAGCGAGCTCAAAAGATCGGTGAATCGGTCTGCACCAATCGCAGAGACGTCGAGACGGATTGTACGGAGTGTCGAGCGGTCTTCTGGGAATAGTCGCCGTACATGATTGAAGTGCAGGTAGGCTACTATCTTGAGAGACTGAAGAAGAATCGGAACACTGCCGTTTAAATGAGAAGTGAAATCGATGTCGATGTTGTCGATGACTAGGTGTTTAATGTGTTGCAATTGAGAACGTTGGAGGGCCTCCTCAGCGATATGATCATCGAAGCGCCAGATACCCTTGCCGACGAGGTTGATAATTTTGAGAGTCGGTAGGGAACGCTCGAGTGCTCCCAGAATTGCGTTTAGCTCCTGCATCGTGTCGCAGCCGAGATCTACGGCGAAGAGATGCGGAAAGGCGGAGACGAGAGCATGGTAGAGGGAGAACCGTTTCGTATAGCCACTGAGATTAAAGGGAAGAGGGAAGTTGGGTTCGGTGTCGTATTCGATTCCGCCAACGAATTCGACGATCCCATCGAGCGAATGGACGAATCGAGCGAGAGGCGTGACTAGAGATGCATGAAGAGCGATCGCGCGAGTCCAAGTGGCCTCCTTCGACGGAATTGGGCGATGGTACAGACTCGAGCAAGCGATAGGGAGGAATCGTTTCGAGGCGAGGCAGAGTGAGGCGAAGGTAGTTTGAGGCTCGACTGTACGCATCGATTGTGTCAGTATAGCTTGTGTCTAGGTGGGAAGAAGGACAGACTGACGAGTAGGTCTAGCAGTTTTATCGTGAATTTGCGAGAAGATTAATTCGAGGATTTCATCGGGGAAGTAGATGGACGACATCGCTGTTCACAGACATTGTTAGTCAATTCGTACATCTCCCGTCCCTCTTCCAGCGTTACTCACTGCTTTCCGACCGCGTCGTCACCGTTCATCTCTCACCCGCGATTCCTCCTCCATCTCACCTCCCGCTAGCCAAAAGACGCTTGTAGACTCACCCTGATGATCTTCTCTAGCTAGTGATTTTATCAGAGTAGCCCAAGCGAGTATTGTGTTGAAATGGTCTGATCCAACCTTTCTCTTCTTGCTCTTTCTCCTCTACATCTCACTCAGCAATGGTACTCCTCCTTCTGACGCCCGCTCTAGAGACGCGCTTACAACCGCTTCTACCTCTACTACCTCAAGAACTCCTCCAACTCGTCCAGTTCCATCTAGATCAACCACTAGAATCGATTGAATCAACTTCGTCACCTCTGCCTCAGATCACTGAGAAAGGCGAGCAAGTAAACACGATTGAACATAATGTATTGGTCAAGATATCGACTTGGGTCAAGAATAAGGAGGAGGAAGGATTGAGAGGTAAATTGCACAATTTGGGTGGAAAAGGTTCGCATACTCCCTCTCGGACTGCTTTGATCGAACAATGAGCTGAGTGTTATGATCAAGTATGCCAACAGATCCAATCCGCCTATCTTCCCTTCTGAAACTAACGGACATCTACGCTCCACCTCTCAAACCCCGCACCAAAGTACGCCCTTCCCCTCCCCTCCTTCTCCTCCCTACTGACTCCCTTCCCTCCTCAGTCCCCCGAGCT
This sequence comes from Sporobolomyces roseus, assembly GCA_016617785.1. Lineage (NCBI taxonomy): Eukaryota > Fungi > Basidiomycota > Microbotryomycetes > Sporidiobolales > Sporidiobolaceae > Sporobolomyces > Sporobolomyces roseus. The sequence goes on along the minus strand of JADILM010000004.1, from coordinate 1,816,203 downwards.
ATTAGCCATTCTCTCCTCAATCCAGCTCTCCCAAGATCGCATCTCCTACGCTTCCCTCACCTCCCTTCAAACCCCTTCGCACATTTCTCTCCTCCCTCAAACTGATATCCACGCTTCGTCATCCTCCAAAACCGTCGCTGAGGAATGGGGCGAGATCAAGAGGGAATTGAGTGCGATTGTCAACGTGTTGGTTTCGATGGGAGCGGTTTTCACTAGTGTTTATTGGGTTGGATTCGGGTATTCTCCAGCTGTCGTACGTCTCCCCTCTCTCTTTCAAAGGCACGGAAGTTGATTGAACAGTGAGTGTTGTAGAGATTGGGATTGAGTATGGGAGGTGCGATTGCGATTGCTATGATTGAGGGGTGGTTGTATTGGAGAGTGTTTGGAAGGGTCGAGGAGGGCAAGAAGGAGAAGGAGAGGTGGAGGAACGAGGGCAAGACGACGAGTGGGAAGATGGGGAAAGTATTGAAGTTTGAATAGAATGAGACGAGATCTTACGCAATGAGCTACATTAGGTCGATCTCGTTGCTCTGCATAGTACGACGAGTCCAAAGGAGGTACTTGTGAAGAGACTAGAAGAGCGCTGTAGTGTGAGAACGAAAAAAGCTCTTCTTGGTAGTTACAACAATGTTTTTCGGAAAATGACCTTAAGCCCGAAACCCTCTAAAATCGATACAACGCCATCAGAACCTCGATTCACTGCGTCTCCTTCCTACAACGAACCGCTGATCTCGTGCGTTATGATTGATTCTTCCTAACCATCGCCAGATCCGTCAGATGTGATTGTAAAATCTCATCATCCAATTTAATCCTGTACGTTCCACAAGCACATCGTCATCAGCGCTCTTCCTATGCGAGAGCATATGGTGAGAGAGAGTGAGCGACATACGAAGGTATGAGCGCTTTCGCTTCTTCCGAATCTGCCGGACACAGGTTGATCAATTGTGCGATTTCGTAAAACTTTAATTGATCGTCCGGTAATGATCTGTACGCTCGCAGCAAAGTGTCACACCGTCAGGTACTGTTCTGAACACTAGGGTAGAGGGATCGAGTGGAACGTACTGTCGAACTGCATCTGAAACTTCTGAAGTTGGAAACCTCGCGAAAATATCAACATAATCTCTCGTTTTCGTAAACACACTGTGCGTGCGGCCTCCTACCAAATTCAGCCTGGGCTCTGTGTCCAGAGCTGGAGAGGCGGGAGAGACTCACGCGTTATCAGGTTGTTTATCTTGATCTATAGTATCCAAAATCACTTTCACCTCACTAATGGTCAACGTGTTCTTCTGTACGAATGATTGTTCGAATTCTGCATCAATTCTCTAGGGTTAGCTAGCGGCAGGAGGTAGTGAGAGGAGAGAGAGAGGGTGAGATTTACCTGGTCCGAATTTCAGTTGGGAAGCATCTTCGTCTTCAGGCTTGATACGTGAGGTGATACGTGACATTCTTGAGAGTGGATTGAGGAGAGAACGGCAGAGCAAGTGAGGTGGAGGAAGCAGAAAGTTGTGGGAAGATCAAGAGTGGGAGGTTCATCTCCTACGCTCCACACTGACTCTTGCTTCAGACTCCAGCACTCGTAGACTAGGGCTAGAACATTTCCTCTATCAATCTGGACAACTTCTACGTCGTTCCGTCCAGATTCGCTCATTTTCGATCTTCAATCAACTCAAAACCGAGTCAAGACCTTCAGCAATCATGGCAACCCTCTGGATGCGCTTAGACTAGCTATATACGCCCAATGAGCTAGTCGCAATTCATCGGAGCGATCGGGGACCCGGTCAAGCCGGAAATGATTCACCCTTCATCCGTTCAACCTTCGTTCGCGTCGCTACAACATCTAGTTGCATCCCAAGATGGCCTCAAACAAGACGCAAGGCTAGGTATTATATCGACAGAGGAGGTACAGGGTGTTGGAAGCGGAGCAGAAGGTCTAGGAGTAGGAGATAGAGGCAGAACAGGATATCTACAAGTAAACAGGGCCAGGTCAACGAATGGGATCGACTTGTGCTAGTTTCCCAGTGATCGTAGAAGCCAGAAGAATCTTCCTGAGCTCATCTTGAGTCTCTCGTCGGAAGGCAGGACGAGGGAAGCGGCGAATTGCTTATGATCCTGCGAAATTTATCGATTATATCCGTTCTTCTCGTTCCGGCCGCAAAGCTTCATGAAGTCCAGAGAGTGTCTTTTTCAGTTCGAGTGGATGCGATCGTCTCTTGAGCAAGCAGACCACAAAATCGCTAGTCTGCGAAAGTCGCTTCTCGCTTTCTCTCCTCCCTCACTTCGTTCCATCTCGCACGATAGCGATGTCGACCTCGACACATATACGACAACCATCCACATCTACTTCAACGCTACCAAGAGCTTCCCATCGCTCCCTTCCATCTTCATCTTCATCAATCAACATCTCGTCCTCTCACCGTCAACTCACCTCGAACGCTACTCCAAGCGCATCACAGCATAAGGAAGAGTTCAAACTACCTACTGCACGGTCTGGAGGAGTGGGAGGAGCTAGAAAAGTTAGTGCCAAACAACTCGGTTCTTCATCGACCTCCAGCAGAACGAATGAGATTGGGAGTATAGGGAGTGTGAGGGGTCCAAGAAGAGTCTTGCAAGGTGTACAAGAGACCACGGGTGAACAGAGAGGGTTGAGGGATAGTTCGAAATCAACAGGAGGTGCGTTCTTCTCTCGCTGTTTTCAGTCGCTCCCCAGCTTACTGGAGTACGGGAAGGAACGCATAGATCCATCTACTCTCCCTCGAAGTCAATCCAGCTCGATCCGACCCCCGTCTTCTTCCCGAGCTGCCCTCAGACCCGCGACAACTCCCTTGCGTCGTTCCCAGCTCTCGCAATCCGTTTCAAGATCAACACTCGATGAGAGAGAAGGAAAGGCCGAATCAACCAGATCGAGGCCGCCCTCTCAAAGTGAATCAAACGTTGCGGATTCGTTCAATACTTCTCGTTCGCTTCCAATTTCGACTGCTGGAGGCCCTGCTACCTCGAGACGGACCGTCTCAGGTACCCCGAGTCGACGTATAGACCGTGAATCTGCCACTGCCTCACCTCGAAGTACTAGAAGAGGTCCTCCATCCCCCTCTGTCCAAACCTCAACATCTCGCAAACCTTCCTCCTCTTCGCTTCTAAATCGCTCCATGACTTCCTCCACTCTCTCTCGATCCACTTCATCCCGCACGTCCCTCCAACCAACAGATTCTCCACTCAAACGATCGACCACTACAACTCGTCTACCTCCGTCTTCTTCTTCGAATGCATCGATTCGTCCTCCTCGTCCTCCTCTCAGTAGACTCCCATTTTCTACTTCATCCATCACTAAGCTCTCTTCTATCCCACAATCCTCCAATCGTCAAACTGGTGCGAAACGGGTAGGAGCGAACGAAGGAGGGGAAAGATTGAAAGGCTTAGGACCACCACCCGTAGCTAGACGAGTATCGGTCTCTCAAACAAGGCGAGGGAGTAACACTGGAGCTAGTGGAGGGACACCAAGAAGTAGAAAGATGGAAGATATGCCGGACGAAAGAAGAGATGGTCGAGAACGACGAGAATCGTGGGAGACTGTAGGATCGAATCGTTCGGCTCGTCCTTCCCTCGACCCCACCTCTCTCAGTTCTCCCACGTCTCCCCCAGGATCAGGAACGAATCCGTTCTCGACCCCTTCAGCTTCGAAACACCTCTCCACTTCAACCTCGACTTCTCTCGCCCAAGTTCACCTCGATCCAACTCCGCGTCAAATCTCTTTACTCCGCTCCTCCACCACTGCGACTAAACGGAAACCTCGTGGTTCGACAACGCTCGAAGAATTACTAGCTTCGGGATTATTCTCCTCCCCTCTCCCTTCGACTCCCACTGGGATCTCGGGAATCGCGGGAGGAGGAGGAGGGAGTTTCGAATTGATGGATGAAGAAATCTCGAGGGTTATGTTGGAAGAGATTGGAGGGGTTAGTAGTCCGTGGAGGGGGAGAGTGGTCAGTTTGAATATGTCGAAAGGGAGGAGTCCGAGGAGAGATTTAGAGAGGGCAGACGTGAGCTTCGAACCGGATGTGGAAGAAGAAGTAGAGGAGGAGGAGGAGGAGAGAAGGGAGGTATTGGTATTAGAAAGGATGGGACAGGAGGAATTGAGGAGAGAGAAAGAGGAATTGGAGGAGAAGCTGAGAGTTGTTGAAGAAGAGAAAGAGAAGGATTTGAGGGAAATGAGAGAGGGTTTGGAGAGTCGGATGAGAAAGGAAAGGGAGGTATGGGAGAGGGAAAGAAAGGAGTTTGAGAGGAACTTGGCGGAACTCGTCAAACCGCAAAGAGCGACAAGTGGGCTGGAGCTGGGATTGATGGAAGCGAAGATAGGATATGAGAGGGTGCGGAGTAGCTGTGAGGGGATCGAGAGGAGTGCGATGAGGGAGAGAGATGAATTGGTTGGGATGATGGAGAGCTTGAAGGTGATTGGGAAGGGGTTGGAGGTTTGGAGGAGTATGTGCTAAAGGCCTTCTAGAGTGACTGCATATCGTGTTTATTGTCGAATATCAAGCAGGTTTCCCTCGTCGAGACGTCCGAATATGCTCGAATCGAGAGGTTCACGATTGTTGTGCGCTGTCTCGAGATATAGCTTGGTGAACGAGATACTTGCAACAGCCTAACCGATACAGCTACATGATTGCTACAATATATACCCTCAGTCCCGTACACGCCGTCTCCTCACAAAGTAGAAGTCTCGAATCCCTCGGCAACGACACCTTTCGATTCATACAAGATCTCCGTCCTAATGACGTATTTCGCTCCACCCAAGCCAACCGGAGATCCTTCGTGTAATAAAGAACCGATCGAGGAACCATGAGGGAATGCAAGGGCGCAGCCGGCGATAGGTTTGACTGGGAACGCATCCATTGTACCGACCACTGGAGAAGGGACGAAGAACGTTGTGCAACCTCCTTCAAAACCATCGTTGAGATAGATCTGCAGAGAGGGGAGGAGTAAGCGGAATGAGAGAAAGGCAGGAAGCGAGGAAACGAACGAGAAGGGTTAGACGAGACCATTCGGGTGCATCTTTCGGTGATGAATCGTACAGATACTCCCCCTGTGAGACGAATTGCACGAGATCAGTCGAGAACCAGCAGCTGAAAACTGGAATCGACTCACGGTTGTAGGGTCGATTCCGCTTCTTGGCCAAGCACCGTCGATGTGAGGTCGATAGATAGCTCCAGGCACGTAGCGGTACACTGTGACACCAAGGAGGATTTCAGTATGTTTGAGAACAAGTAACTAAAGAGCTAGGTGGCTCACCTCTGAACCTCGGATTGATTCCTCGCACTTTCCCACCATGAATCTCCTGCGGTACGAGATGTAGGAATCTCTTGACGAATCTCTCCAGGAACGTTTCATCGGCCAACCAGTACAGGTTGTGAGCGAGAACGGAAGCTGATCTATCGGCCACTGGTTGATCTGGGTGGAACCCGACAGATTCGGCGGAACCGAGGATTTCCCGACATTCGATAGGGGAGAGGACGTCCGTGAGCATCATGGCTCCATCTACTCCAGGGACAGGGATAGCGGTTGAAGGGATTGAGGGTGAGTCGGAGAGAGGGATTGAACCGGGATGGGAATGAAATAGTAGAGCAGGGTGGAGATTCGGAGGTAGACGTTCAGGTCCAGGAGTGGTGTGCACTGATAATGTGGAGAATTTGTTAGTCAGGATGGGCTGAGGACTGTCGAGAAAGAGGTGCTCACGCAATCGGAACCGTTTCGCCAAAACTTCCTTCTCCTCAGGTTTCGGTAGACTCCCCTCCTGAATCTCTTTCCACACATCCAGCCCACTCAATCCTCGTTGTACCCATTCATCCCTCTTGACGACAGGTGGTCTCAGCATCTCTTCTTGATCGTAGGTGCACCTCAAGATAGAATCGAGTACTCTCAGAACTTCTGCGTCTCCGAAACTACCGTTTGAACGAGATGCTGCGTCGCATTCTCTGACCCATCTGTTAAGACTGCCGAGTGGCAGAGGTAGCTTGCGGATGCGGAGTTCAGAGAGGAGGACAAGGGCATCGGTATGTCGTCCTGAAGAGAGAGCTTCGGAAATTCGAGAAGTCAGCGAGGAGCCTAGTGTTGCCCGGGTTGGTTCGTCGTCAGCATGAAAGTTCGAGTCTACTCTACACAGCAAGAGAGCTAGACTAACCAGTTCCCGAGACCGCTGCTGCCTGTCTCTGGAAATCCCACACTGCCGTCTTGATCTGTTTCAAATGTTGTTTCTGATCCTTGATGAGTTCATTCGGATGTTTCGACAAGGTCTGTAATACCCTAGTAGCGGTGGCGAGTTCTTGAGGAGAGATGAGACCTAACAAGAAATCTTTCGAAGTCGGTTCAGAGGGGTCGGAGTCTTCTAGTTCGAGATTGGACTCGGTTCGGGTGAGCTCTGCTTGTTTTCTCTTCTTCCTGGCTTGTCCCGCTTTACCCATGGTGATGTTGTGAGAAAGTTGGGTGATTGGAAGGGTTCAAGAAGTTGCAGGGGAATTGCTTGCTCCTCAACGTTTCACTGCTCGTCTCGCTTTGGTCATTTCGACTCTCAAGCACAAGTAGAACCCTCATAGGTGAGCGCACTACAATTCTCAAAGTTTCAAGAGGTGGGATGGACGACGAGATGGCAATATCGTGAAGATCTGCAGGCCCGAAGGGACAGAGCTACAGGTCCAGAGGATTCTAGAGGATGTGGTAGCGATCTAGTTCTAGCGATTGGCGAGGAGTTGTTTCCCATCTTCCCTTGTCTCCTGAGTTCGCCTACGATTGCTCGCTCGTCTACAACCTTACTGGCGTCTATGTGCGACGATGAACTGATGTCTTCTCACTCTGCTCGGATTCAGGAATGTCAGCCGTCTGTCTCCCCGATGAAATCCTCGAATTGATCTTCTCGCAAGTTCACGACAAAACTGCTAGACCTACTCGTCAGTCTGTCTCACATCTGTCTCCCTAGACACAAGTTATACTGACACGATCGATGCGTATAGTCGAGTCTCAGGCTACTTTCGCCTCACTCTGCCTCGCCTCGAAACAATTCCTCCCTATCGCTCGCTCGGATCTCTACTATCGTCCGATTCCGTCGATGGAGGCCAGCTGGACTCATGCGATCGCTCTTCATGCATCTCTAATCACTCATCTCGCTCGGCTCGTCCGTTCGCTCCATGGGATCGTCGAATTCGTTGGCGGAATCGAACACGACACTGGGCCCAACTTCCCTCTTTCCTTCGACCTCCGTGGTTACACGAAATTGTTCTCGCTCTACCTCTCCCTCATTTCAGCCTGTCCTCGTCTCTTCGCCATCGATCTCAGCTGCGACACGATGCAGGCGCTAAACGCAATCCTCGAAGCACTCGAACATTCCGTACCGACTCTCGTCTCGTCGGCGGAGGTATCTGGCGCTTCGATGATCATATCGGTGAGGAGGCCCTCCGACGTTCTCAATTGAGACAGATTAAACACCTAGCCATCGACAACATCGATATCGATTTCACTTCTCAGCTGAATAGCAGCGTCCCTATCCTTCTTCAGTCTCTCAGGATAGCAGCCTACATGCACTTCAATCATGTTAGGCGACTACTCCCAGCAGACCGCTCGACACTCCGTACAATCCGTCTCGACGTCTCTACGATTGGTGCAGACCGATTCACCGATCTTTTGAGCTCGCTCTCTCCGAGCTTCAAGAGCCTCGAGATTGTCTGCCGGAATAACAAACTCGACGATCCACCTTACCTCAGGTCACACCAACAGAGGGTTTTTCTACCCTCTTCTTCTCTCATTCCCGTCGCAGGATTCGAATCCTTGTCATCCCTCACCAATCTCACGCTCAAACGATTCCAGGGCCCTTCGTTACCTTTTCTCAATGCTCTCTGCACGGCTTCCCCTCATCTTAATACGATTGATTTCACAAGCTCTCTCTGGATCTCGACTCCCCTTTCCTCGAATCCCACCTCAGATTCTGAATCCGACCACCCAACTCGCATCTTCCCCGAACTCGCAGTCCTCGCCAATCTCCAGAAACTCCCGCACCTCCGTCACGTTCATCTCGGTTATCTACCTACGATCGACTCGAACGCTTATCCGCTTCTCGCTCAAGGAATGAAGGAACGCAACGTCGAATCGGAGTGGGCCCCGTGTCGCCCTGATCCAGTCGCGTGAAAGGCTGTGAAGTATCGGAGGTGTCAGGGAAAGTATGAGGGCGAGAGAGGAATCGAAGAAACCGAGGACGAAACGAGATTTTGCGAAAAGAGTTATAGAATCGAAACGCTTGAAACGAAGTTGTGGAATGACGTAGACTTCATTTCCTCGACGTTGAATGAGATGAGCGATGAGAGAGAGAGAGCAAAAGCGAAAACTCGAGATCATTTTGAAAGATTCCAAGACAAAGGAGCGAAATGAGAGTTGGTTCCTCACTCTTCCTTCGACTATCTCGGATTCGCTTCAAACTTCGTCAAAAGGTCGTAAGTATACTTCTCTAGCGTATCAGTGAGTTTCTATACCTCAGAGAGCTTCGTTGAAGGAGACAAGGAGGGAGGGAGATGAAGGGTTGAGTGAAGGAATTGGAATCAACGAGGACGCAACAGGGCGTGATCATGGAAACTAGAGATACCTCACGAGGTGTCTCTTTGCCCGTCGGACTGGCTCAATAGCTCGAGTCGGTGGAGAGAAGGAGGGTTCCCTTTGTTCTCGTTTTCGAGGGAAGAGGTGCAGGAGAACTCGAGGAATCAGTCTTAGATGGAGCGTTTCATCGTAATCAATGGTGTATGAAGGGCAGTGAAGGTAATATGAGCTGACCTCGATTGTTCGCCCTCTCGCCAGATTATGTCGTTCTCAATTCTCCCGGAGGAACTCGTCGACTTGATCGCTGATTTCGTAGGCTCAGCTCCAGAATTCAGACGTAAGCATTCTGCTTGCTCGCTCAGACGACCGGGAAAGCTGCTAACGTATCGGAATCATGATCCAGGTAAAGCAAGTCGGTCCCTTCTCGATTTCTGCCTCGTTTCTCGACAAACTCGCATTTCCGCTCAGCGAGTCCTCTACCAAGAACCCTTCAATCGCAATCTCTACCACGACTGGGAGCCAGCTTATGCTCTCCTTCGAGCTCTCAACGGAAACGAAAGGCTCGGACACTTTGTTCGCGACACTACAGGAATCGATGAGTGGCTGTATGAGCTCGCAACAGCAGCTCAATCCCGGGAACCGCAAGATGTCGTTGCTCAAACAAAGTCGTGGTATCAAGCATGCTTGATGTGTTGTCCCAATCTGAGAAAGGTCGACCTCCTTCTCTCCTCGAGCTCTCACGACCTATCGAAGATCTTTCAGGCACTCTACCTCCGCGCCGACCGCGACCCTCGAGCATTCTCACCCCTCGCGACCCTCCGCGAACTTACCTTCCCTTACAACCTCGACGAAGATTCAACTATCCCGCTAGAATTCGACTACACCCATGTCTTCAACCTTCTCTCGTTATCTTCGATCCGCTCCCTTGACAAGGTCTACTTTGGAAACGTCGCCTGGCTTCGTGCGGGACCTCGTTCATCCTCGCCGTGTTTCCCTTTCCCCGTCAAAACTCTCACAATCCATTCTCGCTCTCGACGACTCGCCGATTCTGCTCACCTCTTTCCCAAGAACACCTCATCCCTTCGAGACTTGACTTTCTCCGGTGCAATCGATCTCAATGGTACGGAATTACTATCACTTCCCTCCCTCGTCGGTTCCAACCTAGAAATGCTCTCCTTGAGCTTCACCCCTTCTTCACCCGAAGCCGAACCGCGCCTCTCGACCTATGCTCAACCTTCCTCGCTGCCTCGTATACCTACGGACGCCTTCAGTACCTTCCCTCACCTTATCACCCTCAATCTCCGAAACTTTCACGGCCCCTCCTTTCGACTCCTCAAAACGCTCGCCCGGAAAGCACCGCTCCTCCGCCATATCTCCTTCATGTCATCTCGCTGGATCGCGGATACCAATGCCCTGTCGAATCAACAAGACGAAATTTTCCCCGAGGTGCAGATCCTGGCAACTTTACGACAATTCCGATTCCTTGAAAGAATTCACCTCGGCACTCTTCCTACGCTGGACCCCGGGAGTTATTCAGAATTTGCTGATACAGTCAGAGAATCGGGAATCAAGGTCGAATATGGGGTGTGCGATGAGGATGAAGAGGAAGATTAGCGATGAAGCTGGCTCTTTAAGGAGAATAGTAGGCTCGATGACGTGACGCACTTAGAGAGTGTGCAGTGGATCTGACGGACGTGATTGAGCACTCGGTACGTTCTGTCTTTTCGATGTCAGAGGAGCAGCGAGCGAGTGAGGATAAGCAAGATCGAGATTCGCTGACATCTGGTCTTTCCCGTGACTTCTTCTCAGTCGTCGCATACTTTAATCGCTATCTAAACGTCGACGAAATCTGTCGGGGAGGGTACGGAAACTGGTAAGAGTCGGAGGGAGATCTTGCAGGAGTTAGAGGAGAACAAGAGGATGATTTTCAGCTAGGGATGAATAGTGGCTGAAGGGAATGGATCAGGATGAGAGGTAGATATTGTGAAGAGAGTGCATACTCGCTTTCCCTCTATCGTCTGTGCTGTGCTACAAGCTTTTTCACGTTGTCGCAACGAACGAGAGTCAGTTCGATAGTTTCAGCTCTCTCTCGTCCGGCGTGGCTCTCCATCAGTTGACTCGATGATTTGTGGCTCTCTTATTCTCATGGACTAGGCCAAGAAGTGCCGGTCGTATCAGGCTCTTGAGGATCGTTGAGGATCGTCGAAAAGCATGTTTCGGTTTGACCTCTCGCTTCTTGACTGCTTTCCTCCATCTCTGCTATTCTATAGGTCATCGTCGTTCGCGACACGTGGAATAGCGCTGGCGGAGCTCAAACACTGCCGAGAGAATCGAGGGGAACTTCTTGCGAAATTCAAGGCGACGAAACTTCTCTCAATTTCACCCTTTAGTCCACAACTTCGGATTCGCTCGACAAGTACAGGAGAACTCGATCAGCTAAATATCGACCTTTCGAGGCGAGTCTCTATTTCTCTCCGAGTCTAGGGAGAGAGAAAGAGGAACAGGGAGATGAAAGTTTGGGAAAAGGCATCAACCCTCTCTCGCAACATGCCCGACCCCGCTAAAGCTGCTACAAACGTCCAGGAGGATCGCCAAGCTCCACCCCAGGCGTCCGCTGCCGCTCCAGCTACTCAAGGTTCTCCCTCTCCCGATTCAGCCACCTCCGATCAACCACCCCCACTCACGAACGCCATTACGTCGTGGGCTACTGCCTCTACCGCCGACAAGCAAGTTGTACTTCAAGCTATCGACAAGTACTACAAGCAAGCCGGCTTCGAGCGTAGTGATGCAGGTTGGAAGGCTCGAATTATTCATCCCTCGAATCCGACTCACTCGACCTCTCTCCTCGCCCAAGCCGCTCGTTTGATGCAGAATCCCGATCGTACAATCAACAAGAATACTATCAGGCTCAAGCTCGCCACTCAAGCTGCTGGAAGTGATGGTGCTGTTCGCCGCCGTCACTTTCATGAGGTACGCAACTCCTGCATCTCACACTTCAACGGAGGTACTTGGGTTACACCTATCGAAGGAGCCGACCTTCCAGAGGAACTCAAGCACCTTATCTGCCCCGTCACCGGTGTCAATCTCGTCAAGATTCACCCCGCCCGCGATTCTCTTCCCGCTTCTTACGAGTTCGATGTCTCGTTCGTCGACCAAGAAGCCTTCGATGCTGCTCTCAACAAGCCCTTCTGCTACGCTGGAAAGGAGGTACCAATCGAATTCGGTATTCCAGACTCTTTAGCAGGTGTCGTCGAGTTGAGGGTAGACCTCAAAGACCTCAATACTCCCGAGGGAGTGCTCAAGTTCGCTTTCGGAGGACTCGAATGTGGCAAGCTCCTCTCGCTCGTCAAACGTTACGAAACCGTCAAGTCCGATTCCGGTCCCGACGCACCAATTTTCGGAGGAAAGGTTGTCGCTTACTTCAAGATTGACAATCTCAAACCCGATGAACATGGTAGTTATCGTTCGAAGCTACTCTCTCTTCTCCCCTCAACCATCACCATTGGATCGCACAAGCTTCCCCTTCGTCACAACTTCGAAGATGAGTTTTGTCCTCGCTGCAAATTCGCGGGACACTCAGCTTCGACTTGCCCCAAGTTCCCCTGTTCAGCGTGTAATCGTGCTGGACATGTCAGTACTGACTGTACTGATCCCACTGGTCGTCGTTCTCAAGCAATCCGAGGACAACCTACCAAAACTCGAAACTTCCCTCCTCCTCCTCCCGTCACTCCTCGAGTCGAAGAAGGTTGGCGTCAAGCTCCCTCCCGTCGCTCTCACAACACTCCTCGAATCTCAAAGGCCAATGCCACTCCACTCGGAAACCTCAATCCCTTTGCAGTACTTCAAGATCAGTCGGAGGGATTAAATGGAGATATGAATGAAAACTTCCCTCCCCTCGCACCCGTACGCTCTCACCTCGAGATGTCCCCTACCAAACGTCCTCAAGCCGGCTCTACCACGAGTTCAATCGACCAACCTCTTCGCAAGAAACCCGCTTTCGAAGGACCTTTCGAGATGCAAGTTCAAGTTCCCAAGACTGCCCCAACTCCCGTAGCTGCCACCTCCGGCGACAAGCTCTCGCTCTCCTCATCCACCAACACTACTGCCTCTACCTCTCCCTCTCCCTCATCCTCTTCCGCTGCCACTCAACCTCAAAAGTCAGCCGGAGGCGAAGATCCCGACGAAACGATGGCCTTGGACGACACTTCGTCTTTAGCTGGCGACACCGAGATAGAACACGAAGAAATGACTGAGGCTGCAAGTATTGAACGACAACTTGTTCCACCTCACTCTTCGGCTGCTTCGTCTTCGGCTGCGCCGGTCAAAGTCCCTCTCGCTTCGTCTGCTTCGGGTTCTAGTTTGAACTCAACCTCTTCTACCAACTCTACCGTCATCGACGAGACTCCCCCCTCAACCAATTAATGAATATCAAAGTCGTATCTTGGAATGTTCGTTCGCTTCAAAAAGCGAGCAATCAAGCCAACATCCTCAACTATCTTTCCCAATTCCTGTCCTCCTCCTCCATCATCCTCTTACAAGAACATCACCTCAAAACCGCCGCTCTCGAAGAGCTCACTTCGAAAACCACTTTCCTCATCTACTCGACACCACATCTCCTCACACTCATCTCTCCCTCCCTCTACTCCCAACTCCAGCAGCCGCCGACATCGTCGTCAAGCCTTCACAACCGTCTACTTACAACATACCTGAACCTCAACGATGGAACTAGTCTCGAAGTTGGAAACCTCTACGCTCCCGTCAAACAAGAACTTCGAGAACCCTTCTTTTCAAACTTCCGCTTCGCTCATCGACCTTGCCATCTCTCCCTTCTAGCTGGCGACTTCAATGACTGTCCGAACATCAAGGTTGACCGCAAGAATCAATCAAACCCGATCACGCATTGGTCGAAACTCGAGGGAAACTTTCCGGTTCAGATGATCGACACTATCCGACATCGACACCCAAGTCGAACTCTCTTCACTCGTCCTCAACTCGACAAGAAAGGAGGAACCGTACGGTCCTGGTCTCGAATCGATCACATTCTCCTCAGCACTCGACACAAATCAACTCTTCGCGACGCTCACATTCGATTCGACGCTCCCGGATCCGACCATCGTCCAGTTGTCGCCGTCATCACCCTTGAACAAGCAGTTTCAACAGCTCGACTTCCTTCAACAAACTCACTCATTCACCGAATCAGCCCTCTCCTCTTCCGAAACAAAGCTTTCGCCGACGAGTTTCGACACTACTACGAGACTTCAATCACCCCTCAGACCGCCCACCTACCCAGCAACATCGGTTGGGAGGTCAAGAAGAAACTCATTGTCGATTTCGCTCAACGAAGTGCTCGACAACTCGCTCAACATCAAAACACCCGAAGGCTCGCTCTCGAGACTATCCTCATCTCGCTCGAGAACGAGTCTTCACTCACTCCCTCCCAGCAGAACGTTTGGACCGATACTCAACTCAAGTTACACCAACTCAACACTCACAAGACCGAAACGCTCTGCCTCCGAACCGGTACTCCGTACTATCCGAATTCGACGAATGCCGCCCACGTCCTACGCAAACGACTCGCCGTTCGGAAAGCTTCGACAACTTTCACCAGTATCAAGCTCGAAGATGGTACAGAGACAACCGCTCTAGAATCGGCACTCGAAGCAACTCGCAAACACTTCCAAGAACAGTTCACACCCTCGGCTCAGCACAAGGAACAAGTCGAAATCGCTCGAAACGACTTTCTCGATTTCATCCGAACGACCTCTCCCGACTCGGATCCTCGCTTCGCAAGACGTTGGAGCGAGGAAGACACAATCAAGCTCGACGCTCCCTTCACCATCAGCGAAGTCAAACGTGCAATCCTCGACACTCCAAATTCGTCAAGTCCTGGACTTACTGGTCTTCCTTACGAATTCTACAAGCAGAACCTTGGAACTATCGTCTCGGATCTCACAGCCTCCCTCAACACAGCATGGAACGTCGGACACCTCCAGCCCTCGCAAACTGAAGCGCGAGTTCGACTCCTCTTCAAATCCCAGAAACCGAACGCCGACCCCACTCTCCTCTCTCACTATCGACCAATCTCCCTTCGCGAAACCGATTATCGTATCCTTGGTAGACTCGTCGTCGCTCGCCTCAATCCCCTCCTCGCAACCTCCATCCCTCGAAATCAGATTGGATTCGTACCGGGTAGAGAAAGCTCCGAAGCAGCTTTTCAACTCCAACTTGCTGCTGAAGAGGTGGCGGAGATGGATCTACCCAAAGCTGCAGTCATCAATCTCGATCAAGCGAAGGCATACGACTTGGATCGTCACGACTGGATTCTCGCGTGTTACGCTGCTTTCGGCGCTTCGTCGAGATTCCTCCAACTCCTCTCAGCAATTTACGACTCGAATCGACTCACAGCTCGTTACAACATCAACGGCTACTTCTCTGATCCAATTTCCCTCCGATGTGGACTACCGCAAGGATGCCCACTTTCCTGCGCATCTTGGGTGATCTCGTTTCAGCCCTTCCTCGATGCTCTCGTTCGCAGGAGGATCGCCCTTACGCTCCTTTCACCGCTCCATCATGATCGACCCTCTCTTGTCACTTCCCTCGCCTTTGCCGACGATTCGACTCTCCTCGTCGAATCCATCTCCTCCGCTCTCCCCAAACTTCGACAACTCTCTCACGATTGGCGACTCGCAACAAACGGACGACTCAACGCAGAGAAGACTACGGCACTCGCGATTGGCGCAAGAGCACAGGAGGATCCACTTGCAGGCGAAATCGTCTGGTCTCAACCCGAAGAACTCGTTCTTTGGGCAGGCTTCCCGATTTCGACCACTCCTCAGCCTCCAGCGCACTACGAACTCCTTCTCATGAAAGTCGAACGAAAATGCAAAGGAGCTCAAGGACTTTACTCAACTGCAAGAACTCGAGCACTTTACGCCAACTCCCACATCGTCTCTCTCGTTCTTCACACTCTCTCCTTCTATCCTGCACCTCTTTCCTTCCTTCAACAACTTGAATCGTTACTCGTCGACTTCGTATGGGGCGGGCGCTCTCACTCTGTCGCAAGGGACATCGTCTTTCGACCGGTTTCCGATGGTGGATTAGGCCTCCTCTCTCCCACCGATTTCGACACCTCCCACAACCTCCGACGACTCAACACCTACATGGCATCGATCGATACTCTCTACTACGACCTCTTTGTTAGAAGTTTCCTTCGTCACGTCGTCCTTACCGATTCCTCCTCTCACTCGACCCTACTCCCTCGAAGCCCCCTCTCATTCTTTCGTACCTCGTCCTTTCGCCTCGATCACCCACTCTGGCAGTCCCTCGCGCGTTCAGCGAAATTCGGAAACATCTCTTTCATCCTTACCACTCTCACCCACTCTCAAATTCTCAGTCTCCCTCCCTCCTACTTCTGCTCGCATCCCTCCGTCTCCTCTGTCGACTCTATCGCTGAACTCTACTTCAACGGAGTTCGAAGCCCTCTATATACTCTCCCAGATCAAAAGGTAGCTGTGCCATTAGGAAAGAAGGACGGTAAATCTGCGAAACAGGCATGGCAGTTTTTCACTCGTACGCATACCATCCTCTCTCGATTCTTCCCTACGCCTCGCCAGGCTACTACTCTACCATTCCCTT